>CM053748.1:377555-477386 GCA_028658305.1 Pachyuromys duprasi | reverse complement strand
TAATTTATTTATTTTTATCTCAATCACAGGTTAGGTACTTTGAATCCCAGGCGTAGCCCCCTCCCCCATTCCCTCCTACCCTCCCACTCCCTCCCTCATCTCCTTCTTCCCTGCCCCCTCCAAGTCCACCAACAGGGGAGGACCTCCTTCCCTTCCATCCAACCCCAGCTTATCCTGTCTCCTCAGGGCTGGCTGCAAATCAACGTTTTGTTTTGTTTTGTTTTGTTTTGTTTTTTATTGTAGTTTGGTTTTGGTTTTGGTTTTAGTGTCTTGAGACAAGGTCTTGCTATGTATCTCTGACCAGCCTGGAGTTCACTGTAGAGATAAGGCTGGTCTCAAACTCTGACCCCAGATGTATACCATTGCTCCCAGCTCAGATCTTTAAAATTTATGCCTATATCAACCCTTTACAAAGAGTCCACAAAATATTTTTTAATCATTTTATGTGTATGACTGTTTTGTCTGCATGCATGTCTGTGTACCACATGTATATCTGGTGCTTAAGGATGTGGTGAGCCTCCATGTGGGTACTGAGCGTGCACCACCGGGCCTGGCTGTAGTTACTGCTTCCTTGTAGGCAGGCATCTAATTTATTTATATATATATATATATATATATATATGTATGTATATATATATATATATATATATATAGTGTATGGCTTTTTTATATGTATATCTAGGCATGAGAAGCATGCAGAGCCAGCGGAGGCCAGAAGAAGGCATCTGATGCCCTGAAACTGGAGTCCTCTGGAAGAGCAGCCATGGCTCTTAAGCCATTCTAAGCCCTTCTTAAATCCTTGAAACATAATTTTATTCTGTATTCCAGACTGAATTCAAACTCCTAATCCTCCTGCCTCAGCCTCCTGGGAACATAAGCCCTAGTAAAATTAGAATCACAGGAACAAACTCTCTTCTACCATATCACAGAACCTAAAATCAAGGAGACTAACCTTTGAGAAGGCAAAACTTTGAATAGTTCCTAGACTATATTAGTTTTGGGCAGGCGGGGGAGCTTTGCCCTAAATGAGCACCATGGCACAGGCCGGGGTCCTAGATTGAGCCAGGCACCAGCATTCAGAGTTCTCTCATTCACACAGACACATAAAATTAATTGATTAATCAAGGGTATTGCATCAGAGCAAGGGTATTGCCTGAGCATTTTGGATCATTTGTCCTGGCACTATCCCTCTCAGCGTTGAAACAGGGTTTGCTTCAAACCCCAACAGCCCAGTTGAAATATTCAGTGTGCAGTCCCCCATTGTCAAATATCTATTAACTACTTGAGTTCTTCTGTTTTGGCTATAGCCTTCTTGATTTTTTGTTTGTTTGTTTGTTTCTCCTCTCCCCCAACCCTGAGGTGATATTTTGTTTTTAAAGTTAAGATATTTTCTCTCTCTCTCTCTCTCTCTTGCTCTTTCTGTCTCTGTCTCTCTGTGTCTCGTACTCTCCAAGAACAGCCAGTGCTCTTAACCACTGAGCCATCTCTCCAACCCCTAAGGATACTTTTACTACATGTGCTGGCTAGTTTTATGTCAACTTGACACAGGCTAGAGTCATCTAAATGGAGGGAACCTCAATTGAGCTTCCATAAGAAAGGGCTGTGAGGCATTTTCTTAGTGATTGATTGGGGAGTGTCAAACTAAGGGGTAGTAACTCCCCTTGGAGAGGTGCTTCCATCCCTGGGTGATTGTCCTGGGCTCTGTGAAAAAGCAGAGTGAGCAAGCCAGTAAGCAGCACCCTGTTAGGCCTCTGCATCAGCTCCTGCCTCCAGATTCCTACCCTGCTTGAGTTTTTGTCCTGATGTCCTCTGATGATAAACAGCAATATGGAAATGTAAGCCAAATACCCCTTTCCTGCCGACTTGCTTTTTGGTGATGGTGTTTCGTCCCAGTCATAATAACCCTAATTCTGACATTGTTGAGGTACACTATTTGAAGGTGTGTCTCTGTCTTTCCTCACTTAAGGTATTCACTGATTGGCTTTAATAAAAATCTGACGGCCAATAGTTGGGCAGGAAGTAGACTTCCTGCTAGGGAGAAAGGAACTCTGGGAAGAAGAAAGAAGAGAGTCTTTTGCCAATCAGGCTAGGTGGTCGGGTTAACTTAGACAAGCAAGTTGAGAGTCGGTCAGCTAAGGCCAAACTAAGCTTTGTTTTTTCGAGAGAGGGTTTCTCTGCGTAGCCTTCGATGCCCTGGAACTCACGCTGTAGACCAGGCTGGCCTCAAAATCACAGAGATCCGCCTGCCTCTGCCTACCATGTACTGGGATTAAAGGTGTTCACCACCACCGCCCAGCTTTGTTGTCATTTTTATGGCTGGTGAGTCACCAGGGTCTTAGAACAATTGGCATACCAAAGTGGGGCATGAGATCCAAGGTTAGGTGCCTAGACCAGCTCGGATTCCTAGCTTAGATAAGGGAAAATCAGTACATGAAATCCAGATTTACAGCTTGCTGGGAGCAGAAACAAGGTGCAGACTGAGGCTTGTAGTGACTCCAGCCACAACAGCAGCTGAAGACTAAAAAGCTGGTGTGGAACTGGTAGTGTATGCTTGAGACTAGAAATCCCCAGAAAACAGAGTTTAGAGAAAATTAAATACAGAGGGAGTTTGGAAGCAGTGAAAGAGAAATAAGTAAATGCATATAGAAACCAAAGTCTCTGAAGGAGAAGAAAAAGGAAAAAAAAAATCTTTTGAAATGTGCTTAGGTGCTAAAGAAAGAAAAGAAACTGAATATAGATAGTTCCAGAAAGAAATATTTAGTCTAAATAATAAGGTGATGTCTCCAAAGGAAAGAGAGAGTTAGAATAAAAAGAGAAACATCTTCTGTGTTAAAATAAAAAATAAAAATAAAACCAACCATGACAGGAAGGCATTTGGACCCTGTATACTTTTGGTTTCACTGTCAACATGGAAGTAATTCTAATATATTCACTAGGAATTGTCGTTTTCTATTTCCTCTCTAAGGAAGTTCGGAATAAAGCTGATTTAGATAAGAGAGGACTGAGAGCTGGGAAGCTAAAGGATCCTTCAAATGAAAATAAAGAAAATGTCAGAAGAATCCCATAGAAAGCCTACAGCACCACCTTATGACGACGTTGCAGAATGGCAGTCCAAGCACATTAGAAAACCCACAATGATTTTTCCAGGTACAGTAAGAGAAGTAGCTCCAGATGAGAGAAATCCACAAGGTTATAAAGAATTTGGATGGCAGCCATAGAGATGCTAGATCTGAAAAGATTTAAAGAAGCAATTATAGCTTATGGTATGCATTCACCTTCTGTGAGGCAGACACTTAGTACCTGGGCCACACATAACCGTATGGTTCCAAAGGATTGGAAGATTTGATGTCAACCATCTTAGAACCTGGCCCTCAACTACAATAGCTTACATGGTGGAAAGATGAGGTTTCTGAAGTGGAAGTTTCTGGTTTCTTTGAAGACTCAGTTGTGTCATGTGCTTTTTTGCTGGCAACTGTCTTGTGAGAGGGCACATGATCTTTTGATTCAAGCTGTCTTGTGCTAGGAGCATGACTTTGGCCAGCTGAAAACATCTGTGGGTGGACATTAAGGAGAGGAGACATGTAGAAGCCCACAGACGAGACATTTGCTTTATGGATCAACATCATTGTGCTGGTCTTCATTCTTCCACACTTCACTTCACAGAGAGAAACATTCTAGAGAACTTCTTGGGGCAATCCAACTTGAGTCTTGTGGCTTTTGCTGACTTCTCCCCATCTGCTGAATCATGCTGATTCGTGTTGCTGTTTAGTGTCGGCATTTGGACTTGTTATGCCTAGATCACGAGACCCCTAAGAGACCACCAGGAACACGAATCCAAAAGAATCTTTTTATTACAAGATTGAGCCTGGGTAGCAATACTTCCTCATACAACAGGTTGGGAGAGTGACAGCCAGCTCCAAGGGAACAGGGTTTTTAAAGGGAAAAACCACAAGCAGAGGCTTCCAAGCCTTAGCATTACATAACTGGACAAAGGGTAAAGGAATGAAATGCACTTTGACCTAGTTGGTTAACAGCATCTAACCAAACCATAAAGAGGAACAGCTTGCCAAGAGGAACACTGCAACCCTGGAAACAACTTAGGTTTTCTTAACTGACCCTATCTTTATCTGTCTACCTCAGTTGTTATGTCTTATTGCAACTACCAAGAATATTCTGTGGTGTTTTTTTTCTCTCTCAGAACTTAAGGGTGGGAATCAAGGTACTCCAGAGACAAGCTAACCTTGGATGGAGTCTGAGAAACAACATTGAGTCCATTCTGCTATTTTAACCCTTTCAGACTAGACTGCTGGTATCCAGACAACTAAGGGTGGACTCACACCAAGGAACCACTTCTAAAAAGGTTCATAACCCCCTTTTCCTAATGACCTTCTTTCTCCCCTACCTCTGATCAGTGGGTTGGAAGGGATGTTGAAGCATTTAAGAACCCTAAATAAAGTAGGTTTGTTGAAAAATCTAAGCCTACAAGCTTAGACTATGATTATGGAGAAACATAATCAGTCTAGAGGCATTAGTATAGTTGAGGACCAGTTGCAAGGTGAAGACCAATATGCAGAATTAAGAATACAGATTATGTTTAATTATGTCTTCTAGAACAATGTCATACAGTAGCTTGAGATGCTTGGGACAAGGTTGAACAACAGGAAAAATTATCTGAATAATTTACAAAGATAACACAGGGTTCAGATGAATCTCTTTTTTTTAAGATTTATTTATTATATATACAGCATTCTGCCTGCCTGCACACCAGAAGAGGGCACCAGATCTCATTATAGGTGGTTATGAGGCACCATGTGGTTTCTGGAAATTGAACTCAGGACCTTTGGAAGATCAGCCAGTGCTCTTAACCTGTGAACCATCTCTCCAGCCCAGATGAACCTTTCATTGACTTTTTGACAAAGATTAACTTCACCCTAAATAAAGCAATACCAGATCCAGATGCTAGAGAATTTTTAAAATTAATTAATTTATTTATTATTTATATAGTATTCTGCCTGCATGTGTGGTTGAGAACCAGAAGAGAGCACCAGCTTTCACTGTAGAAGGTTGTGAGCTACCATGTGGTTGCTGGGAATTGAACTCAGGACCTTTGGAAGAACAGCCAGTGTTCTCAACCTCTGAGCCATCTCTCCAGACCCACTCCACCCCCACTCCCTCACTCCACTAGAAAATTTTTAATTGAAATCTTTAACTTTTGAGAATGCTATTAGACCTTTAAGAGCCAGATATACACCTATTCATGAATGGACTAAAATTGAATGGATATTTATCTAATGCTTAAAATTCACCTGTGATTGGACAGGAAATTGCAAAAGGTATGAGAGCTCAGAATGTCCAGTGCTTTGGCTGTGGAAAGCCGGTCATTCCCCGAAGGACTGGAGACAATCAGTTCCTAAGGATAGAATCCAGGGAGAACACTTGCTGGATATGCAAAATATGTAGGAAGAACAGACCCCGGCTTAAGAATGTAGACCACCCAGAGATATTCAGGGCAGTTCCCTACAATGGGTAATGGCCTAAGGGGCCTTGCTTGGGCCTCCCAAAACAATATGAGCCATTCATTTCCTGTCAGCCAAGGAGAAACTGTATTAGAGAGCAAAGAGGAGAATCAAAGCCTGACAGACAGACAGCTGCTCTAAACTTAACTAAACCATTTAACAGAGCAGCTCCAATGGGATAAGAGATTCTAAAGATACCAGAAATTAGATATTTTGGCAAACTGCTATTAATAAGAGACTAAAATTAAAATTACACTTAGATGGAGTTGAAGTTGATAGTGGATATGGAAACAGATACAACAATAATTTCACAGGCCTCTTAAAATCCAGCCTGGCCACTTCAAAAGGTACCTATCTACACAGCTCCTAGGGGCTGGGACATTATCTCAAGGAAAACAAAGTCTAAAATGGATTAAATGTATAGAACCAGAAGGGCAGACAGGAATGTTAAGGCCATATGTAGCAGATATAGCCATGAATTTATGGGAAAGAGATCTATTGCAACAATGAGAAGCAAGGATCAGCATTCTTCCAACTTCAGAAACAAGACATAGGATAGGAGATGTTCCTGATAAAGGTATTAAAAAATAGCTGGGTGTGGTGGTGCACATCTGTAATCCCAGGACTCAGGGAGGCAGAGGCAGGTGGATCTCTGTGAGTTCAAGGCCAGCCTGGTCTGCAAAGTGAATTCATGATAGCCAAGGCCAAGGCTACACAGAGAAACCCTGTCTCGAAAAAACAAACAAAAATATACTGAAAAATATTATCAAAGATAGTTACAGACTGTCCAGGTTGTCATAAGCAGGACACAGCAGAGGTTGGCTCTCCAAAATCATGAGAAGGGCCACTGCTGGTAGAGTACCAACTGCCCTACCATCATAACTGACAAGCCTGTTTGGGTAAAGTAGTGACCCTTAAGTGAGGAAAAGTTACAGACAACAGAACACGAGCAGGTGGAGGATGAACATATAGAATAGTCTACCAGTCCTTGGAATTCTTCAGTATTTGACATTTTAAAAGAGATCTGGGGGGAAAAAAAGATCTGGAAAATGGGAGATGTTAACAGATCTAAGGGCCATAAAAGTTTCTGTTTTCAGAGAAAAACAACCAGACACCAGTAAAGTTAAAGCAGCCCTGACAAGAATCCCCCTCAATGATGCTGAGCTGCTGAGACATTTCTTTCAGCATCCTGCTAGATTCAGCCTCAGAGACTGCCTTATCTGCTGTTTCATCAAAAACTTTATTCCAGGACAGCTTCAAAACAGCTGACCCCAAGTGGTCCAACCTCACAGACTGCTTCAGCCAGGACTTCAGCTAAGCCCTGCACTTTACTGTCACATAGGGCTTGGACAGTGAGTCAGCTAGCTCTCCCAAGACTTGCCAGTATCCAAATTTTCTTAGAGTCCTCAAAAGATGTTGATACTCCAGAGAGCAGGAAGCATTATAAAGAAAATGATGCCCTCATTTCTGAGAGGTGGAGTGGGTGGTTTTGGCTCATTCAGTAGGTTATGGACGCTTTTTGTTTGGTTGGTTGTTCTTTGGTTGTTTGGTTGTTTGGTCGATTTGGTTTTTTGGGACAGGGTTTCTCTCTGTAGCCTTGGTTGTCCTGGACTTTGTAGACCAGTGGAAAAAAAGAAAAAAGAGGGGAAGAATAAGGAATGATAGTACAAAACAGGGTGGATTATTATGTCTCTGTGAAAGGGGAAGAACGAGGTGGGTTATTCTGAGTCTCAAATGTGATGTCAGAAATATAAGATTATAATTGTCATGGCATACTGTGTATTGATTCAACTCTTGTTTACAGTATATATGTATATACAGCTCATTTATAATGAAATGTGAAGTCCTGTTCTCTTAAAAGCTGTTATCATAAACTGTTAAGGATAGTTAAGGAATGCAAGTTAGTAGTCAGTAAACTTATAGCTATATTAGGTACTAGTTTAGTTAAATACAGAAATAAGCTTTGTTTAGCCTCCTGTAAATGTTTTCAAAGTTAAACAGAGAGTAAATAGCTGGAAACAAACAATATTTGCCTATTCAGATATACTTTAGATAGTTAGATGATCTTGAAACACTTCAGAGATTTTCAAAATATGGCATTTAAGATGTTTTAATAGGGGTCTGGAAACACAGCTCAGCAGTTAAGAGCACTGACTGCTCTTCCAGAGGATCCGGGTTCAATTCCCAGCATCAACATGGCAGCTCACAGCTGTCTGTAACTCCAGTTCCAGAGGACCTCACACCCTCACAGAGACATATATGCAGTCAAAACACCAATGTACAGAAAATTTTAAAAATAATAAGATTTAAAAAGATGTTTTAATAGTAAAAGGCAGCTGGGTGTGGTGGTGTATGCCTTTAACCCCAGCATTCAGGGAGGCAGAGGCTGGTAGATTCCTGTGAGTTCAAGGCCAGCCTGGTCTTCAAACCAACTCCAGGACAGCCAAGACTACACAGAAATACCCCATCTTGTAAAGAAACAGCAACAAAAAATTTAAATAAAAAAATAATAAAGGGGGGCTGGAGAGATAGCTCAGTGGTTAAGGGCACTGATTGCTCTTCCAGAGAACCTGGGTTCAAATCTCAGCACCCACATGGCAGCTCACAACTGTCTGTAACTTCAAGATCTGACACTCTCACACAGACATACATTCAGATAAAACACAAATGCACATAAAATGAAAATAAATAAATAATTTAAAAAATAATAAAGGGCTTTCATGATTGTGAGACAAGTCAGCTCCTGGCAGCACCCCATTGTCCTCTGAAGTTGAGTTTGCAGCGGTTCAGTTAGTAGAATTCAGAGGCAGGTTGAAGAGAGAACAAACTAGGTACAGTGAAGACAGAATGAGAGAATGAGATAGGCCTCGCAGGCGCTGGGACCCTGGGGCCGAAGGTGTGCGCCACTGAGCCGGCAACACTACCACACTGTTAACACCAGATTCTCTATTCTTTTTCCCTTCCTTTTTGGTTTTTCAACACAGGGTTTCTCTGTGTTGCCCTTGTTTCCCTGGACTTGCTTTGCAGGCCAGGCTGGCCTCACACTCAGAGAGATCCACCTGCCTCTGCCTGCCTGAGTGCTGGGATTAAGGTCACCATGCCCCATCCCAAATTCTCTAGTCTTAATTTGTGTATTTGGGTTCATTTTGAAGTACCCGGGAGATGAAATAGAAAAGATTCTCCAGTATAATAAATCTATTTATAATCAAAGCACACAAGAGGATGGAGGTTGGACAGTCCTCAGTGGCACAGTGAGATTTTTATGATAGCTTGTGCTACACGAAATCCTGCCTCGGAGAAGTGAGAGAGCTGGTGAACTGTGTCAGCAGGTAAAGGTGTTTGGGGCCAAACTTGCCAACCTGAGTTTGATCCCCTGGACTAGGAGAAGGAAGGAACTAACTCCCAAAAGATGTCTTCTCAGTGGTGTTCATACACCCCCACACACAATAAATACATGTAGACTTTACAGGGTTTTGTAGAGGGAAAAGCACACCTGTTGTTTTGAAAACAGGCAGGACAAAGATAATTTCATGTAGTCGGTCTCTCAGTGCCGCCTGTGGACAGCAAACACCAGTGCAGGCTCTAATTCCAAAATGACCAGTCCTAAAACAGCTCACTTCTAATTGCTAGACCTTTGCTATCTACACATAAGGGGGAGACCATAAGCCAGAAAGTGTCAAACAGCACCACAGCCTCAGGAGCAGAAGCAGCAGCAGCTAATGTGCTTTTTTCATAAGCTCTCCTTGGGGAGGTAAGTAGGACCAGAGGAAGATGAGTGATACTTTATTCCCTCATAACAGTTAAAACAGTGGCTTTCAAACTTCGAACATGCATGAGCACACACATTCCTACATTCCTACACATGACAACACATATGTTATTAGATATACATTACTTATTATACATATGTGTATACATCACTTATTACACACACACACAACATATTTTGGAATGGATTATACTCTTGCTGTGATGGCATTTGGAAACAAGACCTTAAGGCAATAATTAGATTGAAATGATGTCATGATATAGGGTGCTCTTGATAGGATTTGTGCCCTTACCAAAGGGGATTCTCTCCAGGATGATAAACTGAGAAGCCATGTGATGGAACATAAGAGGACAGCTACACCCAAGGCCGGATCGAGAAATCTCTCGGGAATGAAATACCAGTTGTAGCTTTTTCACCTGATTTTGTAGGAGAAGCACAGATTCTCCTTTACCGGTGTGATGGCTATTCTTGGTCACTCACCTGGGAAGAGGGACCCTCAGTTGAGGGATTGCCTGTTTCAGATTAGTCTATGGATGTGTCTGTGGGCACTTTTCTGAGATAACTGGAAGGTGTCCTAGGCCAGTGGTTCTTAACCTGTGGATCACACCCCTTTCACAGGCATCATCTAAGACCACTGGAAAACATAGTTTACATAACAGTTCATAGCAGTAGCAAGTTATGAAGTAGCAATGAAATAATTTTACAGTTGGAGTCAACACAACATTTGAGATGATATTAAAGGGTCACAGCATTAGAAAGGTTGAGAAGCACTGTACTGGGTGGTCCTGGGTTGTGTAAGGAAGCCAGCTGAACAGAGCCTGGGGAGAGGGGGGCTTGAAGAGGGGACAAGCCAATGAGAAGCGTTCCTGACTTGTCTTTGTTGCTGTTGGTGGTAGGCTCTGTGTTTGTTTGTTTGTTTGGAGACTGGCTATTATGTAGTCCTGGATGGCCTGGAACTTACTTCATAAACAAAGCTGAATTGGAACTCACAGAAATCCTTCTTCCTCTTTCTCCCAAGTGCTGTGATTAAAGGCATGGGTCACTATGCCCCGCTCCTCTGTGGCCTTGTGTTCCTGCCTTGGCCAAGGAACTAAATGAAACAAACCCTTTCTTCTTCAAGTTGGTTTTGGTCAGTTTTCATCACAGCAACAGAAAGCAAGCTAGAAAAGCTCACAATCTGACCGGGTCTGAAAGTCAAATTGACATTAGAATAGCAGATAAAAGTACACAAGTAGTGTGCAGTTATTTTTATGTGCACATGGAGCATCTTCACAAGAGGAGAGACGGGACAGTTGTGGAAATATGATAAGAGAAAATAGGTAAGCCACATGTGGTGGCACATGCCTGTAATCCCTGTGCCCAGGAGGCAGAGGCAGGCGGATCTCTGAGAGATCTAGCCTGGTCTACAAAGCAAGTCCAGGACAGTCCACCCTGCACAGAGACACCCTCTCTCTAAAAAAGTAAAAAAAAAAAAAAAAAAAAAAAAAGCAAAAAAAAAGCAAAAGAAGAGGAAGAAGAAGAAAAAAGAAAGAAAGGGGGCATGCTGGAGAGATGGCTCAGAGGTTAAGAGCGCGGGCTGCTTTTTCTGGTGTCCTTTTCTGGTGTGCAGGCAGAACACTGTATAAATAATAAATAAATCTTAAAGAAAAGAAAAGGGGTAGGGGATTGCTGGAGAGATGGCTCAGAGGTTAAAGAGCACTGGCTGCTTTTCCAGAGGTCCTAGGTTCAATTCCCAGCAACCATGTGATGGCCATAGCCATGTACAATGAGATCTGGTGCCCTCTTCTGGCCTGCAGGCACACATGCAGGCAGAACATTGTATACATAATAAATACATCTTAAAAAAAAAAAAAAAACTTTCCTTTTTGGGTTGGTTTTTGTTGCTGTTTGAGTCTTATGCCACCAGAGTGGCCTTAAACTTACTATTTGACCACGGATGACTTGAACTCCTGATCTTCCAGGATCTATCTCTCAGGTGCTGGAGTACAGGCTTTTGCCACCACAGCAACTGGTACCGTTGTCAGCCTCAGTTCCCGATCTCTGACGACAAGAATGTTTCTCCTTCCTCCTGGTAAGGCAGCACCTTCACGGTGTGCATTATGGTCTGCTTTCGGGAGGAAAAGGGAAACACAGAGCACCTGTGTTGTTTCTTCAACTTAAAATAACCAATATGATAACAGGGCATATTTTAGGATGGCATGCTCTAAATTCACCAACTTCATGGGTCATGTTTTGAATACTCTTGCTTTACAGGCAAACTGTTCTGTGAATCGAAAGAGGCCCCTACAAAACTGAAAGCAAGCTTGCCACATACCTGTCAGACTGCTAAAACCTGCAAATAGACGAGGTGTCCTCTGCCAGACTGTCTTATAAGAGGTTTGCTAATCACTCCACTCAACGCCATCCTTCCTGAGAATGGAGGTATATGCTTATGACCTTAACACAAGGGGATTTTCATGCAGGAGGATGACAGGCCAGTTCAGGTAACAGAGTAAGGTCCAATCTGAAGGTCTGGGCATAATGGCACAAACCGTTAATCCCAGCACTCAGAAGGCAGAGGCAGGCAGATCTTTGAGCTCAAGGCCAGCCTGGTCTACAGAGTGAGTTCTAGAACAGCCAGGGCTACACAGAGAAACCCTATCTCAAAAAACAAACCAACAGCCATTATGATTATATTGTGAGCTAGAGAATGGGTTAGTGTCTGTATAAAGATGTCCCCAGAGAAGCGCCTCGACTCTTACACCCTGTGAGGTGCTGTAAGAGACAGCTTATGAACTGAAAAACAGGCCGTAACCAGACACCAAATGTCCAGAGCATTGTCTTGGGTTTGTTTCTTAGCCTCCAGAACCATGAGGGACAACTCTGCCATCTGTAAGACAATCTATGGGCACTGGTTGCTACAGCAGCCCAAATAGACTAAATCAGCCATTACTTTTGAATCACCGAGACCAAAACACCTGGCAGCAAGGACGTAAGTAAAGATAGATTTATTTTCGTTCATAGTTTTGGTGAAATATGGTGGGGATGGCACAGGAATGGGTATGTGTGGTAGAGGCCAAAGAGCAGACCACACAGCCAGAGCCAGGCATTGTGGGTTTAAGGTTACAGTGCAATTCCACTGGTTTCTGTACCCCCACATCCAGTTGCAATCCTGGTTCGGGCTCAATGTTGTATGAACACTGCATCCCAATTGTCCTGATATGCTAATAAAGCACCTTATAGCCAATCACTGAGCAGGAAAGAGACTCCAGGGCTGGACTTCCTGACAGCCAGGGGAGGAGGAGTTAGAAGAGGAAGAAGAAAACTGAGTCAAGAGCAAAGGCCCAGGAGACATCAGGAGAGAGAGCTGAACAGGAAAAGCCGCTAAAATGCAAGTATCTTGGAGATTATGGCAAAGGAAGCCAGACCATTTTAGCGGGTTAAGGACAGATTAAAAATTCTCAGGATTGTGCTGCAAAGCTTGTCAGACAAATATAATGAGTCTCAATTATTTTAATGGTAGCCGGGGTAAGAGAGAAACTGAGAAGCAGTCTTACAAAATTAACCTTAGCAAGGTACCACCTTCAAAGGCCTGTCACTGTGTCTTCGTCGGCTAGGCCTACCTCCCGTATGTTTGACATCCCCCGTGATAACTCCAGGAGCTGAGAAAAAGCACTCAGGACGTTCTCTCAGCTGCTCCTCCGCCTGCTGCGCGCTGGCCTCAGTGAGACGGCCTCCGCTAACCCGTACCCGTGTTTGAACGCTCGGTCCCCAGCTGGTGCGCTCCTCTTCTGCACCGCACCACACTCTGCCCGTGCTCCCCTCATGAGGTGCTCACGGACTCTTCTAACCTTTTGAAACTCTAAGCCCAAATTCACGTTTCTGTAAGTTGCTTTGGCCATGGCGTCTCATCCTAGCAACTGAAAGGTAACTAAAACACACAGTTAATTATGGGTATTACTATGTGGCCCTGACTGGCCTAGAACTTGCTGGAGGAGTAGGCAGGCCTGAAACTCAGGCCTCTTGAGCCCTGAGTCCTGGGGTTAAAGGTGTGCACCACCACACCTGCCATCTATCTGGTTTTTTGAGACAGGGTTTCTCTGTGTAGCTTTTGATGTCCTGGACTTCCTTTGTAGACCAGACTGGCTTTGAACTCAGATCCACCTTCCTCTGCCCCCTGAGTGCTGGGATTACAGGTGTGTGCCGCTGCGACCAGCAGCTGAATAAATGATTCAGAGGTTAAGAGCATACTGCTCTTGCAGAGATTCTAAATTCAGTTACAACACCCACTTCAGGCGACTCATAACCTCCTGTAACTCCAAAAACTCCTACATGCTCTCCTAGAAGCCACAGGGACCTGCATTCAGATGACACTCACACAGACACACAAGTATAAACATAAATCCTTAAAAATTATTCATTTTGGCCAGGTGGTGGCGGCACATGCCTTTAAGCTGAGCACTTGGGAGGCAGACACGCAGGTGAATCTCTGTGAGTGTGAGGCCAGCCTGGTCCACTGAGTTCCAGGACAGACAGCCAGGGCTACAGAAAGAAACCCTGTCTCAAAAAGCCAAAAAAGAAAAAGAAAAGTTAAAAAGAATTTGAGGCAGGATAGCAGGATCTAAGGCAGCTGAGGATGTCCTTTATCTAATTTTTTAATCTTTTTTTTTAAATATTTATTTTATGTATATGAGTGTTCTATCTGCATTTACACCTGCCAGAATAGGGAATCAGTTCACATTATAGATGGTTGTGAGCCACCATGTGGTTGCTGGGAATTGAACTCATGACCTTTAGAAGAGCAGACAGTGCTCTTAACCACTGAGCCATCTCTCCAGCCCCCTAATTTTTTAATCTTATGGGGAGCTGGCTCTTAGGGTTTGTTACTGAGATGAAACACCATGACCAAAGAAAATTAGGGAGGAAAGGGTTTATTTGGCTTAATGCTTCCACATGCTTTTTTCATCATGGAAGTCAGGACAGGAGCTCCAAGAGATAGGAACCTGGAGTCAGGAGCTGATGCAGAGGCCATGGAGGGGTGCTGCTTACTGGCTTACTCCCCATGGCTTGCTCAGCCTGCCTTTTTATAAAACCGAGAACCACCAGCCCAGGGATGGCACCACCCATTAAGAAAATGCCCCACAGGCCTGCCAACAGCCCTATCATATGGAGGCATTTTCCTGAGGTTCCCTCCTCTCAGATGACTTTAATTTGTGTCAAGTTGACATAAAACTGTCCAGCACAGGAGTCAGGCAGATCACCACACCCACAAGTCCTGCAAAGTAGGTGTGTTTCCTCAGGGACAAGCTTGACTCACTCAAAAATCTGTCTCACATTAGCATCAGCCTGAATTGTGAAGTCCCTTAACTTCTGTCCTGCAGGCCTGTGCCAGATTGCTGTTTTGTGTGGTTCTGGGAGTTACAGTCAGAACTTTGTACATACTGACACCTAACTTCAGGAGCTTATATGATACGTATGTATATCATACATGCATGATATCAGAAACTACGTACGGTGATTACTGGGTTCCTACAAAAGGAAACTCAGGCTTTTGGGCTTTCATTGGTTCCAGCTAAGTCTTCTTTGTTAGCTGTGTTCTTTTCTAAGCCTGACTTCAGCAGGACAGTCAAGAATTTAACTGTTAGGAATACAATAGCCCACACCTGAAATTCCAGCACTGGAGAAGTAGAAGCAGGAGAATCACAGCCTCATCTACACAGTCAATTCCAGTTCAAGCCAGCCAAGGTTACACAGAGATCCTGCTTCAAACTAGCCAACTAGTTTAGAAGCTAGAGGAATTCATGGTCTAATGAGGGATGGTTGAGAAGTAAACAAACATGGTAATATAACACTGACAATTACCATTACAGGTAGGAAAGACAGCTCAGTCAGTAAAATGCAAGCTTGAGGCCCTAAATCCAACCCTGGCGGTGGGGAGAGCTAGTCTAGGGAGGCAGAGACAGTGTGTCCTTGGGGCTCATTAGCCAGTCAGCCCAGCAGAGTTGGTGAGTGAGCCCCAGGCCTGATGCCTCAAAAAACAAGGTGGATGGCTCCTCCACATTTGTATACTATCATGGACACACATACACGTGTTCCTACATATACAGAACACACAAGAGATGGGTAAAAAAGATGAACTGCGTTCATATTTGAGGATAAGGGAAGGATTCCCAAAGATTCAAGAGCTAAAAAAGGACTGGAGAGGGTAAGGAGTTGATTTTGGTGAGACTTCTGAGTCAAACGAGTGCCTCTGGATGCCCAAGAGCTGGCATGGTTGTGGCCGCTCCCTTTCTTCCCACTAGCCTGTAACTGGGTGTAACAAGGGTACACAGGAATTGAGCAGATCTTTCGGCTGCATCTTGATACCCATCATGACTTTGCCCACGGTGTCATCTTAGGCAGCAGGCAGGGTGAGATTTCAAGAGCTCCTGCAGGCATCTGAAGTAGATCGTGTACCCTGAGCAGCAGTGGGAAAGGCAGAGCTGACTTAATGCTCTGGCACAGGACTGTGTCACATTAATCTTACTCTAAAGTTCACTAGATTTCAACACTGACTGTTGCTCACTGAGGCTAACTGTGACACGCATTACTTTGTTGAGGTAGTCTTACCCAGGTCGGCCTTGAAATTTTGGCAATACTGCCCCTGCCTCCGCATGACCACGGCCAGCTGCACCTTTAACACTAAGCTACTAAGGGATGTAGATCAATGGTCGCGCTACCATGTGCGAGGCCCTGGGTTCAATTCCCTAGCACCAAACTGACAGGACAGGAGTTGAGAACAGAGCCAAAGCCTGACCACATGTTGTCTACTTGAATTTATTCTTACTTTCTTAAAAAAAAAAAAAAAAGGTTTGGGATGGCCAGGGAACAAACTCATAAAACACTGTCAACAGGAACCATGACTCTAAGACTTGGGGTACTCTCTGTACCTCAACCTCAGATCTTTAGTAGACTCCCACCCCCCGGTTTTCTTTTCAACAAGACACCCAGATCAGCAGCAGAGGTACCTAGGTCGTCACTGAGATTGTGAACACTGGGAATGGGCGGGGAAAAGTCCAAAAACAGGAGCTGAGAAGACAGGAGAAGGAAGGAGAGCCTAGGCTCTGGAGGACAGAGTCGGGCCACAGGAGGTGGAAGTGAGCCAGTGTGGGGGTGCCCCTCCTGACTGCTGCGGCCCACACTCCCTGGACCCCAGAGCACCCCATGGTCTGTTCTGCAGTCCACTCCCTTACTCAGGAAGCCTCACAGGCCAAGCTCTAAGTCCTCCAGCTCCTCCTCCAGGGCCGCCCTCCGGGCCAGCTTCTCCAGCTGCTCTCTGCTGGGCTGGCTGACCTCCCCGGCCTGGATGCGCTGCTGCAGCTCCTCCACCTGCCGCAGCTTCTTCCTCAGGTTCTTGATCTTCTTGGCTTTCTCTGTGGTGGCAACAGAGTCAGATGCATCAGAGGCAGCTAGAGGGGTGGCCTGGGGGCCTTGGAGAGCACTGGGCGTCTGGGCTGTGTCTCCCAGAGACACCTTATCAAGAGTCCTGCTCAAAGCCTCTGCCTCTTTCTCCTGCTGTTGCCTCCTCTTCTCTTTCCGCTTCAGGTTGCGTTTGGCTGTCTTGGAGAGGCCTGCTTCACCACCTTCATGTCTGGACGGGGTGATGGGTGTGGTGGCCTCAGGGCTCAGCCCTGGGGGAAGTTCTGGCTTACTCTTGAAGAACTTCACATACTTGTTTTCATAGCTGCAGGAAACAGAGATGCTAAAGCTTCGCAGGTGTAGTCTACCTTCCACCTCACTCCTCCCACTTTCTATCCTCCAGCTTCCCGGTCTGTAGAAAAGTTCTACAACTCAAAGCTTGGCTCTTTGATTGCTGTCTAGAGATTTTGAAGAATAGAGGCCAAAGGAATAAGACTAGTTGGGGGAACCCTCACTCACCCCTCAATCCCAGCTCCTTCCTCTCCTGAGACCGTTGTCCCTCCTTCCATTTCATTCGGGCTCAGCGAGTCATCCCTGAACTCAAAGGCACAATGTCCTATACTCTTGTAGGGACCCCACTAAATACCCCTTGTTAAACCTAACCACGCACACTGGGACCTCCTCTTGGGGCACGTATCCTTCTTTGACCCTCCGTTGCTTGCGCCAGGTCCCGTCCGGTCTCTGTGTTGAGGCAATGTATTTGCCTGAAATGACAGAAAGTAAGATGGAGTTAGTCTTTCTCATTTTAAAACATTTTCCTAGATGAAAGTGTTCACAAATGTGTATAGCTCCCCCGGTACCCATCTATCTATCCACCTACTGAACGGTAAGGGCTCACGATGCAGACCAAGCAGGCCTTGAACTTCTAATCCTCCCACCTCCATTTGCTGAGCACCAAGATTAAAGGTAACACCACTCAGCTACGGCATTTCTCATTAACTTTCAATTTTCTGTCATTATTTATTGACCAACATACTGTCCTCACCCTCACAGAGCTTCTTCTAACTAACGTATGTAGACAGACCGGGAAGAGATGGCATTCTTGGAGAGTACAAGGCAAAAGGAACATCAAAAGCAGTCAATAGACTTTAAGGGGCCAAGGCTTCCACACGGAGAAATGCAGGAAAGAACGAGAGGTTTCATTTACACAGACTCTAAAAACACAAACCTTTTAGCAAACCATTATACATGTATCAAAACATATGGACATAAAGGACACTTGTTCACACAGTACTTTTTGCTGTTAACTACATGTGTTTCTGTGTGAGTGTGTGTATGTCTCTGTAGAGTCCAAAAGGAGGATGTTGGATTATCTGGAGCTGACTGGTGTGGGTCTGGAAACTGAACTCAGGTCCTCCAGAAGAGCAGCAAGTACTCTTAACCACTGAACCATCTTTCCACCTTCCATACATTTAAATCAGCCAAAAGCTGAACGCATTCTAAAGGGCCAATGACAGATGGTTTTGGTTCAAACATACAATGGAACACCATGCAGTTAAAAAAAAGAAAAATAGTTAGATATTAATGTAGAAAGTGTTCATAAAATTTACAGACCGAAAAAGCAAGCTGTAGGGAGTTGTGGTTCACACTCATAACTCTAAGCATGTGCTAGATGGAAGTAGAACGGGGGTTTAGGGCCAGCCCCTGCCACACAAAAACTTTAAAGACAGCCCAGGGTACAAGAGAAACTCTCAAAAACAAAAAGAAACAAAGCCAAGTGTAGGCTGTGTGAAAGTTTCAAAGTTAACTTAAAGACCCATTTACAATCTTACTTTGTTATAGTATGCATTTCTTTGTGCAATAGTAAGAAATTATATTCATTTATTGTTTTTGTAACTCTGTGTATGGGTACATGAGGGCAGGTACAGGTGGAGGCCAGAAGAGTATATGAGGTCCCTTGGAGCTGAAGTTATAGGCACTCATGAGGGACTCCATCTGGGTGCTGGGAACTGGCCAGGTCCTCTGGAAGAGCAATATGGGCTCCTCATAAGCCAAACCATGCCAAGCTCCTAGAAGTCTTAAATAGTAGACATTGTGAGTTAGAACACTGTAGAAGACAAAAGCTTTTCAAATGTCTAATTTTCACTTGAAGGTTTGAATTACATATTTTAAAGACTTATTTATATGAGTGTTCTAACTGCATGTATGCCTGCATGACAGAAGAAGGCATCAGATCCCTGTATAGATGGTTGTGAGCCACTGTGTAGTAGCTGGGAACTGAACTCAGGATCTCCAGAAGATCAGACAGTGCTCTTGACCACTGAGCCATCTCTCCAGCCTAAAGGTTTGAATTTTATTATTAGCAATAAATACTGAACATTGTTTTCTTTGAAACAACAGGCTTATTATTATTTTTTTTCAATTTACTTTTGTTTTTCTGAGACAGGGTTTCTCTATGTAGCTCTCGCTGTCCTGGAACTCTGTAGACCAGGCTGGCCTTGAACTCAAAGATTCACCTGCCTGTGCCTCCAAAGTGTCCTGAGTGCTGGGATTAAACGCCTGTGCCAATACAACCTGCTGGCAGAATGAGCTTATTACTTCCTTTGCAGGAAAATGATTGTCAAATGTCTTAATTTTCATAACCCATCTGAGATTGGAGGAACAGGGTATCCCATGAAAAGACCCTGTTAAGCTCGCAATGCAACAGCTGTCCTTCAGACAAACACCTTGCTTTCAGTGGTGGCAGGTCTCTAGTCCTGCTTGTCTTTCAGTCACAGGGAAGTTATACACTGGAGACCAGGATTTAATAGAACACACCACATTCAACATATAAAATAACCACACCTTCCTAAGTGAGACGCATACTTTACTGTAAGTTTGTGTGACAGTCAAGATTCCCTGGTGCGGGCTGGAGAGATGGCTCAGAGGTTAAGAGCACTACCTGCTCTTCCACAGGTCCTGAGTTCAATTCCTAGCAACTGCAAGGTGGCTCACAACCATCTAGAATGAGATCTGGTTCCCTCTTCTGGCATGCATGTGTACATGCAGGCAGGGTACTGTATAAATAATAAAATAAATCATAAAAACAACAACAACAAAAACCAAACCAAACCAAACCAACAAAAAAACCTGGAGCTACAGCATGGCCAAAGGCCCAGCAGTTTTACCCACCATGCCTCTCACACCATATTTGTTCTCCCCCCAACATCCTAGACAGGGTTTCTCTGTATAGCCCTGGATGTCCTGGAATCACTCTGTAGACCAGGCTGGCCTCAAACTCAAACTCAGAGATCGCCTGCCTGTGCCTCCGAGGGCTTTGAGGAAAGGCTCTGCCTCCATGCCTCATTGATTTCTTTAGTGAGGACTGGAGTCAACTCGTTGCTTCAGAGTACTTGTTTAGCATCCCAACACTACATAAGCAGGCATACTTAGAATCCTAGAGCTTTTCTTGTCACTTGTGCTTGTGTGTGCTGGAGTTACTGGCAGCAGTGAGGTGCCCCACTTGGATTCATCTCTCTCTAGCCCCCTGGAATCCCAGAACTTAAAAGCAAGCAAACAAAACTAATGAGAGTAATATTTTTTTAACTAAAAAAATTATTACTGTGGGGTATGTGTGCACATACAGACATAACACAGTGCCCAGGTAAAATAAAGGGGACAGTTCTCTCTTTCCATCTTTCCATGGACTCCAGGGATTCAACTCAGGTTCTCAGGTTTGCACAAGTACATTCTACTGAGCCATCTTATAGGCCCAAGAATTATTCCTATTTAGAAAGACCCAAGCATTATATAAAAATAAAGTTTAAAAATATACACATAACATTTGAGACAGGGTCTAGTGTAGCCCAAGCTAGCATACACCTTGTATGTTCCAGGCAAGCACTCCAGCACGGTGCCGGGCTCCCAGCTATAAGAGCTCTTCAGAGCTCGAACAGTTGGTGTCAGGGAGCATCAAGAACCAGGTTGGAAATGAAAAAGGAAGGAGTTAAAAGCACTGGCTGCTCAGACGACATGAAGGCGAGGCAGACGGATCAGGAATTCAAAGCTAAGCTTCAGTTACAGGACAGTTCTAAATCCAGCCTGGAATACCCTGTCTAAAAAACAACTGTTGTTCTTGCAGAGGACTCAGGTTCAATTCCCAGCACCCACACGGAGGCACACAACCATCTGTAACTCTAAATTCCAGGGGATCCAATGTCCTCTTCTGACATCCACAGGCACCAGGCACGTACACAGCACACACACATACATGCAAACAAAACAGTCATACATATCAAATAAATAAATGTAGAGAAAAACAGAAGAATGCAGCTGCCAGCCTTGGTCTGGCCAGTCTGAGGAGTGTGCTGCTGCAGGTAAGAGGCTTGCAGACTGCAAGTGCCGGTCCAGGACCTTACCATCTGGCACATGGCATGTATCAAGAAATATCTGTGGCGGGCACAGTGGCGCACACCTGTGATCCCAGCACTTAAGGAGACAGAGGCAGGCAGATCCTGTGAGTCCCAGGCCAGCCAAGTCTACACAGAGAAACCCTGTCTCAAAAACAAAACAAAAAAACCATACAAAAAGAGGTATCTGTGAAATGAAGCCTTCACGGACATGATTATTTTAGGGCTTTGGTAAATGAGTAAGTCCATCATCGAGTACAGTGTCTTTTATTTATTTATTTAGTTAGTTTATGTTCATTTGTTAGCTTGAGGGTATCAGATCCTTTGGAACTGAAGTTACAGACAGTTGTGAACTGCCATGTGGGTGCTGGGAATTGAACCCAGGTCCTTTGGAAGAGCCACTGAGCCATCTTTCTAGCCCCCCAGTACAGTGTCGTAAGTCCATCTGGCATGATGAGAAGGTAACTTGAAAACACAAACATCAAACAGACGAGCAGTGGTGGTCCACACTTGGCCAGCCTGGTCTACAGAGAGACCAGGAGAGCCAGGGCTGCACAGAGGAACCCAGTCTCACAAAAACAAAAACAAACAGAAAGAAAAAAAGCAAGCAAGCAAGCAGGCTGAATAAGCCACAAGGAGCAAGACAAGCAGCACCTGCCATGGCCTCTGCATTCGATCCTATCTCCAAGATCCTGTCCTGATTTCCTTCAGTATTAACAGTGATGTGGAAGTGTAAACCAAATAAACCCTTTCCTCCCAACGTCCTTTTGGTAAGGGAGTTTCATCACAGCAATAGAAAGGAGCAATAGAAAGCAGCAGTAACTAGGATATTCATGCTAGATAACTACCAAACAGTACTATGCAGGAATTCACTGAGTAGGGAAGGAGTAAGGGACCAAATACACTTCACCTCTGGTTAGTTAACCCCAACCTTAAGATTTTATCATAAAAAAATCATTCAAATCAACAAAACAAAACAAAAAACTTAAAGCATTATCTACAGGTACCTAAATTAAACTTTACATTCAAATTTACAAGAATGGAAAAATACATTTTTTAAAATGACTAGAAATTTCAAACAAAAGTTTGGAGAGATGGCTCAGCATTTAAGAGCACTGACTGCCATTCTAGAGACCCTGGTTCAGTCCCAACGTGTCCAGTCCAGCTAACAACTGTCTGTAACTCCAGTTCTAGGAGAATCCAACACTCTCTTTTCATCTCCACAGGCACTGCCGTATACAGACAAACATGTAGACAGAGAAACCATATGCATAATTAAAAAAAAATCTTAAAAATTAAAAATCATCTAAACAAATCAGGGGCTGGAAAGGTGGCTCAATGGACCCACATACTTGCTATGCAAGCCTGGCAATGTGGATCTGGTCTCTATAGAAAGAACTACCAACTCCCAAAAGCTGTCCTCTGAATGCTAAATGAGTATCTTGTTGGGATCGAGGGACAGAGAGAGAGAACGCACAGTGTGAGAACACCCATATATACCCAAATGTTTGTTTGTTTATTTAATTTCTTAAAAACCACACAGAGGGCCAGGCATGGGGGCGGGTGGAGATGGACTTGCTGCTGTCATCTTTCCAGGGCATGGCCGCTGACAGGCCAGCCATGCTCCAGTAGATGCCCCATTCTTGAAGAATTAGTGCAAAATGGACTCAGCAGACTGGCTGCTCCTCCAGAGGACCCAGGTTCAATTCCCAGCACCCACATGGCAGCTCACAACTGTCTATTGAAGAGTTTAAGTTAGTCTGAGTATAACTCCATTTTGAAATAAAGATCTTGACTGGGAGCTGAATTCAGGCACCAGGAAATATCACAGAATGTGCACCTGGCAGAAAACAAAGTTAACTGTCCTAGCAACAGCCTCCAGGAAATATAACAGAATAAATGCTTCATAGAAAATAGACACAAACTTCCTGGCAATAATCAATGAGAATCGGTTGGGAAAATTCTCCCCAATGTTTCAGATATAGTTTAGAAAAATGGCCATTGTGATTATATGCTTTTCCCATTGTGATTATATGCCTCAGCCATTGTGATTGTGTGCCTCAGAGAAGGTCACCCTGCCCTGCTAAACTTCACCCAATTCTGTAAGGCCAAGGCTTGTGCCCCCTGCTTGCTGCCATGGAAACCCCCTGATCACAGCGTTTCCCTTTAAAAACCCTGCTCACTCAGGGCTCGGGGTCCCACTTCTCTACTGCTGTGTCAGTGAGACTTGGGTCTTGTAATAAAGCTCTCTTACTATTGTCCTGTGAACCTGGCATTACACTATAACCCCTGTTCCAGAGGATCTGACATCCTCACACAGACATATATGCAGCGAAAACACCAATGTACATTAAATAAAAATAAATAAATCTTAAAAAGAAAAGACATCAGATTGGCAGGGGCTAAGATTTGGGAGGAGCAGAAGGGCAGAAGCAGTGGGTGAATATTATTAAAATATATTTTATGAAATATATTTTCAAGGCTGGAGAGAGGCCTCAGCATTGAAGAGCCTGTATTGCTTTTCAAAAGGTTCTGAACTGAACCCCAGCTCCAGGGGATCCAACACCTCTGGTCTCAAAGGGTACCCACACACATGCAGCTCACACACAAACACAAAAAGGCCCTAAGCTATGGGCCATGATTTCAATAAAGTATACAGTGCATAACTATAAGTTTAGGAAATACGAAATATATAAGACGTTATGTTGTGGTTGTAAGATTATAGGTATTTTGCCAGGCGGTGGTGACACACCACCCAGCACTCAGGAGGAAAGCAGAGGCAGGAGGGTCTATCTCTTGAGTTCCAGGCCAGCCTAGTCTACAGAGTGAGTCCAGGACAGCCAAGACTACACAAAAACCCTCTCTCTGGGCAAAAAAAAAAACAAAAACAAAAAACAAAAACCATAAATATTTCTAGGCAGGGTTGCTCGGACTGGCATCAAACTCTCTGTAGCCTAGGCCAAATAATTATTAAGTTTTATTATTATTATTGTGCGTGTTCCTGCATGTGTCCGTGCAAGGACACGGACACGCGTGCCACAGTAGAGCTGGCTCTTCCTCACCTTTATGTGGTTCCAGGGACTTAACTCAGGCTTCAGTTTGGCATGGCAAGTGCTCTCACCTGGTGAACCCTCATACTGGCCTATAAATAATTTTTCTTCCTAAAAATTCCCATTGACTGTGGTATAGTATAGATTTTAAAAAAAAGTTATGACTTCACATTTAAACCTAAAGCTTGGAGAATGAGAGTGAAGTTACTTTTATTTTGAACTCACAGTGACCCACCAGTCTCTGCCTCTCAAGTGCTGGAATTAAAGGTGTGCACCACCAGGCTTGAGTGAAGTTATTTTTGACCGGGTGACCCTAAACATTTTACGGAGGACACAACATCAGCTGTGGTCGGTGGAAGATGACAAATTTAGACAGGTGGGGTTGTGGGTGGCGCTGAAGGAACAGAACAGGGAAGCATTTCAGGTTGGGGACATGAGTGAGGAGACAAGCAAAGCCTCCTGGATCCTACAGCCCCCAGGGCACTCCCACTGAGGAGGAAGGTCACACTGAACTATCTGCCAGTCTCAAATTTCTTAGTCTCTGACTACTCCCACTCTGCACTGGCCACTGAAACACTAAATCCCCCCAGACCTCTCTCTTTACTCTCTGGACTTTTTCATATTTTCCTTTTCTAGTTCTATCTAATGTTCTTCAAAAGTAAAATTTAAGAAATAGACAAAGTCCCATGCAGGGCGGTGGCACATGCCTTTAATGGTAACACTCATAGGCACAGGCAGATGGATTTCTGAGTTCCAGGCCAGCCTGGTCTACAAAATAAAATTCCAGGCCAGCCAGGACTACACAGAGAAACCCTGTCTTAAAAAAATCAGTCAATTAAACAGACAAATAAGTAAGCAGTGCCTTTCCCTGACTCTTAACCACAAGCCATATTACAAGCTACACTTTGTGTTCATATAAAACACCTTTTCTAGTTCTAGTGCTTTATAGAACAAGATGCTGTCTTAAAGAAACAAAGGTGCTGGAGAGCCATGTCCTGGTTAAAAGTGCATACCACTGTTGCAGAGAACCCAAGTTCACTACCAGTACACAGGTCAGGCAGCTCCCAAGTGCTGGCAACTCCAGCTCCAGGAGATCCAACACCCTCTTCTGGACTTTGTAAGCGCGCGCACACACGTACTCGTAAACAGAACTGGGGGAGGGGCTCTTGCTATGTCGGCAGAACTCTTGGGCTTAAGTGACTTGCCTGCTTCATTCTCCCCAGCAACCATGACTGGGGGCACACACTGTAAAGTTTTGAATATTTTCACTATAGGGTTTTTTGAGATGGCAGGTGCAAACCCCACAGATACAAAGGAACAAAGGAGACATAAAGTAAGAGCAGAGAAAATAAAAACATGCACGCAATGTGAGAACCTGACTTCAGATGGTCTATATAGTAGTAAGAGGGAAAATTCATTTTGAATGAACCAATAGGATCCAAAGACAGCCAAGGTTTGACCTGGAAAAGACAGAAGATTTAATGTGGTGGTGTTCACATGTACAGTCTTTACCTTTGATAGCGTACTTGTGGAAAGCTTGTGGTAATAATATTTAGCAACACATGGATTTTATTGTTTATTGAGCACTTAAGTGTTTTTCTAGTCACTAGAAACAGTAATGAATAAAGCAAGAAAGTCCTTGCCTGCTTGTAGCACATACCCGAGTATGGAGGTGATAGAACACAAACAAACCCAGCACAGCACCACCTCTAAACGCTGAGCACCTAGAGCCAGGGGTGCGAAGAAAACAACTTCGTGCACACATTTAATGCAACTAGAGACGCAACGCTTCAGAGAACCGGGGAGAAAACACAGATGTAAGTTAACACATAGACTGTAGCAGTGCCCTTCTCTATGGGGACACATTCCAAGCCGTCCCACGGGATGCTTGAAATTACAAGTAGCACTGAACTCGGCACACAGGTTGAATCCCTAACCCAAACATCTAAAATCTGAAATGCCCCCAAACCTGAAACTGTTCATAAGATGCTATAAGTGGAAAATTTTAAATCGTGTAACTTCATGTAAAAGGTCAGAAACAAATCCAAGTACACTAAAGACCCTTTATAAGATTAAAATTTGTTACAGGACAGCCAAGACTACATAGTGAGGCCTTGTTTTGAAACTAAAAATAAGGCTGAGCATGGTGGTGCATGCCTTTAATCCTAGCACTCAGAGGCAAATGGAGGCGGTTCTCTGTGAGTTCAAGGTCAGCCTGGTCTACATTATGAGTTCCAGGACAGCCAGGGCTACATAAAGAAACCCTGACTCCAAAAATAAGTAAGTGAATAAATAATAATATACTTTTTGGTCTAATAAAGTATATGTGAAACATGAATGAATGCTGCTTGTATCTCATTCGCAAGATATCTCATTATGTATATGCAAGTATTCTTTTTTTTTTTTAAAGATTTATTTATTAGGTATACAGTGTTCTGCCTGCATATGTGCCTGCATTCCAGAAGAGGGCACCAGATCTCATCACAGATGGCTGTGTGCCAAGTGGTTGCTGGGAATTGAACTCAGGGGTTCTGGAAGAGCAACCAGTGCTCTTAGAACCTCTCAGCCATCTCTCCAGCCCGCAAGTATTCTAAAATCTGAAAAAAACACAAAAAACAAAAATACAAAACACTTTGGTCTCAAGCATTTTGGATAAGGAATACTCACCCTGTATACTCTTTTTTTCTATCAAAATGCTATTAATCTGTAATTATTCTATATTAATTATATTAATCTAATGTTAATCTAGTATTATTTGTGATAACAAATAACAATAAACTAGAACAACCATGACAATATGCCATAATAAGCATGTAAGTATGGTATCTCTAAATAGTGTACTATACTGTATTTTTGATTCTCATTCGGCCATGGGTACTGAAAGTACAGATAAAAAGATGCGACTTTATAGCTACAGCTTTACGAGAAGTGAAGAAAAAAGCACAGAGGAAGAGCGTCTTGAATGACCACTGTGTGTGCAAAGCCTCAGAGATGTAAGAGCCCATTGCGACAAAGGAGCACCGATTTTATGTTATCTTGGCTCCATCTTCTAGCCTTGATGGTATCCAAGGGTAAAGTAAAAAAGAAGGAAGAGGTTTGGTGATTCCCACCCCTAGAAATAAAAACCAAGGGCAGAGTATCAGGACCTTCAGACAACATTTTTAGTCAGAAAGTACAGATTAGGGATTGCTGCTATATAAAAAAATTAAACTTGTTATTTCCCCATATGGGATGGATGTCATCCTTATACGAGTTCCTTAACTCTACTAGCAATAAAAACTTTTTAATTTTAATTTTATGTGTAGGGAATATCTGACTATATGTATATGAGTACACCATGTGTGACTGTTGCCTGTAGAGGTTAGAAGACAGCATCTGATCCCCTAGAGGTTGAACTAGAGACTGTCATGAACACTTACATGGGTGCTGGGATTCAAACCTAGGTCCTGTGCAAGAGCAACAAGTACTCTTTACCACTGGGCTAACTAATATTTTTTAGTGATTTATTTATTTATTTTATGTGCATTGGTATTTTGCCCGTATGTCTGTCTGCGTGAGTGTGGCTGATGCCCTGGAATTGGAGTTAAAGTTGTGAGCTGCCATGTGGGTGCTGGGAATTTGAACAGCCAGTGCCCTTACCCGCTGAGCCACCTCTCCAGCCCCCAAGCCAACTAATTCTTAACTCTTAACTTAAAACTCTTAAGATGAACAGGGCCTTGACTACAGTCTCAGAAAGACAATAAACAGTAGCACAGCAAGGCTTAGGAGAACTCCAAGGAACCTGGGAATTAACAGGTAAAGATGCAGGTCTTTGGGACCTGCTGCAAGGAAAGAGATCTACGTCACTGATCTGAGTTTTGGAGGATCTCAGAACTAACAACTGTAAGAGCTGGGGACAGTTTCTTTTTAAAGATTTTTGTTGTTGCTGTTTCTACTATTCTGAAAAGATTTATTTTTATTATTTTAATTATGTGTAGTTGTGTGCCTGCAAGGGTGCAGGTGCCCACAGAGGCACTTTTGGAGGCACTAGATGCCCCTGGAGCTGGACTTAGAGACTGTTATGAGCTGTCTGATGTGGGAGCCAGGAACCAGACTCAGGCTCTCTGGAAGAACAGTATGCACTCTTAACCACTGAGCCACCTCTCCAGCCAAGGGCACAAGCCATAAGGAAGAAAATTAGAGCCTGTGAGATGGCTGGGTGCCTAAAGCTGCTTGCTGGGCCTAATCATCTGTTTGGTCCCTCAGTCCATATGATAGAAGGAAAAAACTGATACCTATAATCTGAGTTCTCACCTCCACAAATGCACAGTGGCAAGTCTTCCCCAGTAAACAAACAAACAAACAAACAAATAAACGAATAAATGAGTAACTAAAGATATAAATAATTGGATGAATGAATGAATAAAATAATTATAAAAAGAGAAAAAATATAAAAAGAGTATTCAGATTAGAGAAATTATCATTTTTACTGGTCTTAAGAAAGAAAAAGCAACAGCATTAACAGGAAATATTCCAAGAAAAGACAGTACTATGCTATGGAAAACAAGCGTTTCAAGTTACAACAGGTGTTAAAGCTACTATTTAAAGGTAGGTGAGTGCTTATCACTATTAAATACTGCAGAAAGACGAAGGCTAGGGGAAATAAGAAAACAGTTTTTCTTGCCAGGCATGGCTGTATACACCTTTAATCCCAGTGCTTGGGAGGAGGCAGGTAGATCTCTGTGAGTTCGAGGCCAGCCTGGTCTACAGAGTAAATTCCAGGACATCCACGGCTATACAGAGAAACCCTGTCTTGAAAAACAGAAACAAGAAAACAGTTTTTTACTAATTTGAAATCTTTATTTTTCTAAGAATAAAACCTCAAAAAAAAAGTATAGTGGTCAGAAGTTGGATTATAAGTAAATTAAATATAATACACATATTTTGATAACCCCATGAGAAAACCACTAAACTAAGTATTATAGGATTATCAATATAAGCAAGATGGTCTTAGTTTCAAGAATCTACAGTCTAAGTAGAAGAAACTGAGGCAAGAACTACCTATGAATCTCTCCCATGACTTACGTACACAAACACACCCATGCATACACACACAGGATGGAGTTGTAGCTCAGTTGGTGGAATGCTTGCCTTAAATATCTAGTTTTAACCACCTGCATCACATAAGCCGGGCGTGGCAGTGCATGCCTATGATCCTAGCGTTACTATTAGAGGTGAGAGCAGACTTCGCTATGTAAGACCCAATCCTGAATGTAAAGCAGAGCAGTAACAATAACTTTTTAAAATGTTAAGAGGAAATAGACAAGCCAGGCAAACAAAGCGTAAGACAACAGTGTGTACTAAGCCAAGAAGGTGACTAGGCAGGTGAAAGAACTTGCTCTGCCAACCTTACTGCCCAGGGTAGGAGAGTGAACTGCAGATCTCCACACGTTTGAGGCTAGGCAGGTCTACATAGTGAGGCCAGCTGGAGCCGGCAAGGGCTATACAATAAGACCCTGTCTCAGGAAAATGTGGAGGGGGTGGTGAGTGGAGCACAGGGGAAGGAGTGAATGACTTAGGAAAGCCTAAAGATTTGACCTTAAAGACTGGTTACGAATAATTACAAATGAGAAGCCAACATTCCCCATCAGGAACCAGAGACAGGTGGATCTTAGCGGGCTGCGCTGGTAAGCCTAGTTTGCTAGTGAGTTCCAGGCAATCCAAGCCTACTTAGTGAGACCTTATCTCAAAAAAAAAAAAAAAAAAAAAAAAAAAGACACATAAGAAAATATAAAAAGTAAAAAGATAAAGGCAGCAAACTCATATATATGCCAGGTAAAACCTTTGAATAAAGCTAACAGGCCTGTCATCATCATTTTGCAACACTCTAAAAGCTTGTTAAACAAAACACTACTTTGTGCTCACATTGGCAGGACATACACTATTGCTGGTATACCGTTCTTGTGGAATGTATATAATTTACCCTTGTTCATTCAAATGCTGGCTTCTCTACCCTACTATCTGGTTTCAATCCTGACACTGCATTGTGATGCTTATTCTAAGCAACACCTGTCTCAAATTTGTGTAAACATGCCACCATTTGTTCTTTGTAATCTTCAATGAAACAACCAGCCAGGGAGGGAGTGGGAGAGTGGGAGGGAATGAGGGAGGGGGCTACGCCTGGGATGCAAAATACCTAACCTGTGATTGAGATAAAGATAAATAAATAGGGGGCTGGAGGGATGGCTCAGTGGTTAAGAGCACTGCCTGCTCTGACCAAAGGTCATGAGTTCAATTCCCAGCAACCACATGGTGGCTCACAACCATCTATAATGTGAACTGATTCCCTCTTCTGGATAAAACACTCATATACATAAAATAAATAAATCTTTAAAAAAAAAGTTTAAAATAAATAAATAAATAAATAAATAAAAAAGAAACAACCAGCCAGTGCTGTGCAATGGAGTGAATAGGGTGGGACATCCTGGTCCGGAGGGGAGGAGAAGGAAGCGAGTGAGAGGAGTCAGAGAGGGAGATCAGCAGGACAGGACTTGAAATCATGAGATAAACCGGACCTAAAATAATGACTAAAAGCAAGTATAATGCAAGAAATCTGAATGGGAGGAAACTATGTGGGCTTGGAGGTTCAGGATGCAGTACTAACTATTGCCCAGCATTGTGCTCTAGGTTAATGAAATAAATCCTAGTCTCTGTATGGTGATTTGGGTATAGAGCTGTTTTGGAATAACCACTGTTTAAAAGATATATCAATAATAAATGTTAATAACCAACAACATACAATATAGAGATCAGCATGGCAATCTGCACAAGGATGCAAACTCAGAGCACTTCACAGTTAAAAGTGAGGTGGGGGGTCTTTTTGGAGAGCTAGGCCAGTGATTAAGAGCACTTGCTTCTCTAACAGAGGACTCAACTTCAGCTCCCAAAAGCCACAACCAGCTACAACCCTAGTTCCATGGGACCCAAACGCCACACAGTGGCACATACATGCTTACAAGAAAAGCACTCATACACACAGAGTAAAATAAATGTAAAAACAAACAAAAAGAAGCTTTAGGAACCTGTTCTGCTGCTGGCCCAGCTCCAAAGTCATGAGCCCAAGTGATCTTGCCTTAGCCGTCGGAGATGCTAAGACTACAGCAGCCTAGGGAGAGTTCAGGATAGACCTAGGGCCTCATACATAGTGGGTACGTGTTCCACCACTGCTGTATATCCACATCCCCAATCAAAGAACTTTTAATAGCAAGGAATGTTATCAATATCATAACATTAAATGAAAAGACAAAATACAAACAAATGTATGCATCACTAGATTCAACCATGCTTAAAAATATGGTGCATTCTTGTAATTCTATAGGTTACAATGAAGAGGAAGAAGGATCATTGTAAATCTGAGTCAGCCTGCCCTAGATAGCAAGAACCAGGCTAGCTAGAGCTATAAAAGGAGATTCTGTATCAAATAACAAAAATAATGGACTGAGGGAGGGAGGAAGCGAGGGGGTAGAAGGAAGGAAGGAAATCGATCTACTAAATGACAGTAGATACTAGGATACATGATATAATTGTGAGCAGGCACAACAGCTTGTGCTTATAGACCTAATAACCTCAGAGGCTGAAGCAGAAGGATCACTTGAGCTGAGCTGAAGGCATGCTGGGTGAAGTGTGGCACCCTTTTAGTCCCAACACTAAGAAGGGAGAGGGAGGCAGATCTCTGTGAGTGCAAGGCCAGCCTGGTCTACATAGAGTTCCCCATCCAGGTCAGCCAGGGCTACATAAAGAAACCCTGTTTCAAACAAACAAACAAACAAACAAACAAACAAACAAACAAACAGTGAAACGATGGAGGCCTGGAGGCTGAGCACTGGAGGTATGGCTCCGTGGTACAAGTTTTGCTTAAAATGTTCCAGGCTGGGCTGGAGAGATGGCTCAGAGGTTAAAAGCACTGGTTGCTCTTCCAGAGGTCATGAGTTCAATTTCCAGCAACCACATGGTGGCTCACAACCATCTATAATGACATCTCATGCCCTCTTCTGGCATGCAGATAGAACATTGTATATATAATAAATGAATCTTAAAAAAAAAAAAAAGATTTTTTTTTTGTTCCAGGTCCTGGGATCTATCTGCAGCATTAGAAACACCCAGACCCCCACACAAAATAAGTAAAAAAAACCCAAAATTTTGTGGATAAAATATGTGAAAGAATACTAGAAGACAACCCTAGTGTAAAACAAATATTAGCAAATCAATACTAAGGAAATAACTGAATACACAGGGGAGATGCTGTGTGTGTGGAGGTTCATCCTAAATCTAGCAGTTGAAAAGCTAAAGTAGGAAAATTGCTGTGAGTTCAAGGACAGCCTGAGCTTCCTAGTGAAGTCCAGGATAGCCTGGTCTCAAATGACACTCTGTGTCAAAAAGCCGAACCAAATACCCGAGAAACAAACATGTAAGGAAAGACTCCAAATAATCTGTCCTTAAAAAGGACAACCTATCAACTGGGCTCCTAGCGACTGTCCTCACAGTGACCACCGTGTGGGGGTGGGGAGGAAGTGCTGGGGAGATGGTAAGCACTAACTACTCTTCCAGAGGATTAGGGTTCCATTCCCAGCACCTATAGGCCGCTGACAACTGTACCTCCAGTTCCAGGGAATCTGAGGGCCTTTTCTGGCTTTGATGGCACCAAGCACATGCGATGGGCAGACATATATTCAGGCAAAACACTCACACACATAAAAACAAATAAAAATTCTTAAAGGAAGAAAAATTGAACTTTTACAATGGAAAGAATTATTAGTCTTACTATACATGGGGAAATCACTGTTATCTATGTATCCTGTATAGTCTTCTTCCATAATTTTTTTCTTTTCTTTTTCTTTTCTTTTTGTTTTTCAGGCAGTTTCTCTGTGTATCCTGGGCTGTTCTGGACTCCCCAAGTGCTTCGATTAAAGGTGTGCACCATCATGCCCAGCTACCTAATCTAAACTTAATCATGACAGAAACATCCAACAGCTGGGGATGGTGACATACACCTGGAATCTTAGCATTCAGCATGCTAAGGAAAGGTGAGTCCAGAGTTCAAGGCCTCCTGGAGTTAAAGACAAACTTTGAGAGAGAGAGAATGTGTATGTGTGTGAGAGAGAGAGCCGGGGACGGGGAGAGAGGAAAGCTTGAATACAGGTCTAGCATTGCTGAAACCGTTGGGTGTGGCGGTGGGTAACAGCCCTGCTGGGAGGGCTTTAGTTAAAAACCTCAACACCGCTTAGGCTGGAGAATTAGCTCAGATGTTAGAATCACTTACTGCTCTCACAGAGGACCCAGGTTTGATTCCCAGCACCCAGATAGCAGCTGGGTGCTATCTATTTCTACCTTCTGACTATAGGCACCAAGCAAATATATATATGCTGGCAAAACACTATTCATAAACATAGTAAAAATAATCTTAAAAGAATCACCAGCAAGGAAGTAAAGAGCCAGGTGTGGCCATTTGCTCCTGTGGCCCAGTACCCCATGGGCAGAAACCGAAGACTGCAGCAGCTTGCTCCAGGCTCAGAGAGAGACCCTGCCTCGAGGAACATGGAGAGAGAGAAAACAGGCCACCAGCTGGCCTCCTCTGGCCTCTGAAATCATGAACGAGCACACATGTCATATATACCTACACATTCACACCCACACAACCCCCATAAAAAGCCCATCAAATGACTAAGGGCACCTAAAGTGTGAGAAACTGTCATGAAGGGGACATGAGACCTGCACATGACATGACATGCTAGATGAGATCTAGCTGTTGAGACAGGGTCTCCATATTTAGCTCCGGCTATCCTGGAACTCACTATATAGATAAGGCTGTCATTAAACTCAAGAGATAAGTCTGCCCCTGCTTTCCAAGTGCTGGGATTAAGGGCATGGACAACCATCTCTAGCTTTATTTGCTTGGGTTTTGAGACAAGGTCTATGTAACCCTGGCTGGCCTTGAACTCACCATGTAACCCAGGCTGACCTCAAACTGTAGGAATTCTCCTGTCTCTGCTTCCCACCATGCCTGGCTGGAATACCATATGACTTTAGTTAATAATAACACATTGATTCTAATTAGTTAACAGTAAGACATTAGCTTTATCAATATAAAATACTAAGAGGGAAAGGCACCAGGTATATAGGAATTCTTTGAACCATCTTCTCAATTGCTCTACAAATCTAAATCTGTTCTGAGAAATCAAGTCTATACCACTTCATTGTGCAGAATAAATAAAATCTAATCAAAGTCTTAAAAGAGAAAAGGGTTGCCCTAGAGTTGGCCAGAAAAGGGTGTCTATAACAGAAATAACAATGAAAAGATTAGAAGAATTGAATTTGACATGTGGCCGTACACTCAAGAGTTAGACATTCAGCATTAGAAAACAAAAAGGCATGAGCAACTCAGGAGAGAGGACAACGCTAGAACAGGAACTAGGGCAGCACTAGGAACAGGAACTATAGTTAAGCAACAGATCAGGAGAGGGCAGCGCTAGGAACAGGAACTATAGTTAAGCAACAGAACAGGCATCAAAACAGGTGAGACCTGACAGAAAGCTGGATTTTACAGCGGCAACCCTTGCCTGTATTCCATGCTTAAGAGCTTGAAGCAGAAGGACTGTCATTGACCTGAGGGCAAACTGGGCTGGCTACACAGGGAAACCTTGACGGAAGGCAGGAGAGAGGGAGGGAAGAGGGAAGGGAAGAGACTGACAGAGTGCTGGCTGTGATGCAGAGAGAAACAGAAATGACAGGTCTTAATTTTTCAGTGAAATAGAAAGCAAAAGGAAGAATTAAAGGCATAATGACAGAGATTTGTAAAAACACTGGTGAAATAGCCACGGGAGAATTTAGGATACCAAGTAGAAATCGGCCTGAAGTTATAACTGACAGAAGTTAACACTATACTAAATCTCCTAACTTCTGAGTTTTTTCTTTTCCAGAAATATATTACAGTCTAAGATCAGAAACCACAAGAGTTGATGGATATCATTCAAGACAAAGACAGTCAGGTGCAGTACTGAACTGAATGTCTGTAATGCAGGTTTAGGAGGTGGGGACAGGAAGAATAGGAGTTCAAGACAAGCCTGAACTACAAGCCTGAACTGCCTCCAGAAAGCAACAAACAAACAAAACAAAACAAAACAATGATAAAGAGGGGCTAGGGATATGGCTCAGAGGATATAGCGCTTGCTACGCTAATGTAAGGACCAGAACTCAGATAGCCAGGCATGCACATACATACCAGGAGCTAGTGTCATGACTATAATCCCAGCACTTGGGAGACAGACATGATTCTAGGAGCAAACTGGCTAGCTGGTCTAGCTGAATCAACAAACCCTGTGTTACAGTGAAAGATCCTGCAAATATAAGGTTGGGAGGGATTAAGGAAGACACCTGACATCAACATCTGGCCTCCACACACATGTGGGCCTGCACCCACACATGCACGTGCATACACGTAGGTACACACATTCACACACATGGAACCAGAAAACTAAAGAGGGCAAAAGGCTGCCTCTGTGGATTTGAGACAGTCAAAATGGTGACTGGTTAGGAAGCTAAAGTGAAGGGGAATACCTGAAAGGAAAGTAGTGTCACAGATGAGGTCCAGGTTGTAGGAATCCTGAGGTGTAGCTGAAAATACAAAGGTATGTCAATGATCTCGTGCTCAGGAACTGGGAGTTCAGAGCATTCCCAAGGTGCTAGAGACAGAACAACAACAAAAATAAAAACAAAAGCAGAGAGATGGCTCAAGGACTGATTCTCAGAACTGACAATGCGGCTTACAACTGTAACTCCAGTTCCAGATCTGATACCTCTTTTGACTTCTGTGGTCACCAACCATACAAATGATGCACAGACATACACACACAGGCAAAACATTCACACACATAAATAACTCCTAAAAAAAATTTGTGGGCAGTAGTTAGGAACACTGCCATTTTACAGGAACAGCTATGATTGCAAGACATTTGAAAATTAGAAAAGCAAACAAGAATTTATTTCTTTTTCTCTTCTACATAGTCATAAAGAACAGAAAATACTTCTGATGGCAGGGCAGGGGGCAGATGAAAAATGTGGATGAAAAGGATAATAATGCATTAAAAGCTGCAAATTGCCTGTCATGGCAGTGCACGCCTTTAACCCCACAACTTGGGAAGCAGAGGCAGGTGGATCTCTCTGCCTTCAAGGCCAGCCTGGTCTACACAGTGGGCTCCAAGCCAGGCAGGGCCACATAGTAAGACTATGTCTGGGAGAAGCGGGAAGAAAGGGTTAAAGAAAAAAGTTGCTGTTTAACGGTTGATTACAGTAGTACATGCCTTTGAGTCCAGCAACTGAGAGACAGAGGCAGGTAGATCTCTCTGTGTTTAAAGACAGAACACATGTCTTAAATACAAGTTTATTCTACATGGAGAGTTCTAGGCCAGTCAGGGGTAGATGATGAGACCATGTCTTTTTTTTTTTAAAAAAAGGTTGCCAGTTAAAGACCACCAAGTAGAGAAAGTAAGGAAACACTTTGATATACAAGAATAGGAAAAGGTAGCAGAAAACCAACTTGTCAGTAAATATCATAAGGTAAGAAGCCTACATATAAGGAACATGGAAAGTAAACCAAGATACATACATGGCACATTTTAAAACACACCATGCATTACTGCACACACATAGAATCACTTCTACAAAACACTAGTCAGTGACTACACAAGAAGACTACAATGAGGACTACAAAAAGGTGTTTGCACTGTATTTTACAAATGTTTTTCATATATCTACTTAATCATCTCAAGGTCAATATTGCTATTATGCACGTTATTCTAAAGACAAGGCAATCAGACAAAAACATAAAACAGATTCTCAGTTTCACACACAGCAGACAGCTGGACTGAAATTCTACTTAAGCTGTAAGAAATAATGGGGTTCTATTATTTGGCAAAGATGTTGAGAGTAGATACTTTCCTGTTTGTTTTCTCCCACTCTAGATGGAAAACTCCATCAATGAAAAAAGTCAAGTTGAAAGTTAAATTCTTCTTCCCTTCATAACTCTAGACTTCAGTGACCCCCAACAAATAAAGATGTGACAACGAGTGAGGAAAGCATTATGTAGCAATGAGATCTTCTGCAGATACAGCTTGGAGAAAAAGAATGAAAACAGGGAATGGTAGAGAACAGGCATAACAGTAAGAGATGGGGGAGGGGGAAAGAGGGTTGGAATTGGAGGGAACTGAAAGTGTAGGAGCCCGTAATGCTGGAGATCTCTGAAAAGGTATGCGACTCCAACAGCTAGAAACAGCAGAGGCTCCTAAGGGTCCCGTAGCAAGGGACATTGAAGAACCCCCAGGGTTTGGGAGACCGGAAGCAGAGACCCCCCCAAACAAGAGACCAGAAGGGGGCGCAGGTGATAACCCACAGGAATGAATGGGAAAGGCGGTACGAGGGCGGGGCAAAGGAGGGGCCCCGGGATGGGCGTGGCACAAACCCCTCTCCAAGTCCGAACCCCTAACCCAAGAGTCCGGGGAGAAGCGGCTCCGTGATTCCCGCACTCACCGCCGGTCTCGTCAGTTACATAGGGAGTCGCCATCTTGAGAACGCGAACCACTTCCGGCGTGAGCGGCTGGGGTCCCGCCCCCTCCCCACCGGAAGTGGAGGCCTCATCATAGCAGGCCACCATTTTAATCTTAAAGAGAGACTGCACCATTTCAATGACTCGGAAGGCGGAAAAGGGAGGGTACACGATCCTAGCAGTTTATAAAGTCGTGAGCTCTTTTACTACCACCGATACCATTACTGAGCGCCTGGTGTATATAAAACAATCCTCTGGGAGCCAAGGGAAGTTCCGACATAAGCCCTCTACTCCTTACCCCAGTCTTTGCTCAAGGCCTATAGGCACCCCATAGAAAAGCTGGTACAAGAGGAAAGGTCTATGCAAGGTCCCTGGCCCGCACAGAACCCTAGGGCGCTTGTTGACGTGGGGCAGGGAAGTCCCAGGGATGCATGGGATGCACGAACGTGGCTGGGAACTAATGTGAAAGCCCCAACCACGGCGGGCCGACTGTTCCCGGCCGCGCAGCGTGCCTGGCAGAGGCCTAAGAGAGGGGCGCGCAGAGAGCGGAGCACTGCGGGTCGGTCACCTGTCCCCGTAGCCTCAGGGGTGCTGGCAGTTTCCATGACCGGGCTGGGCGGGCAGCCCTGGGGATTCGGCGGCGAGGCGGCTTCTTGCCCTGCTGCCCAGCAGCGGATCCTCCTGGGTCACAGGGCACTCGGTGAAGGCATTTGGGCGGACCCAGTCAGTATTCTAATTAGCCGCGCCCGATTAGCCTCGGCGACCTCAAGCGGGGCCACTCTTCCAACTATCCGGGATTGCGAGGCCACTCCCTTCATTAGGTTGCGCCCCGCCGGGTGCCTTGTTCTTCAAACGAACCCCAAAGTCCCGTACCCGTCTGCCCTCCCCCCTTCAGCAACCTAGATCCTTAGGGCCTAAGTCCTGTTAAACTTGTTTCCCCTTCAGCCAGGAAGGTGCTAGCTGCAAGCTCCTCTCCGGTGTCCGACTCTGCCCTCCTTCCCCCACACGGCTTTTCCTTAGCTCTTTTCATCTTCCTCTATTGCCCCACTCTGGCTTAAGTTACTGTCCAACAGTCTTCTGGAATGGTAGTGACCACCTCAGCAATAGGCAAAAACGTCCCACTTAAAAAAAAAAAAGGAGAGGCTGGCGCGTGGCGCACCCCTGTAATCCCAGCACTCTGTAGCCCCAGCGCTTCGGAGGCAGAGGCAGGCAAATCTCTGAGCCAACCTGGTCTACAAAGTGAGTTCTAGGACGGCCGAAGCTTCGTGTCTCGGTCCTGGAGAGATGGCTCAGTGATTGAGAGCGCTGACAGCTCTTCTAGAAGACCAGAGTTCAATTTCCAGCACCCACATAACTCATAACTGTCTGTAACTCCAATTCCATGGTGTCTAACGCCCTCACACAGACATGCATGCAGCCAAAACACAAATGCACATAAAAATAAAATCTGAAAAAAAAAACAAAAAAAAAAGACTAAAAAAAATTCCTGTCTCAAAAAACAAAACAAAACAAAACAAAACAGGCTGACAAAGACCTTAACTAAATTTAGCCTTAGAAGTTTTTGCAAACCCACACATAACCTTCTCCTAGCTCTGACTACCCTTCTTGGGCTGCAACCTAAGACTCAAAGTCCCTTTAACGTTATTTGCATGTAGTACAAGACAGGGTTTCCATATTTTTGTTGTTGTTGTTGTTGTTGTTTGAGATAGGGTTTCTCTGTGTAGTCTTAGCTGTCCTGGACTAGCTTTGTAGACCAGGCTGGCCTTGAACTCACAGAGTTTCACCTGCCTCTGCCTCCTGAGTGCTGGGATTACAGGTGTGTGCCACCAGCCTGGCTGCACAAGTATATACCTCTAATCTCCCTCCTCCCCTCCCAATCCCACCCTGCCTCTCTCATCTAAGTATATACTTCTAATCTCTCACTTTGTGTGTGTGTTCACCCACGCCCTCGTCTCCCCTCACCCCCCTTTGTATATATGATGGAGGGAAGGGTGCTGGGGAATGGAATCTACAGTCTAGTTAGCACATGCTAGACCACCATTCTGACCAGTGAGCTACAATTCTAGCCCACCAGCCCATACCTGTTCTTTCATCAATTGTACTTCCATCCTGCCCATATGGTACCCTTTCCTCAGAGAGGAAAAGGAGATTAAAATATGGAATGGTACCTCTAAAAATTAGTGAGCTGAATGATTCTTAACTATTTCAAGAGTGATCTCTCCAGCTTTCAATGGACCTGTTCAATGAAGGGAACCCCTAGTGTGACCTGTTTACTCTCTAATCCTGGACACTCCCCAACACTGTACCCCTCAGACATCCTGCCCCCATCTCTGCAGGTTGGCAGGAAGTGAAACTCTGTTTAGTAGGCCAGCCTTCCACCCAGCCCTGGGCCCCCGGATGTGTACCCCCACCCAGAGGAAGAAGAAGAGGCTGGGAAAACAGGCTTGTTTTTTCCTTTGCCTTTGTTCATTGTGGTTTCTTTCTTTCTGACTTTTATGATGTGGTTGATTAAAGAGATGAGCACCTGGAACTATAGGCATTAGCTGCCTCCTCCTTAGATGTTTCTTTGCTTTTTTTCTCCCACCCCCACCAACAACTGATTTGGAATATGATGAAGCACAGGTCCTAAAGAAGGTAAAAAGATGCTAAAGTAAGACTAATTATTTTTCTTAGTCTTTATTAGAGAACTCATATTCCACCTGGGTTTTTTTTTAATGTAGGAGAGTCTTTAATTTTATGTAAAGACTGATTTGAAGAGTAATTCAGGACATTGTATTTCTTAAATGGACTCTAGTCTTTCTTCAGGGTGATCAGGAGATGAGTTTTACATACATCTAGCCAACGTTTTTTGCTTCAGTCAACGTTTTTGCTTATCCTACAGAACCAAGAACAAGATGAGGAAGCCTTAAAAAGTGTTTGTTGAAGCCAGGAGGGTGGCCTACACCAGTAGCACATGAGCGGCTAAATCAGGATAGCAAGTTCAAGGCCACCCTAGGCTCATACATACTGAACTTTTGTCTCAGAAAAAAAAAGTTTGTAGCCTATGAATACTGAGGCTATATATGAAAGGGAGGTAAAGTTTTGCTAACAGTAAAGAGGGTCCTAGCACTTCGGAGGCAGAGGCAGGCAGACCTCTGAGCCTGGTCTACAAAGCGAGTTTAGGACAGCCAAGGGTACACAGAGAAACTTTGTCTCGAAAAAAAAAAAGCAATAATAATAGTAATAATAATAGCAAACCCCATTACTCTACTCTAGAAAGAAGTTGCTTCAACAAGCTTGTCTCTAAATATTTGAGAAGTGCTTAGTTCTCTGTTCCGCTAGAGGGCCTAATGCAGTCTTTCTTTTTTTCTCTCTGACCCTCACAGGACCCAAATATTTCTATACATGAGGTGTGCATGTATGCCTAATACATACAGAGTAACACACATTTCCAAACAACAGTCTCTCCTCTCACTCCTTTCTACTCCCCGATGTAAGGGGAGGCAATTCCAAGAATCCAACGCTGTTAGCTTTGTTACTCTCCTCCTTCAGAGAACGATAGGAGGGAGTTAGTCAGGGTTGGGGCGGGGCCAGGGAGCAGGATGCCTGGATCCCCAGTTGCTACCAGTAAATCCCCAGCTCTTGGTCTCACACCATCCACGCTGCCCCAAGAGTCCTGACAGCTCCACCCAGATTACAGGTAGGAGGAACCGAAAGGCTCTGTTTTCAGCCGCTACCTTTGCCCAGGTCCTTCTGTGCCATCTGCCAAGACCAGAGGGCAAAGTGCCAGGGATGGTTATGGAGAAAAGGTGAGCACAGACAACCATGCTCTATGACCCTGAGCCTCCACCCTGGTCTTAAGGTAGGGGTACGGATTCCGAGAGAAAGAGCCGTGCACAGACGAGTCTGAAGGGGAGCTGAGGAACACGGAAGAGAAGTGGGCAATTGTCTCAGGCTGGGTCAAGCCTTGTGGAGCCACGTGGAGAGGGAGCTGTACCTAGGTCTCAAGTTGTGACGTGTGAGATTCTGGCCTTGCCCCTCTGGGTCCTCCTGAATGTGGAGTCATTGAGTTGGGCAGGTGAGTCCAAGATAAGGATTTGGAGACTGGAGGGCCGACCAATTGCTGACCAGTTGATAGGTGGTTCCAATCAGCCCCTGACCCCTAACTTGGCCTCCCGGGGAAGGGATGATGGGAGAGGCTGTAATCAGAAAGAAGAGAAAAATAGAAGTAGAACTGCTCCAGGCGTGGGAAGACAGAGGCTTGGAGTGGAGAAAGTGGCACAAACCAGAGCCCTAGAGATACTCTGGAGCCAGGAGAAGCTGGCAACGGCGGTGGGCTCGGGAGCCACGGGAGGGCAGGGCTGGGTCGGGGGAGGGTAGTGTGGCGTCAGGAGCTGGGCGGTCCCGTCTGTCTGGCCCGTCCTCTCCAGCCCAGCTCCGGCTCCGGCGCCCCAGCTCCGACCGTGCGCTTTCGTGGGTCTCCCCGCACCCTTAGCACCCGGGCGGCAGGGCCGCGGGAGGGGCCGCCACACCAGCTGGGTGAGGGCTGCCGCGCCGCGTCCGGAGAAGGAAGCGTTGACAGCTGGAGCCGGGGCGAGAAGGTTTGCGCTGGGACGCGGGGCGCTGCCGTGGGCTGAGCAAGACCGGGTAAGCGGCGTTTCCCCAGACCCTCCCCCGCCCCCCGTCCTTCTCGCTCGCTCGGGGAGCTGGGGAAGCTCCGCTCCAAGGGACTCGGAAGAACGGTCCCTTTCGGAGTGAAGAAGGGTTCTTCTTTGGCCCCCATCCTTGCAACATCGGTGACGGGGAAGTTTCTGAAAAGACTGAGTGGGAATCCCACTTTTTCAGCTTTAAGTATGACAAGTGAACCTGACTACTGAGGAAGAATATCAAATATTATTGGTCACATCTATACAGTCTCAGAAAATACATCCCCCAACGATGCCAAACATCGTAACTTCCTCCTGTGCTAGTAGCTAGTAGCTACAACACCCTCCGCACAGCCACCTCCTTATCCTTGCAGCATAATTATGTTTGATGCTTGCGGTGATTTTATGGATTCTGATACTTAAAGACAACAACAACAAAAAAATCCCTCTGATGAGTAGCAGGGATGGGGAGGAAAGAATGGACCCTCAACCCTGGGCAAAGGGGGCAGGATCTCTGAGGGGACTGAGTCCAGCTGGCTCTGAAACTGGGAGCGCCTGCTGTGAAGTTTCTTGCGGGGACATTCTGAATGTCCTAGAGACATGGCTAATTCTTGGATAATGGTGAACTTGGAAGTAAGCAATGGCGTGAAAGGGAAACTTTAAATGTTACTGCCAGTTGTGGAAACCTCTTTCATAACTGCAATTTTAGTATTCAACGTTTAAAACTAGATCTAGAGAATGAGAGGCACCGAGTCTTGGTGGATGTACTATGGGCAGGTTGTCTAGAGTGTGACAGTGATTCTGAGTCCAGGATGTTGTAGGATTCTTTCCCTCCAAGTCAGTTTCTTTCGGTCTCACCCTAAATTGGTAGAGGTGAGTCGAGAAAGCAGAGGAGGGAAGGAAAGGGTGAGTCACAAATAGCTGGGGTAGGGCTACAGTCCCACCCTTCCAGCCCTGCATCTGTCTGGACTAGCCCAGATTATAGCCTCAGGGTTGGGATGAAATTGAAGGACAGCTTTGGATTTATTCCAGGTTTTTAGGGCCCCAGGATTCTGCAGTTTACTCCTCTCCAGGTCCAAGGGCAGCTATACTGTACTCTGACAGAAGTGAGGGCGCTTGGAACCCCCATGTCCAAGGTCCCAACCCACAGATGTCCCTGACTCTATCGTTGCTAGCCACCTCCTCACTTTCTGAGAGGTAAATTCGTGATTCTGGTGCTACTACATGTCTGTACATGGCATAAGTATTTTTGCTTTAGGTTGCAGGGTTTCACTACTGGTAGAAGTCTCTAGAATTTGTGAGTTCTTGAAAGTATAAAAGTATACTTAAAAGCTTAAAAGTATACTTTTTCCTAAAATCCAGATGTGTTTCCTTTTCTCACGTTTTCGGGGGGACCTAAGCTGGCCTTGACTTTACTCTGTAGCCTAGGCAGGCCTTAGGCTTTCCATTCCTCTGTCTCTCTCTCCTGAGTGCTGGGATTGCCTAAACTACCATGCCTCTCTAGACATAAAACTATTTTCTGTATATTACCATATATAATACTGGCTGATGTTTATTGAATTCTTATTCTGCATCACACAGTTTGCTATGTATAATTGCTTTATATAAATTTACTTAAAATCTGCTCTGTGATTATTAGGTACCTAATTATTGATACAATTGGGCTAAGGTGTATAGCTCGGTAGCAGAATGCTTACCCGACATACTTGGGATCTTAAAGCCCTAGGTTTGATTTCCAACTTTAAAAAAAGTAACATGGTTCATTGAGCAAAATGACTCATCCAAGACCTAGGATTCTAACTTGCACCTAATTCAAAAGTCCATTCTTGAGCAGGGTGTGGTAGCAAATATCTATAATCTCAGCATTTAAGAGGCTGCAACAAAGAGCTACATATTGAGACCCTGGCTCAAAAAACAAACAGTAAAAGGAAAAACGTTCTCAGTTTTCATTATATAGTGCCTCTCCAGGTGTGAGACCTGGGGAGCCACCAAAGATATTGGGAAAAGTTGAGTCATTGTGAACAGTATTGGGAGAGAAGTGTCTTGACCTCTTTCCTTTTCATTGTCCCTAGTATTGGGAGAGAAGTGTCTTGACCTCTTTCCTTTTCATTGTCCCTTGTTGGTTCTCCCTATCATTTTCTCCCTCTGGTTCCATTTCCCAGAACTTTGGAGTCATTTAAAAGTCCCCAGCAGTAATCAGAGATGCTCATTAGGCTGTTCAAGCCTTACTGATCATGAGACTCTGTTCATCACTCTGTTGGCAGAGAGGATGATGGGTTAAAGTCATTGATGAAGGCCAGAAAGGCAAGGTCCTTTCCTCGGGAGTCACTGTCCTAGAAGACCCTTTTCAAGAGTTCTCAGAGAACCCTTGGAACACAGATGTTGTACTGCATAGTGTAGGACAGCAGACAGTCACAGGCGAAGGTTTCAGGAGAGAGCTGCTGCCATCAGGAAGGAAAAGGCTGGCCGTTCATGTAGCCCCAACTGCCTTTCTGTACCCTGCCCAACGAGCCATAAGTCAGTGGGATAGAGATAAGTGTTTTGTTTTGGAGTCAAGGTCTCATGTAGCCCATCTGGCCTTGGACTCCTGATCTTTCTGTCTCCATCCACTTCCTAAATACTGGCACTACCACGCATGCATCAGAGTGCCTGGTTTATATTGTGTTGGGGATTGAATTTGTGCATGCTAATCAGGTATTCTACCAACTGAGCTACACCTTCAACAATGACAGAGTGTTCAATGGAATACTTCAATTTAGCATCAGTCACAAATATAACGGCTATTTATTTAGAACCTGCTATGCACCCTCGAAATTATCTTATACTTTCCTGACTGCCAAGTAGATGCTCTGTGGGATCCTATTTATCCAAAATTGGATTAGTAGTGCCTCCCCCAACAAATGACTTTCCAGGCTTACAGAACCATTGTACAGGCGATATTAAGGATTCAGTCCATGCTGAGTCTTGTGTTACGTACTGAGGACAAAGTAAGAAAGAAGACTGACGAGGTAGGGCCTGTCTTTGTGGAACCAGCGTTTTGGTAGAATATGAACATTAAAGAAGGGATAGAAATTTCTATTTGTGATGTGAAGGGGAAGTCACACTGAGATAGAACAGGAAACTCAAGACACGGAGGCAGCAGGTTTACCTGAGTTTCAGGCCAGCTTGGGCTGGTGAGACCCTGCCTCAACAGAACAAAACAAAGCTGGATGGAACATCAAGAAAATTCTTCTGGAGGAGCTGGTATTTTAGATGAGACAAGAAGCTGGATCTGCCAGGAAGAGGGGAAACTGTCCTGATCATGCAGAACAGCAAACACCATGCTGTCAGATAAAACCCTGGCATGCTTCAGAACAGGAGAGCAGTGGAACTAGAAGGCAGTGTGTGCCCGGGAGAGCAGGACCACGTAAACGCATTCACTGCGTTTTGGGGCTAGAGTCACACATCTCTGCTTATCAGCTGCTGTCTCAGCCCTTGACTTCCTTGATCTTCAGTTATATCTTCTTTCTCCTCTCTTCCTCTTCCTTTTCTTCTCCTTTTTTTATATTTGTTTATTGTGTGTGTGTGTACGTGTACCGCTGTGGCAGATGTGTACGTCAGAGAGCAACCTTGTGGAGTGGTTCACACGCCGCACTGTTTTTCTTTCTTTCTTTTTTTTGTTGTTGTTGTTGTTTTTGTCTTTTGAGACAGGGTCTCTCTTTGGAACAGCCTTGGCTATCCTGAAACTGTCTCTGTTAACCAGGCTGGCCTTGAACTCACAGAGGTCTGTCTGTCTCTGCCTCCCAAGTGCTGGGATTAAAGACATGTCACCATGTTCACCCTTCTCTTTACATGGGCTCTGGCCATGCGACACAGTTGCCAGGATTGTGCAGCAAGCTCCTTTACCTACTGAACCTTCTCACCAGAACCTCTTGGGTTTTGTTTTTGTTTCTTTTCTTTCTTTCTTTTTTTTTTTTTAAGACAGGGTCTCACTGTATAGCTCTGGCTAATGGTATGTATCCTCAAACTCTGAGATCATCTGCTTCTGCCTCTTGAGTCCTGAGATTAAGGCACCTCAGCCACCTGGCTCATTTGAGTTTTTGTCTTTGTCTTCCTTCCTTCCTTTTCCCCTCTTTCTTTCTTTCCTTTCTTTTTTGACAGGTTTCTCTGTGTATCTTTTTGGCTGTCTTGGACTCACTTTGTAGGCCACGCTGGCCTCAAGCTCATTGAGATCCACCTGTCTCTGCCTCCCTGAGTGCTGGGCTTACAGATATGTGTCACCACGCCTCAAATAGTCTGGCTATTTGAGGTTTGTTTGTTTGATTTTTTAAAAGATTTATTTATTTATTTTATGTATATGAGTGCTCTCTTTTCGTGCACACCAGAAGAGGGAATCAGATTCCATTACAGATGGTTGTGAGCCACCATGTGGTACTGGAATGTGAATTTGGGGCCTCTGGAATAGATTAAGATGGCCCTTAATCTCTAAGCCATCTCTCTAGCTCCCGAGGTATTTTTAATATATTATTTCATTTAACTTTCCAACTGTGAAATGTAGATACCATTCTCCTTGTTTGGCAGGTGTAATTATTGCAAACCACAAGGCCATCATAGCCAAGAGTGGAACCCAGCTCTGAGTCCTCAGCAGCCCTGTACTATTTACTTCTGTAAAATATGTAATTACTGTTGTTGGTTGCTGTTATTAAATAACCAAAATGGGTTAGTGTATAGCACAACCCAGGGCCCTGGATACAATAGCCTATCCATGACAGTGGTTCAGACATGCCGGTGGCTAAACCAATTTGATGCAACCTGGTCTACAAAGCCAGTTCTAGGACGACCTGTGGGCCACATAGTAAGGACACCCTTGAAAAAGAACAACAACAACAACAAAAATCAAGTAATGTCACCCCCTGCGACTCAGGCCTTAAGGCAGGTATTAGTCAGGACCACGTGATGATTCCCTCAGGATTCCTGGGTCCAGTACCAAAAGGTGGGGCCTCATAAACGCTTCCACCCAGCCTGGTGGAAGATCTGGCATCATAACTGAACCTACACCAAGCAGCTCGGCAGTCCGGCACTCAGAAAACTGGAGTCTTCCTTTCTAACCTCCTCCAGTCCCAAAGTCCCCGCCGGCCCCTATCAGAGCCCCGAGGGACTGAACGGGGCTAGGTAGGATCCTAGCCACCGCTAGTTCTGCGTCACGTGTCCGAAGCGCTAGAGTTCGTTGCGGGGGTGTGGCTCGGGGCAGTGGTGGCTAGAGGAGGAGCAAGATGGGGTCTTGCCATGTGAGGCGTGTTGAGGTAGTAATAAGAACCTTCGGAAGGTAGAAGGAGAGATGGGCAGAGGTCACAGTGGGGGTAGGGACTGAAAAAGGCCCGGAGTATCCCGGGGAGTTGGGGGAGAAGGGGTTGGTGAGGATGGTATGGTGATAATAGTCAGACAGTCAAGACAGACTGGAGGAGAAGTCTGAGTGAAAGAAAGACACAGAAATGAAAGAAAATGTCAGAGATGAGTCAGAGAAAGGAAGACAGAGGACCGGCCTTGTGGGGAGCCTTAGAGACAGACACAGGGGAGAGGAATACAGGGAAAACAAGCATGAAGCAGACAACTGGTCCTTATCCATGAGAGCTCTGGTCTTCCCCCAGACTTACCCTCTGAAAAAGAAACCCAAGAAGCTGTTCTACCGGGCTCTCTTTGTGATCAACCTTAACAGGAGAAGAAAGATGGCCAAAGAAAAGGGCCTAATCAGCCCAGAAAACTTTGCTCAGCTGCAAAAGTACATGGAATGTGAGTCTCTCTCCCGGCTCTTCACTTCTGGAGAGTCCTTCTCATCATGCTTCACTGCAGAGCCCCAGCCACCTGGAGCTGGTCCCCTTCTCAAAGAGCCCACGTCTGAGGCCTCAGCTCTCCATGTCCCCTTCCCTCTGCCTGACTGCTTCGGGCCTCAAAGCTGTGGAGGAGCTGAAATGTTCTTCCCTTCTTGCTGTTTCTTCTCTCACCCGACCCTTTTGGCCTGTAGATGTCCAAGTGGAACTCTGGCGGAGGGCCAGGCCATCGTCTTGTTCTTATCTTCCTCTCCTCTCACCCAGACTCCTCCAGAAAGGTCAGTGATGTCCTGAAGCACTTTGATGAGGGTGGTCAGATGAACAGATATTGCGAAGGAGATGTAAGTGGCATGGGACCCTCTCTACCAAGATCCCCAACTTCTGGGAATTTTTGTGGGCCCGCTTCTTGCTTTCTGCCCTCTAAATACTCCATTGTTGATTGTTACTGCAGCTATTGCTTTAGAACAAAACAAGAGATCCTAGTTACTCAGGAGATGGCCCACGAAACAATACTTCTGCCTCTCCTGCCTGTCAGCACTGCCTTTACTGTCTGCCTCCATTGCTCTCCACCCCTCAGCCCCCAGCTTCTCTATCCTGCAGACACCCAGGGTAATACTCATGCTTTTTTTTTTCTTGTTGTTGTTGGTTTTTTGAGACAGGGTTTCTCTGTGAAGCCTTGGCTGTCCTGGACTCACTTTATAGACCAGGCTGGCCTCGAACTCACAGAGATCTGCCTGCCTCCGCCTCCCTGGGATCTTAGGCATACAGCAGCATGCCTGGCATGATACTCACTCTTATCATAGGCCATTGGTTACCTGGGATTTGAGCAATTCCTGAAACTCTATCTGGAAGTGGAAGAAGTTCCCCAACACCTCTGCTGGGCTCTGTTTCGGTCCTTTGTCACTAGTCAGAGCTCTGAGGATGCTGAGCTACAAGGTATGATTAAGCGGATAGGGCTGGCCTGGGCCTATGGAAAGAATGTCGAAGCAGTTTGAATCTGAGAGTTAAAACAGTCACATATTGTGGGCAGGTCAAGACCCAAAGAGAGGTAGAGGGTGCTCTCACTGAGCTAGGAGCTAGGAAAAAGAAAAAGAGCTGATAAGCACACGCGCGCGCGCACACACACACACAGAGTAGAGGGGAGCCTGGCCTTGAATCTGCTGTGCTTTCATTTTGTAGCCAATGTGATCTGTCTCAGTGATGTCTCCTGCTACTTCTCCCTCCTGGAGGGTGGCCGGCCAGAAGAGAAGCTAGAATGTGAGTTTGCCATTCTGAGCAGGAAAAAAGGATGGAAAGGAGAAGGGGAAAGGAAAGTATTCCCCAGACCTCAAGGGTACGACCAGAGAACAGACTTATTTCCTCTGTTCTCCTAGACTGCCTAGACCTAATGCTACCCCACCAGCCCCTCCAGCCCCCATGCCTCAGTCATCTCCCTGTACATTGCCTTGGATGTTCATGGTGCACAGAGGTGTGTGCTGTCTCTGTGGTGTTTACCAAGGCTGCCATGCTTTGCGGCTTTCCCTTTCTGGGTTACCTGTGTGTGGCAGGGTCCGCAGCTTCCTGAGTCCTGGGATTGCAGGGCACACGCTGTGCCTTCAGCGTCCTTCTGTCTATCCTGTCAACCCTCTTGTGAGCCTAAAGCCCCCTTCCTATCGCTATTTCACTTGTTTTCCGAATGCTTGCAGTTTGTTTGCTTTGGTTTGGTTTTTGTTGTGTTTAATGATTTTTTTTTTTTTGAGAGAGTGTCTTAATATGTATCCTTGGCTGGCCTGGAACTCCCTATATAGACCAAGCTGGTCTAGAACTCATAGAGATCTGCCTGCCTCTGCCTTCCAAGTGCTGGGATTACATGTCCACCATGCCTGGTCTTGGAATGAATTGTTTGGACCATTCTCATAAACTGACCTGGTTCCTCCAAAACACTTCACAGTCACCTTCAACCTGTACGACACGGACAGAAATGGGATCCTGGACAGCTCAGTGAGTTGTGGGACGTGTGTGTTGGGAATCTGTCCATCTGCCTGTTCTCTTACACCTCCATTGTTCCAGGGTCTCTAGAAACAGAAAAGGTTAGGATTGTAGTTCAGTGGTACAGTGGTGGCCTAGCGTCCACAAGACTTGGGTTCATCTCCAACAGTATCTTATCTACACACACACACACACACACACACACACACACACACACACACACACGCGCGCGCGCCTGGCCTCTAAAAGAGAAGGCTGGCGACGTGAAGCATGCTAGCGTTTATTTGTCAGAGGTATCTGAGAATGCGAGGTAAATTTGGAAGTGGAATACAGGAGCCATGAACTCTAGAGGAGATTTGTGTAGTGGTGATAGTAAGTGACTATGGCTTTTACTCGCTTCACCTCAGGAAGTAGAAAAAATTATCCTTCAGATGATGCGTGTGGCCGAATACCTAGACTGGGATGTGTCTGAGCTGAGACCGGTAAGGCAGTTGCCCCTTTCCTTACTGCACCCTCCTGCCCGTGGTCCTGCATCTGGATGGGTACCCGGTTCCCTCTGCTGGAATGACTCTGTTGGGTGTCCTAAGAGACAGTGGAGAGGGGCTTGGGGCCACTCTCGGCAACTGGCCTTTTCTGCTCCCATGCAGATTCTTCAGGAGATGATGAGAGAGGTTGACTGTGACGGCAGCGGCTCTGTCTCTCTAGCTGAGTGGGTCCGGGCCGGGGCGACCACGGTGCCACTGCTTGTACTTCTGGGGATGGATATGGTGAGTGGAAGAGCCTTGTGAGGCGGGCCAGGCGCTGTCTTGGGAGAGCAGCTTCTGAAGCTGGCCCTCCGTGACCCTCTAGACCATGAAGGATGACGGCCAGCACATGTGGAGGCCTCGGAGGGTCTCCAGACCAGCCTACTGCAACCTGTGCGAGCTGAGCATTGGCCTTGGCAAGCAGTGCCTGAGCTGCAACCGTGAGTGATGAGACCAGGGGTATAGGGGGTGCAGGGAAGCCCAGCGATTAGTTGGGACATGATGCTATGGACTCAGAAAACACAAGGATTTGAATTTTAGGCTTTGCCACTTCCTCTATATGATTCTGGGAAAGCAATATAACTTTCTATCTTTAATTATTATTATTTGTATGCTGTGCTGGGATTATTTTTCTTAAAAATAATCTTTATTATTAAAAACAAAAAACAAAACTTGCAGGCAGATGGTGGTGGTGTAGCATTTGGGAGGCAGAGGCAGGCGGATCTCTGAGTTTGAGGCCAGCCTGGTCTACAGAGTGAGTTCCGGGCAAGTCAGCGCTACACAGAAAAACGTTTTCTCAAATAACATCCCCCCACCCACCCACCCCCCAAAAAACAACTTGTAAATAAAAAGACATGACTTCACACTGTAGCTCAGGCTGGCCCGGAGCTATATGACTCCCAACAGTCTTTTGCCTTAGTAGTGGGGGCAGCAGTGGCCGCTGCCTCCTCCTCCTTCTCCTTCCTGTTTCTGAGACCGGGTTTCTCTGTGTAATCCTGGCACTTGCTATGTAGACTAGGCTGTCCTCAGACAGATCCCCTGCCTCCGCCTTCCGATTGTTGGGAGTAAAGGTGTGCACCACCATACCCAACTTGCCACAGCTTCCTGAATATTGGCATTAAAGGGGTGAGTCAGCATGCCCAGTTTTCATGTATTTTCTTTAACCTTTAGTTTTCTGGACTGAAAAAGAAGATACTTGTAAATGGTAAATATGTTGGTGCTGTCATTGCTAGCACATGCTTGCAGTAACAGCGTTCCTCATAGGAAGGAAGATCTGGAGTTCAGGGCCAGCCTCAGTGACAAAGGAAGTTTAAGCCTAGCCTTAAGTACAGCCTGGACTACATTTACCCTGTCTCAAAACACACCTGTAGGCTGGTGATATGACTCCCTAGTAAAGGCACTTGCTGCCACATCTGACATTCTGAGTTCAATCCCTAGAACCCACAATGAAGGGAGGGAACTGACTGGAAAGTTGTCCTTTGATCTCTGCACGTCCATTGTGGCACATGCATACACACACATAAACAAAGGCAACTAACTAATTAAAAGGAGACATTATTGTTTTTCGGTATATCAAAGATTGAATTATTTTGTCGAGACAAGGTTTTACTTTGTAGCCTTGGGAGCCTCGACTGGATATGTAGACTAAGCTTGCCTCAAACTCCCAGAGATCTCCCAACTCAGGTCCAGCCCAGCATGGGGACAATGTGACAGATAGGAGGTGGCACTGCACTGTCAGGAGAATGAGCTGAGGCTTGCCCTTGCGAGCTTCTCTTCCAAACCTGGCAGCGAGGGTTGCATGCCTCGCTCCTTCCTCACTCCCAAGAAAGGAGAGGAGGGGAAATGGCCATAGGTAAGGCTCTGACCTTCTCCCTCTCCCCAGTTTGTAAATACATTGTTCATGACCGCTGTGCCATGAAGGCCCTGCCTTGTGACGTCAGCACCTATGCCAAGTCTCGGAAAGACATTGGTGTGAGTGACCCTGTGCCCTCTTCTCTCCCACACTGCCAACCCCATCCTGGTCCTGCTTCCTAGCCTTCTGCTGTCCTCACACCCTCCTTCAAGAGCCTCCCAAACAAAGGCCTGCCTCTCTCCCCCAAGATCCAGTCACATGTGTGGGTCCGAGGAGGCTGTGATTCTGGGCGCTGTGACCGCTGTCAGAAGAAGATCCGGATCTACCACAGCTTAACAGGACTGCACTGCGTGTGGTGCCACCTGGAGGTCAGTTCCGGAGCCACCCGGCCAGGCCGAGCATAGCTCTGCGCTCACTGCCAGTTATTCTTGCTCCCAGGAGCTCTCTTTCCCGTCCACACCCACCCTCAAGCTGAGAACTGGCAAAGTTTCCTGCCTGGGTTCTGTTCCCCTTTTGTGCTCCTAGATCCATGATGAATGTCTGCAGGCCATGGGTCCTGAGTGTGACTGTGGACTGCTCCGTGATCATATCCTGCCTCCGTCTTCCATCTACCCCAGGTTCCTGGTAAGACTGTCAACTGCAGGGGATAGGAACTACCCCACCTTTCCCATGAACACACCTCTGTACACACAGAATACCTTTGGTTTGATATGGGGTTCTGTTTCTCACCGTGTAGCCCTGGCTAGCCTGGAACTTGCTGTGTAGACTAAATTAGCCGTGAACTCAGTTCTGCCTGTCCCTGCCTCCTGAGTGCTAGGATTATAGGATAGGTGTGAGCCACCATACCCAGCCAAAGACATTTAGAACAAAGAGCCAGCACATTCAGGGTTCAAGTTGAGACACACCCATTTTTTTTTCTTTTGAAAGATGTATTTATTATTTATACAACATTCTGCCTATACATCAGATCTTACTATAGATAGTTATGAGCCACCATGTGGTTGCTGGGAACTGAACTCAGGACCTTTGGAAGAACAGCGAGTGCTCTTAACCTCTGAGCCATCTCTCCAGCCCGATACCCACCCATTTGATTCCTGGATAACCCATCTTTTCTTTCACCTTCATTGTTCCCCTCCTAGGCATCTGGACAAGAGCGCAAACTGAAGACCACAGATGATACAAACCTGTGCATCCCTGAGGCTTTTCGGGTACAGGGCTGAGGGGCTTGGTCCTCCAGGACCAGCTTTCACTGGGACCTTTCTTGGGAGGGACTGAAGTGGAAAGCAGGGGATGGCTGCTCTTTGAAAGCTCCAGCTTGGCAGAGGAGGCGAGGGGAGAGGAAGAAGCAGAAGGGGAGCACCTGGGAAGCGCCGGTCCTGGCCTCTGCAGGGCTCACCTTTATCTGACAAAACCCTGCTTTTTTCTAATCCTCATTTTCTTCCCCCACTGCAGATTGACCCTGTTCCTAACAGCCACCCACTTCTAGTCTTTGTCAATCTTAAGAGTGGAGGGAAGCAGGGGCAGAGGTGAGGAGGCAAACACCGCTTCTTCCTAGACAGAGAGGAAGGATCGGACTGTGGAGGGAGGAAGGGGATGTGCGGATGGAAGGGATCCTTTGAGGGAGGACATTAAAGTAGAGTAAATCAAAAAGGAGTACAGGAGATGGGCCTGTCACCCCATGCCAGAGCCTTTCCTCTCCTTTCCACAGGGTGCTCTGGAAATTCCAGTATCTGCTAAACCCTCGGCAGGTGTTCAACCTAAAGGATGGTCCGGAGCACGGGTGCGTATAGGTGAGGGGCTGGAGCGTGTGTGTGTGTGTGTGTGTGTGTGTGTGTGTACATGCACACGCACGCGTGTGCGCACGCCCACACCCGCCTGCAGCTCTGCATGTATGTGTGTGCATGTGTATAGGTTGGGGAGCTGGGAGTGTTTTGGGTGAATCAGTAGCAACCAGCAGTTTCAGGTGTCACCTTTAAGAATGCCATCCTTCCTTTGAGACAAGGTCTTTCAGTGGCTTGGCGCTCATTAATTAGGCTGGTCTGGAAGATGAGTGAGCCAGGGATCCTCTGCCCCGCCCCCGCCCCCAGCAGCACCGTAAGAAGAGCACACATCACCACGCCTGGCATGTTTATGTGGGATCAAATTCAGGTCCGAGAGCTTGCAAAGCCAGCACTCTGCCAGCTGAGCCAGCCTCCAGCTCTAGACTCAAGTCTTTTGACAAGAGGGAAAAGGGTCAGAGGAATGAGAGACAAGAAGTGACTTACCTGTCCAGGACTTGGGTAGGTTCCGTTACTCTTCTTCCATTTTCTCTCTTCCCTTTTGTCTCAGGCTCAGATTTTTCAAAGATGTTCCTCAATTCCGGGTGTTGGTGTGTGGTGGAGACGGCACAGTAGGCTGGATTCTAGAGTCCATTGGTCAGTGCAAAGAGAGGCACCTCTGGGCAGGGGATGGGGGCAGTAGTTCTGGGACCAGCTCCCTCCATCCATCTCTTCACGTACCTCCTCAGACAGAGCCAAGTTGCCCACTGTGCCTCCTGTTGCCGTGTTGCCCCTGGGCACTGGAAATGATCTGGCTCGTTGCCTAAGATGGGGAAGAGGTAAGTGGTAGAGAAGTTTTGTTGCACATGGGGGCAAGGGCAGCTGGAGAGACGGCTCAGCAGTTAAAGGGCACTGGCTGCTTTTCCAGAGGACCTGGACACAATTCCCAGCACCCCCATGGCAGCCCAGAGCCTTCTGCAGCTGCAGCCCTGGAGGATCTAGTCTGTCCTCTGTGGGCACTGCATGCAGGCAGCACGTCTGCTCACATGAACAGACAAGTGAATGCGTAAAGTAAATACTGCCTTAAAAGATAGTGAGGAGGAGGAAGGCCTAGGGAGCTGGCATAAAGAGAGGACTGAGAAGAAGAGATACACAAAAATGGGACCAAAAATGGGTGGCCAAAAAAGGAGCTTTGCAAGAAGTGAGGATGACAGTGAACAAGGAGGGTTGAGGGTGACAGACACCTTCCCTGAGACCTACATGTCTTTTTCACAAACAACTCTAGGGTTCAGAGGATAAAGGGACAATGTAGGAAGGAGAAAGTTGTGTGAGCACTGAAATGAGCAAGCAATGCTTATCTGTCAAACAGCCAATCGCTTACTCTTTCACTTGTTTCTTATTCTAATTATCAAAATGTTTGCTATGCACATGTGCTTGTGCCACAGTGTGAGTGTAGATGTCAGTGGGCGGTTTCCTTCCCTCCCTCCATTCATCCCTCCCTTCCTCCTTTCCTTCATCCCTCCCTCCCTTCTTCCATTTATCCCTCCTTCCTTCCATTCATTCATCCCTCCTTCCCTCCTTCCATTCATCCTTCCCTCCCTTCTTCCTTCCCTCCTTCCTTCCATTCATCCTTCCCTCCCTCCTTCCTTCCCTCCTTCCTTCCTTCCATTCATCCTTCCCTCCCTCCTTCCCTTCTTCCTTCCTTCCTTCCTTCCTCCTTTCTACAAGATATTTCTATGTATCCCCGGCTACCCTAAAACTCTCCCTGTGGATCAGGCTGGCTTTGAAACACTAAAGAACAGTTTTCAAGTTTGGGGAGTTAGTTTTCTTCCACCACATGGGTTCCTGAGATTAACATTAAGCGTGGCAGGAAGTGCCTTTGCCCACTGAGGCAGCTCACTAGCCCCTCACTGATTTCATCCTGAGGTAGTTGCCTAATCACTCTCCTAATACATCCCAGTTTCTTTGTTGTGTCTTTTCTAATATTACTCTTACGTTTTACCTACATGTACTCCTGTGTACCATATGTGTGCCTGGTGCCTATGGAGGCCAGACATTTTTCATTGTAATCTCCAGTTCACCTCATCCATCTGCCTTCCTGCTAGTTACTCATCCACTTTTCTTTTGAAGCCACTGAGTCTTTTAAATGTGTAAACCTTGAACCACAGTTGTCGCTCAAAGAACTTAAGAAAAAAAAAAAAAGAAAGCAAGTTCTCTGATTTTATTTTATAATGTAAGACATTTTTTTTAAATTGTCTTACTGTGTTTTGTTTATCTGGGGCATACACACCTCTGTGTGTGTGTGTGTGTTTGTGTGTGTGTGTGTGCGTGTGCGTGCGCACTTACATGGATAAAGCAGTGCGCATGTGGAGACCAGAGTACAACTTTGGGAGTAAGTTCTCTCCTTTATTCCTATGAATCCTGGGGCTCAGACTTAGGTTGGCAGTCTTAGCAGTGGGCACTTTTATGCACTGAGCCACCTCTCCAACTCTACCCTAAGACTTGTGTATATGCACATGGCCAGTTTTCATCTGACTTCCTCATTTATCATATTAGGCACTTTGAAACTACACATTTGAGTCTTCACTGTGAGACTCTCACAGGCTTCTGTTTATTCAACCATTCATGAACACAAGATTATACAGAACTAATGGAAATTAATGTTGACACCAAAAAAAGACCGTAACATTTGAAGACTAGGAGGGCACACGGGTGCTGACATGAGAGCTCTGGAAAGGATGGGTTGCTGAGGGAGGCGGGGAGGGTGAGGTAGAAGCCACAGCGCTGATAACTGATGGAAAGAAGGGAGGTGGATCTGGGTTTGGATGCTTTCCTGGTTTGCGACTGGGGATTGCCTGTCAGGATGGGGATGTAGATGGAAGGCCCTTTCCAAAACTAATGATTCAGTTTGGTACATGTTAAGCAGTCAGGTGAAGATATGGCTGATGGTCAGAATATATGTCAGGACCTAGGCAGAGAGGCTTACTCCAGTAATCTCAGAGGCTGAAGCAAAGGATTGCCCTGAGTTCCAGGCCAACCTGGGCTATAAGGAGAGTTTCACATCAGCCTGGCCTACAGTGAGGTCTTGTAACAGCAATAAAGATGTTGCCAGGTTTCAGCACTCAAGAGGCAGAAGAAGGCAAACCTCTGTGGGTTTGGCACCAGCCTGATGTATCTATATAGCAAGCTCCAGGCCAGCCAGGATTACAGAGGAAGACCCTGTCACAGACAACCAAGCACAACTGTGTGTGTGAGCACTGTGAGACACAACTCACGTGAAAGCATGATGATCCAAGTCCAATGCCTAGAACCCACATAGGGCAGAAGAAAAGATCTGACTCCATGACTCCACAGCAAGTCATGCATGCGCGCGCACGCACACACACACACACACACACACACACGAGGACAATATATATACATATATATTGTGTGTATATATTTTTGTTTGTTTGTTGATACGGGGTTTCTCTGTGTAACAGAGTTCTGGCTGTTCTGGACTTACTTTGTAGACCGGGTTGGCCTAGAACTCACAGAGATCTGCCTGCCTCTGCCCCCGCCTCCAGCTCCCATCCCCAAATGCTAGGATTAAAGGTGTTCACCACCAGGTCCGACACAGTGTATTTTAAGTGAAAGAAAAAGAAATGTCAAGGATTTAGAAGAAAAGTCAAGGCTGAAAATATGCTTTGAAGCTGGATGTGATGGTACTCACCTTTAATTCCAGCACTTGGGAGGCAGGCAGGGGGGTCTTTGAGTTCAAGGCCAGCCTGGTCTACAGAGCAAGTTCTAGGACAGCCAGGGCTATGAAGAGACATAAAAAAACAAAAAAACCAAAAAACTATGTTTTGGAGATCCATCAGTCCGTAGCAGTAACTGACCATAGGTGATGGGACCATCCAAGGATCCTGGCAAGCACTGTACTTAAGGTCTAAGCAGAGTCTTTGACATCTGGAACAGAGTTCTGTCACCGCTGTAACAGTGACCCAATCCACATAGAGCTGGCACCTTCCCGCTCGCAGCTTCAAAGTCCACAGCAGTAACCAAACAAGGGTTTGCTCAATTAAGAGGTCAGGAGAGCCTGGGGAGAATTCCTTGCAGGTTTCTAGAGGCCGTCTACGCTCCTTGGCTGACAGGCCCTGTGAAGCCGGCAATGTCCTCTTTCCATTCTTTCCATTCTCTCTTACCATTGTCTCATCTCCTTGGGACTTTCTCCCCGCCTCCCAGGTTTTTTTAAAAAATCATTTATTTTTGTGGGTTTATGTACATATGTACATGGTTGCACGCAAATGTGCCACAACAGTCATATGGAAGCCAGAGGAAAACTTGCAGGAGTCAGTTCTCTACACCAAGTGAGTCCTGATTGAACTCCAGTCAGCAAGCTTGGCAGCAAGCACCTTTATCTACTGAACTGGATCACTGGCCCATTGCTTGGGTTTTTGAGGCCAGGCCTTACTATATAGTCCAGGCTGACCTGGAACTCACTGTGTAGCACAGACAGGCCTTATATCTGACACAATTCTAATTCTCTTGTCTCAGACTGAGTGCTGGAATCACAGGCTTTTCCTACTTACCACTTGACCCTAGCCTCCTTTCATTTCTGTTGATGATTGTGATTGATTGAGGACCTTTCACATGATCCAGGATAATCACCCATTCAAGACCCCTAATTTAATCACATCTGCAAAATCTGTCTTACGGTGTAAGAAGGTTCTTTGATATTTTATTATTTGAGGCAAAGTCTACCTAATTGTCTAGTTTGGTCTCAAGCTCTGGACTTGCTATTTTCCTGTCTATGCCTGGAAAAGAACTGGGACTACACAGGAGGGGCCACCACGGCTCTATAAATGAGTGCTAAGATTCAAGTGTGAAACTGCCAAGGTGGTGCACGCCTGTGACCCCAGCACTTGGGGAGGAAAAGGCAGGCAGATCTCTGTGAGTGTGAGGCCAGCCTGGCCTGCAGACAGCCAAAACTACACAGGGAAACCCTGTCTTGGAAAACCAAAAGAAAGAGAGAAAAAGAGAGAAAGAGGTTGAAGTGTGGCTCTTCGAGAGGCTGTTATTCTGCCCTCTTTACCAAAGTCAGCGAGATTTCAGAGGCTAAGGGAGTTGTTCAACAGGGAACTGTATACAAAATACTGTTTTGGCAAAAGTCTTACACTTTTAAAAATCCTTTTTAAAATATATCTTTAAAAATACTTACCTGAGTGTGTATGTGTATGTAACAGCACGTGTGGAGGTCAGAGAACAACTTTCAGGAGTCTTGAGGATCGAACTCAGCTTGTCAGGCTTGTCAAGTGCCTTTATCTGCTGAGCCATGTTGCTGGCCCAACAAGTAATAACAAGTAAAGCTGGATGAGTGAAAGGCAAATCACGGTGTTTTGCCATCAATGAACTGTAGAAAATGACTTTTTTGTAATCCTCATTACAAAAATAGTAAACACGTAATTGTTAGATATTTTTATAAAATTGTGACTGTAGCTTAGTTTCTCTTTTAACCCAGCTATCACCCAAATAATTGAGACTTGTAAATTCATTGTTTATCAAGCTTTTCAGCACAACCCTGAACAGTTATTACTCTAATCTTAACCCTCTAGGCTAGCCTGGCTTTCTCCCAGCGTAAATCCCAAGATCCCTGCGCTTTGTGGCATTTTCTCCGCCAGCTCCGCTCTCCTGGTCTCTTCTGGACCTCTGCCTGTGACTGAATCCCCTACTTCTTCCTCTCTTCTTCTCCCCTGGCTGGCAGGAAGTCCAGCCCTTTTCTTTCCTGCTCAGCAGTTGGCTATAAGCTGCTTTATTGACATATCGGGGACAATTGAGGAGCAGTGTTTACACAACGCTGAGATAGAAGATTCTCAGAACAGGAATTGCAACCAGAAAAGGAGGGTACAGAAATCAGCATTTGAGTTACACAATAACCTTATGCCTACACTTAATAGTGAACAAAGTAATATGAACATTTCAGATACAGATGCCAAGAAAGTAAAAGTTTCCTATAAGCTACTCCCTGAAGTTTTGGGGTCAATCCATCTGTTATTTCTGGATGTGCACCAATATGAAACGTTCTTATAATTTTCCTTTTTCTTTCTTCATTTTGACACAGATTGTTTCCATGTAGCCTGTGATCCTCTTGCCTCAGCCTCCCAGGTCCTGAGGTTACATGGCTGTGTCAACATGCCCAGATTCCCTTTTTGTTTTTCACATTTAATTAGTGGCAGGCTTGCTGTGCATGTGGAGATTAGAGCAACTGGCAGGGGTTGGTTCTCCTTCCAACATGCGGGCCTCAGGGATCAAACTCGGGTACTCAGGCTTGGGAGCATGACTTCACCCCACTGAGTCACACACTGTAGCTCTGGGCTTTTAGTACGTATATATGTGCATGTATGTATGCCCATACATATTGTCTTGGAGTGTGTGAGTGAGTGTGTGTGTGAGTAGGTCAGAGGACAAACCTCCAAGGTTGATCCTCACCTTTGAGATTTAGACTTTTTTTTTCCTGATGGTTAGATCAGGCTGGCTCATTCATGAGCTCCCATCTCCCTGAAGAAGCCCTGGAAATACAGATACTCACGCTACTGTGTCCTGCTTTTCTTGGTTCTTTGTTTTCAACCTGGGTCCCCAGGGCTGTAGACAAGCCCACACATGACATTAAACAAACACACAGGTCATACTCAACAGACTGTCCTAGGACTTTCTTCATTAAATTATGTGTCTATGGTCTTCCCATATTATTGTATTTCACTGTTTCCAATACTTAGCATTTGGCATAGATATTAATACTGAGGAATATTTAGATTTCAGTTATTTTCAAGAATATTTCCATATGCATTTATTCATGCGTTGTGTGTGTGTTAGAGTCTATAGGAGAAATTCCTAAAAGTGGAATTGTTGAGTCAAAAAAAAAAAAAAGGTTTTTCTGAGCTCAGTGGCACACAACTGTAACCCGAGCACTTGGGGAGCAGAGGCAGGCAGATCTTTTGAATTCCAGGACAGCCTAGTCTACAAAGCAAGTCCAGGACAGCCAAGGCTACACAGAGAAACCCTCTCAAACAACAACAACAAGTTTTAAGGAGGGGGTGCTGGAGAGATGGCTCAGAGGTTAAGAGCACTGGCTGCTCTTCCAGAGGTCATGAGTTCAATTCCCAGCAACCACATGGTGGCTCATAACCATCAAAAATGAAATCAGGTGCCCTCTTCTGGTATGCAAACATACATTCTATATATAATAAAAAAAATCTTAAAAAAAAAGTTTTAAGGGGCTGGAAGATGGCTCAGTGGTTAAGATTACTGACTGTTCTCATTCCCAGCGCCCACAAGGCAACTCATAACCTTAAGTCCAGCTCCAGGCAATCCAGTGCCCTGTTCTGGCTTCAGTAGGCGCTGGCACGCATGTGGTCTGCAGAGATACATGAAGGCAAATCACCTATATGCATAAAATAAAGATCAGTAAAGATTTAAAAAGAAATCCCTAACTAAATTTAATGCCACAAGTTTATCTTTTAGCGTTTGTTAGTATAGGGCCAGGAGGGATTGGCTCAGTGTACTCATTAGCTTTGTTTCTCCAGTTTGAAGTGCCACACTAGTCTGGTTTTGCTGGTCCGGGGTTTTGCTGGTCTGGTTTTGGGTTTTTGTTTTTGTGATTTGTCTGAGACTGTCTCACTGTGTAGTATTCGCTGGCCTAAATCTCAATAAATAGACCAGGCTGGCCTTGAACTCTTAGAAAGCCAATGGCCTCTGCCTCCTAAATGCTTGTATTAAATGCATGCCCTACCATGACCAGCTTCTGGTGGGTTTTAGCTATTCAATGATACAAAATTTCAAGAGTGCTGGTTAGTGTTTCAGAATTTTAAGCTGCCTCTTTGAAAATCTGCCTCCTACCTCATTCTGTTCACGTCTTGCCTACCACAACAATATTTTGTTAAAAATTGCCAAATTACCTTCTAAAAAGATGAGCAATCCACTTGTCTTAACAGCAGATGAGAGTACCAGTCTATTAATAAACTAATTAATAATCACTTTAATTTGGTAGGCAGCACATAACTTTTATGTGTGTGTGTGTGTGTATAACATATATGGCAGTATTTATTTCTTTTTTATTTTTTTATATTACAGTTTATTCACTTTTTATCCCAGCTGTAGCCCCCGCCCTCATTCCCTCCCAATCCCACCCTCCCTCCCCTCATCTCCCATACCCCTCTCCAAGTCCACTGATAGGGGAAGTCCTCCTCCCCTTCCATCTGACCCTAGCCTATAAGGTCTCATCAGAACTGGCTACAGTGTCTTCCTCTGTGGCCTGGTAAGGCTGCTCCCCCACTCAGGGGGACAAAAGGTAGCTTGTAAATTTCTTCTGGATAGGGATGTAAAGTGAATCAATTTAAAAAATAAATAAATTGCAATTACAAGCAAAATAAATTTCTTCTGATTATAGTTACTATTGACTATATTTGATAGGCATGTTATTGGTATGTCTTCTTATGTGATAGCCTTGTGTTACAGGTTTAATGTTCAATAGGTTTGTGCTGCCTTTGATGTGGTTTTGGTTTTGAATTATACCTAGGGCAAGTACTACAACTGAACTACACCCTGGACCTTTTCAGCATTTTTTTAAATGCTGAGAAATGTAATCTGTTACAGGTTAATTTCTTCCCAGTTTATAAATTGTTGTTGCTGTTTGGCATTCTGGAGGCGGAACATAGGTCCTCGCACAGGGTAACCATATGATGTGTGACTCTGGAGGCAGACCTTCTGTCCCTTACCATTCATTTTTTTAGGCTGTGTTTATTTAACTAAACAGGAGATTTAACTTTATTTCAGGTCAGTGGTGGTGTAGTAATGGAGGGGTAATTCTAGCACTCAGGAGGCAGAGGCAGACAGATCTCTGAGTTTGAAGCCAGCCTGGTCTACAAAGTGAGTTCTAAGACAGCCAGGGTACACAGAAATCCTGTCTTGAAAAATCAAGATAAACAAACAAATAAAAAATGAAAATGAAATTATTTGTTGGCATGTTTTTGTGGATTTGTTGGTTTGGTTTGGTTGTTGGTGGTAGTTTTGGAGACAGGGTTTTTCTGTGTAGCCCTGTGCTCTGTAGACCAGCCTGGCCTCAAACTCAGGGATTCACCTGTCTTCGTCCTAAGGACTGGGAATAAAGACATGAGCTACCACCTCATAGTGTATGTTTTTGTGTTCTGAGGGAAGGTGTCCCTGTGCACCTCAGGCTGACCTTGAACACCCATGTAGCCCAGGGTTGCCTTAACTTTTCAGTAGTACCTCAGCCTCCACTCATCTTTTTCTGCATTTTCCTGGCTTCTCTTTTACTGTTCAAGATGTCTTTGCAATAATTTCTGTATGTACAACTATTGGAGATGTTTATTTTCCGTAACAGGGTGGAAGGGACAGCAAGAGGCTGACTTCACTGTTGGTTCATGGAGCCTGAGCATCTTGCACTTTCACTGGCAAAGGGCTGGGGACTCCTCCAGAATAGAGGCAGAGGGTGGGGAATCTGCAGAAGGGCTCAGTGTGGACTCTCTGAGGCTTGGGGATCAGTGCAAGCCTATCTTTTCCACTCCTAGGTTATGAAGGTGAGAATTTGGGAAAGATTCTCAAGGATATAGAGATAAGTAAGGTGACATATCTCGACCGCTGGTCTCTGGAAGTGATACCCCAGCAGAATGAAGAAAAGAGTGATCCAATCCCCTCTCAAATCATCAATAACTACTTCTCCATTGGTGTGGTCAGTAGGGTGGGGGAGAAGGGAGGAGGAGTGTGGGCTAAGCAGATAGAAGCTGGAGGAGATGAAAGAGGAAGAGACACAGGAAAATTGGGAGTTAGGTACATAGTGGTACAGGTTGGGATGTGCTATACTCTAGAAGGGGGAGGGGAAGAAGGGAAGGGTTGGGAGAAAGAGAGGGAGAGGAAAGGGGAAGAGAACTCAGCAGGGAGAAAGCTCTGAACACAGATAAGCCTGGTCTCTGAGATATGCTTGTAACTCTCCAGGATGCTTCAATTGCTCACCGATTCCACATCATGCGAGAGAAATATCCTGAGAAATTCAATAGCAGGTGAGGGGAGGAGGGGACAGGGTGGCTCAGTGGGTGTCTTCACCTAAGCCTGAGGACCTGAGTTGGATCCTTGGAACCCACACAATAGAAAGTAACTCTTGCAGGTTGTCATCTGATCTCCATATGCACATGCAAAATAAATAAGATATTTTAAAAAAAAAAAAGACAGGGAATAGACACTCATTGTCAAGACTGGATGTATGCTAGGCATCAGGAGGCAGAGCCAAGCAGAGCCCTGAGTGTGAGGCTAGCCTGGCCTGTAAAGGAGTTCAAGGTCAGCCAAGGTTACACAGAGAAGCCCTGTTTTGAAAAACAAAACAACAAAAGAGAGACTGGATTTGTCAGGTTTGACACAGAATGGTTAGATATGGGCAGAAACGTTTGTAGGAAACCCCTAAGCAAAGCTGCCACTGTTCCTTTGGAGTGGGAAGATGGCTCCTTTCCTTGTCCTGCCCACACTGTGATTTGTCTCTTTCCTGCTGGGCCCTTTGTTGGGGTTGATGAAGAATGAAAAACAAGCTATGGTATTTGGAATTTGCAACGTCTGAATCCATCTTCTCAACATGCAAAAAGCTGGAAGAGTCTTTGACAGTTGAGGTACGTATGATAACACTAACTGAACCCACATCTTTTCAACTGTTTTTTGGAGACAGGGGCTCACAGTGTAGCCCAGGTTGGCCTCGAACTTGTGGCACTACTCCTGCCTCAGAGTTGTAAATGCTGGAACACAAGGTTTTTTTCCATTTTTATGTATTCAAGTTTCTTCCTACACAGCAGCCCTTGGGAATGTCACATATGGTGTGGACCTACTTTTGACCACTCAGGTCTCCGACCCTGACTTGCCAATTCCGTAAGGTACCCTAGTGTCTGTGGTTGTGAGATGGCTCAGCAGGAAAGGGTTTGCTCCCCAGCCTGATGACCTGAGTTCATGCCCCATGACCCACCTGGAGAAAGGAGAGAACGCCTGTGCATTGTCCTCTTGACCATCACAAGTACCCATACATGCCACATCCCCTCACAGACAAATCATAAATATATTTTTGATGATTTTTTTGAGACAAGTCCTCTATTATGTAGATCTGGCTGTCCTGGAGTTTATGTAGACCAGGCTGGCCTCAAACTCACAAAGATCCATCTGCCTCTGCTTCCTGAGTGCTGGGACTAAAGACATGGGTTACCATGCTATAAAATCCATTTCTTAGGTAACACAAGTCTTTAATCTTAGCTCTCAGAAGGCAGAGGCAGGCAGATCTCTGAGTTTGAGGCCAGCCTGCTTTACAGAGGGAGTTCTAGAACAGCAAGGGCTGCACAGAGGGAAACAACAACAAACAACAACAACAACAAAAAAAAAACGTACTGTCTTGAAAAACTAATTGTAAGCCTGGTGGTGGTGATGCACACCCTTAATCCCAGCACTTGAGAGGCAGAGGCAGGTGGATCTCATGAGTTGGAGGCCAGCCTGGTCTACAGAGTAAGTTCCGAGAGAGCCAAGGCTACACAAAGAAAACCCGTCTTGAAGAAAAAAAATAAAAGAGAGAGAAAAAACAAAACAAAACCAACTATGTATCTATTAGGTCTTTTTTGCTTCTCTTGTACCCCTCTTTCTTTTGGGGGAGGTGGGAGTAGGGGACAGGGTTTCTGTGTGTAGCAGAGCTCTGGCTGTCTTGGACTTTATTTGTAGACCAGGCTGGCCTCAACTTCAGAGATCTGCCTCTGAGTGCTGGGATTAAAGACATGGGCCATTATGCCCAGCGACTTGCACACCTCTTAGTCTTGGCAGGAGCAGCCATGTTTCATGACAGTGAGAACCTGTGCGCTCTCTAGCTGTAGTTCTGTCGTTCTTCCCTCAGATCTGCGGGAAGCCACTGGACCTGAGCAACCTGTCCCTGGAAGGCATTGCAGTACTGAACATCCCAAGCATGCACGGTGGCTCCAACCTCTGGGGTGATGCCAAGAGGCCTCCTGGGGACACCTGTGGGATCAACCAGGCATTGGGCAGTGCGGCCAAAATAATTACAGACCCTGATATCTTGAAAACCTGTGTCCCAGGTGAGGCAAGCTTCCCCTGGGGGCTAAAGTGGGCAAATCTGAGGGGAAGGGTGACTTCCTACAGGAAAACCTCCTTCTCTCTACTTGTAACCCCCAGACATGAGTGACAAGCGGCTGGAAGTGGTAGGAATAGAGGGTGTGATTGAGATGGGCCAGATCTATACCAGGCTCAAGAGTGCAGGACATCGGCTGGCCAAGTGCTCCGAGATTACATTCCAGTAAGGAGGCTCCAGCAAGAGCTCCCGAGGGAAGGAAGGTGGTGGTTCCTGAGAATGGTGGAGGTCAATTTATTCTCCATGGCAGGTCTCAAAGCTGAGCTGAGAGAGCTGAGTTTTGATGTTTGGTTGGAAAAAAGAAATCTCACCAATCTTTCTTGACCTCCCACAGGACCACAAAAACCCTCCCTATGCAAATTGATGGGGAGCCCTGGGTGCAGGCGCCCTGTACAGTGAGTATCGTCTCTGCCTCAGAAGCTGGACCCTTGGGCTCCATTTTACAGCCTCTTTCCTTCTTCCTGGTGCCCTCGGCTCCCCTGTGCACCATTCTTCCCAAACTCTGGTGTCTCAATCGCCCAGGAACTTACCCCAGAACCCTAATGTCCCAGCCTTGAGGCTCCAGGACAGGCTTGCAGGCATGCTCCCTTCTCTTTCAGATCAAGATTACCCATAAGAACCAGATGCCTATGCTCATGGGTCCAGTCTCCAGCTCCTGCAATTTCTTTGGCTTTTGGAGCTGAGTGTACCCTCTGCCTTGAGTCCACCTCCGTGTTCCTGGAGCTGTCCCTCTAGGCTCTGTACCTCGGTGCCACACCTTCCTGCCAGCCCAGAAGGGTGCTCCATTACTTTCACAGTATTTATTTTCCTGTACCACCTCACTGCTCACACACACACATTCATACACAGGCAACAATGCATAGCATTGAAAGTGCCTAACCTAATAAACTGATATTTTCCTTCACTGGGATATCTGTTAAATGAGTGGTATGTCTCTTTTTTACACCTTCACCCCTCTAGAGACAAGACTTAAGAGCAAACAAAAACCTAGCGCAAGGTTCTAGAATTTATTTCGGGTATTGGGAGTCTCAAAGAAAAGCCTGCAGAAAATACAAACATTGCTGTCAACCCCAGGAAACTCACAGCCCCCTGAGAGGACTCAGACCTGCTGTCTGCTGAGGAGCGGACGGTTCTCACCAGCCTGGCTAGTGCGGAAGACTTGGGGCAGGCACAGCCAGTGGGTGCCACCTCGTGGTGTTTGGGAAATAGGACGAACTGAGCCCTGCTTCTTAAGTCTGTGCCTAGTGTGGAGAGAAGAGGGGACATGGTCAGTGGAGGCAGCCTTCCTGTGGCTCATCCTTTATGGCGGGGTTCCCTGGCTTTGACTGTAGCTCTCTGCCCTCCCTAGTGTTCACTGTCTCTTGCCTCTCTAGCCACTGCCGTCCATTCCCCGCTACCCCTCTAAGCTTCTCTGAGTTAAGGTCTTTAGCAACCTCCACCCTTCCCTTTTGCTTTGTTTTGTGTCATTTGAGACAGGGTCTCACTGTGCAGCCCTGGCTGTCCTGGAAACTCACTGTTTAAACCAGGCTAGTCTCAGAATCACAGAGATCTGCCTGCCTCTGCCTCCCAAGTACTAGAACTAAAGGTGTGTCCATCAAAGTCCTGCTGAATTTGCCTTTCTCAGGGGTGAATAATGTGCCTCACCTCAACTGCCCTGTCCTTTTTTAATTTTACACCATCATTTACTTATTGTGGGCTGATGTCATGGTCCACATGTGGAGGTCAGAGGGAAATTTTGGGAAATTTGTTCTCTCCTTTCCTGTGGACACTGGGGATTGAATTCGGGTGGTCAGCCTTAGTGACAAGTGCCTTTCCCAACTAAGCCAAATCACTGGCTTCTGACCCACTCTTAATATTAACAATTGTTTCACAGTTGCTTCCACCCCAGGAGGCTTGGCCATATGCCATCTAATGCCAATAATGCTCAGAAATTTAAAGCTGCTTCCCAAAGGTAGCAAAGGCAGACCGCAGCCCAGGCCTGTCTGACTTCCACTCCCAGGCTCTCTCTTGAACACCATACTTCCTCAAAGGGAGTGGGAGTTGTTCACCCCTGAAAGAAGAGTAGTTGTGGTAATGGATGGGGATCTAGATAGCAAGACTCTTACCTGTATATCAGAGATAAAAGGGCCACAGCCATCAACACCAGTGAGACACTGACAAGCAAGGGAAGCTGCCCAAGGCCACTTTCATGATCTGTAAGCAAGAATCCCAGATACTGCTGCAGTATCTGTCCCCCCCAAACCAGCCAGCCTCTGTCCATTCCCCTGTTCCCCCTCCCCCCTCAGCCTCTGTCCATTCCCTTTCTCCTAGTTATTGTTTAAGTACCTACCAGGAACAACAAGTTGGGTGCTGGCCACTGCCAGACTGTTGGAATTAGCCAAAGACACGTTAAGGCAATAGGTCCCTGAGCCACCTTTCAGTATTTGGTGTAGAACCAGCTGGCAGTCTGGGCTTGGTGGCACAGGTTGGCACAGCCTCTGGGCAGGGGGCTGGCACCCTGGTGATGAAATGTCCATACAGGCTTCTTTGGGTTGCCTGAAAGAGTATGAGTTTTCATCAAGAGATCTAGGAAGTGACAGAACTCCAAAAAGTGATTCAATTTCAAGAGTTAGGACACTCACCCGCCTTGGCAGGACACAGTCAGCTCAAATGCATCCCCCTTACTGGATGGCACAGCTTGCAGAATCTCAGCATTTTCAATGCCCTCTGCAAGTTACAACTTTTTAAGTTAGGATTCCTCTTCCAAGACCATACACAGGAAAACCCACAGGATTTCTTCCAATACTTTCTCTGCCATTAGGGTATTCTCAAGTAATTTCTCCCAAGGCATGCTACTACTGGGCAGCCCTAACAGCTAGCTGATACCTCCCTTCCTCAGACCCCAACATAGGTAAGACTCACGGACAATGTCCAGGGTGAGGGAGAAAGAACCGTATCGATACAGAACACAATCCAGGGGAGCTTGTCTCTTCACAAGCATTAACATGCCTGTGCCGTCTGGCAGAGGAGTGGCAGATGCTGGAAGGAGATTTGAGGAGGCTAAGTCAAGAGACAGAACTTTCTTGGAGGCAGAGACCAAGCAGGTATTGTCCCAAGTACAGCTGGAGCTACAGGACACTGGCTGGCTGTGAGTCAACCAACATCTGATAGCTCTCATTTTCTATAAGAAAGGAAAAAAATGTTTTTCCCGTCAGGGAAAGACAACACACACACACACACACAACTGGAGAGATGGATCAGTGGCTTAAAGTACTGGTGGTTCTAGAAAATCTGGATCCAAATCCTAGTACCTACATGGCAGCTTACAACCAGGTCTAGGGCAATGCCCTCTTCTGGTCTGCATGAGCATCAGGCACTTAAGTGTTATACCTACATGAAGGCAAAATGCCATACATATTATTTGTTTAATAAAAAAAAAAAAAGACAGCTGGGGGAGAGATGGCTCAGCGGTTAAGAGCGCCGGCTGCCCTTCCAGAGGTCCTGAGTTCAGTTCCCAGCACCCACATGGTGGCTCACAACCGTCTATAAAGGGATCCGATGTCCTCTTCTGTCATTAAGGTATACATGCAGCAGAGCATTCATATATAAAATAAATTAATTTTAAAAAAGAAATGACATAAAAAATCTCCAAATATTTATCATGCCTCACACTGGGCTGGATGAGACAACTGGCGGGTGCCAAGCATTCAGCATCAGATCTCACTCCTTTGTTTTGCTGTGGGTGGGAATCCAGGAGTGGGAAATGGGAGAATCAAAACATCTATGCGTTTATGCGCGAACAGAAACATGTGAAACAGCTCTGCCGATGACCACAGGGTTTTCCCTTGTCTTCCTATCTGCTGTCCTGGCAGATAAGAACAAGTGGCCTGGGGAAAACTCATTTTTTGAACTCCAATCTCTTGCATGTGGTTAAGATAGTCTGCAGGCTTTAGACCTAGTAAGAATTCTGAGGTGGACACAATGCTAAAGAAAAAAAACTAGTTAGCTTCTGGGTCTGGGTAAGACCTCAGAGTAGAGAACTGACAACCCACCTCCAGGAAACTCATTCTCATGTTCTTACCTGTAGCACTTTCGATGGGAAGATATGGGCTGGGATCTGGACTCTCGGGCTCAGGGGTGGGTAATTCTAAAGTGGTACTTTCCACCAAGTCTGTGGTTGCTGCTTGTGCCACTGTGGCTCCAGACGGCCTTCTGGGTGTGGCACCTGTCCCCTCAATAGTTGACATGTCTGCCAGTGAGGTGTTCATTACTGCTGAGGTCAGCATGTGCTCAGATGTGGTAGCTACGCTTCCTCTTGTTGACACCGATACAGCTGTGGTTCCAGAGGGCTCTGTAGTGCCCACAACTTTTGTAGTGGTCCCTTGCCTAGGTGTGGTTCCAGGTGCCTCTGCAGTTGGCGTGTAGCCATCTGTAGTGCCTGGGACGGGGGAGGAGCCACAAGAAACGAGAGGGATGGCAGCCTGCAGTACCACCTGGGCAGTGACTGAGCCTGACTCCAGATAAGTATGAATGACCTCAACTGCCCGAGAGATCAGGGTCCCAGTTTTGTCTCCAAAGTCCCATGTGTAGGAGAGGTCGGCCTCTGCCAAATAGCCACTGGGATCATGGAGCTGAAGGGCAAATTTGAGAGGCTGATTTCTCAGGAAGTGCTTGTTCGCTCCATCCAAGGCCTGTAGCTGCGACACACTCACAGAGAAGGGGACCTGGTCTGTGGATCAAGCCAGAAAAAATCAAAATGGGGACATCTCTTCCACAGCCACACCCTCAACCCACAAGCTGACTGGCCAGCTCTTTGTCTCAGCCCCGCATTTCTCTGCCTGGGTCTTTCTGGCCCTCCCCTTTGAAGGTTTGATACTACTTCCTCTCTGTAGTCCAAGCCAGCCTCCCCACCTCCTGCCTCCTGCCTGCCTGGCCTTGTTCCTTTCTAAGCCCTTACCAGTAATGGTGAAGGCTGATGTGGAGCGAGCGAGGGGCACGTAGCTCCTGGACCCCCGTCGGTGGTAGACAGTCACTTCCATGGCATGCGTACCCAGCCTTGCATGGCCTGTCATGATGCTCAGCCTGGACACTGGGCCCCCCAGAACTTGCCAGTACTGTCCTGAGAGCAAAGCACGGAAGAGGAGGCAGCCAGTCAGAGAGAACGGAGAGGGGGAGTGTGAAAAAGGCTTCAGAGAAGGGAGGTGGAGGGTGTCCTCCAGAACTGTCTGGAAGGGGAGGGCTCCTCGGGCAGAATTACAGTTGGGAATGGGCTGCTGGGAGACCTCACCCCAGGTCTTCCAGACGTAGACAAAGCTTCTTCTCGGAGGCTTAGGACCAGACGGGCATGGTCCACCATCAGGGAAGACGCAGGCGTCATCAGGTTCCTGTGGATACACTGGCTGTCCTCCCCACACCTGGCTCCCTGGAAAGCAGATACAGTCTTTCCTTTGTGTGCACTCAGACCCCTAACCTAGTTCCTGGTAGATGGGGCTGTGGGCGTGCTTAGCTGGAACCAGTCTCCATTCTGTACCCACATGGGGTGGTGGTAGGAGAGTAGGTTCATATGCATACAGAACATATGTAAAAGGCTGAATATTCCTAGGCAAAATGCTTACAGTGGCTCCGTGGTGAGATTAATAGCAGCAGCAACACCAGTATTTACAGTAGATGCTGGCAACTCTGCTGAGCACTTTAAACAGAGGAGCCTGTTTTCAGAGCAGTCTGTCAAATCACCACACCCACTGTCCAGACAGGAAAACAGGCACACTTGTACTGATGGATTTACATCTAAGCCTGGGGAGCTTCGGGAATCTGCTGTCTTCCCATTCAGAAACTGTAATTTTGTCTGTGTTTGCTAATTTTAGTATATGTTACCTTTTGTATACTTACAGTATATCTTGACTGTAATGACTATAAACATAACTTGTTTTTGTGTTTAAGATTCTGTGGGGTCTGGAGAGATGGCTCAGAGGTTAAGAGCACTGGCTGTTCTTTCAAAGGTCCTGAGTTCAATTCCCAGCAACCACATGGTGGCTCACAACCATCTATAATGAGATCTGGTGCCCTCTTCTAGCCTGCAAAAGCAGGCAGAATACTGTATAAATAATAAGTAAATAAATCTTTTTTATTTTTTTTTTGGAGATTCTATAGGGGATAAAGGTCAATGGAATACCACTTGGAAAGCATGTGGGAAGTCCTAGGTTTGGACCTCTGGCTTCCTGGGGATACCTGGGAACTGCAGGAGTAAGGCTCGAAAGGTAGCGAGGGATCCTTACCATTGATGATGGTGTTGTTGGCCCAGATAACCTGCCCATCTGGCAGTACCTTTTGACTTCCAGGGAAGTGCAGGACAATGGAAAAGGAGGCATTTGCACCAACCAGTGTAGGCCCATCATTACTGACCTTCAGAGATACCTGGCCGCCTGGGAGGAAACGCTTCATTAGCTTGGGACTCTGGCTTCCACTCTCCAAACCTTTCTCCCAACCTGCTTAAATTTAACCCAGTTCTTACTCTCCTCATGTCTCATTCCCACTATGCCTTTCCCCAGAATTTAAAAATCCTACCTCGCCAGCAGTTAGGCCCCTGAACCTCTGTCCACTCAGGGTACAGCTGCCTGTTCCAGGCTTTAGTTCCAAGTTGCCTTGGGACACCAAGCCAGTCCCGATTCCTGGATCCTAAAATAAACGTGCCATAAGCTCCTTGGATCCTGATGTCCCATTTCATATCACTGTTACATTCAAATTGAAATGTATTAATTTTGGTGGGGTGGAGGGCAACACAGAGGTCAAACACAGGGTCTGACGCCTGTGAACACTCTACCATTGAGCTGCATTCTCAACCCTCTTTTTCTTTTCTTTAAATGATTTTATTAATTTTTTTAAGTTGAGTGTAGTGGTGCATACATTTAATCCCTACACTCAGGAGGGAGAGACAGATGGATCTCTGTGAGTTCCCGACAGTCAGGATCACAAACCAAGCTCCAGGACAGCCCTGGCTACATAGGTACCCTTTCTCAAAAAAGCCCAGCCTGGCTTGGAACTCGCTTTGTAGACCAGACTGAACTTGAACTCACAGACTCACATCCTCTAGAGTGATGGGATTAAAGGCATGAATCATCATACCAAAAATGTGTTTTTTTAATTTAGATTATTATTTACATACACGTGTACTCACACATGCACGCACCAGACAATGGTGTGTGTGTGTAGGGGTTAAGTGACTTTAATTAAAAATGTAAAAGCTTATGGTGCTGGGCGGTGGTGGCCTTTAATCCCAGCACTTAGGGAGGCAGTGCGTGCCTGGTGACCACTGAGGTCAGAAGAGGGCATGTGATCCGCTGAGTCTGGAGTAACAAACAGTTGTGAGCTGCCATGTGGGTGCTGGTTTTCTACAAGAGCAGCCACTGAGCTAACTTTCCAGCCCTGGAAGAGGAGGGAGAGGAGGAGGAGGAAGGAAAGAGAGAGAAGACCAAAGTGGCAAGAAGAAGGAGTGAGTAAACACAGGTGCAGGTTGGAGGGGGGGACAAAGCAGCCGTAGCTATGATTTAACTGGGGGTAGCGTATCTTGTCTGTAATCCCAGCACCCAGAAGAGAAGCAGAAAGGTCACTGCAAGTTGGAGACCATGTGGTCTACATAGCAAGTACCAGGCCAGCTGGGGTTACATTGCAAGGCCAGCGCTAAAATACATGTTTAACAAGAGAAGAAAGGAATATAATGGGCTTCCACATCCCTCACTCAATCCAAAAGCCACCAACATTTTGATACATTTGCTCTATTTTTATTGGTTGCTATTTTTGTCTAAAATATATATTCAGAAGAAAATCTTGGGCAGGTGAGATGGCTGATGGAGGAAAGATGCTCTCTGCCAAGCCTGACAGCCTGAGTTTGCTCCCCAGGCTCACGTGGTAGAGAATAAAAATTAAAGCCATTGTTCAAAATGTATGCACAATACCTTAAGAGCCTCAGATGTGTGGGTATGAACAGAATGTCACAAAACACACTAAGGAACTAAGCAACAACAACAAAACAAACTAGGAGCAAGTAGGATATAGCAGCCGTTGCTGCTTTTGTGGGCTCTTCTTTTTCACACTCTTTCTCTGCAATTTCACCCCATCACTAGATAGGAGAGAAAGGATGAAGGGGAGAGACTGAGATCCCTGAATCTAATTTCTTTCCTTTTGTTTCTTCTTTGAGCATGACCACGAGCAAACCACAACCATCCCCCACTGAACAACCAATAACCACCAGCCCCATCTACTGGGACTCTGGCATTTATATACCCTCTGAAAAGTTCCTAGAATTCCAAACATCACACCATTGCAGAAACTATCTGCAGCTGACAAAACCGTGCTTTTGCATGAGGTAAATCATAGTCAGCTGCTGTGGACAGTCCAAAGCAGCCCCACATCTCCACACCTGGGATTAAAACAAAAGCACATTCTTATATTTCTGTGTTTATTAAAGAAACAAAAATTTCAAATTTGTCAAAACTGTTACTCCAATAGCACATACCTGTCTGTGATTCCAGCACCCAGAAGGTAGAAGCAGAAGGATTTACTACATAGTGAGTTCAAGACCAGTGTGGGATTCATGAGACCCCCATCTTGAAAAATGAATGAAAGAAAAAAAAACCTGGAAATTGCAGTAAAAATGAAGAAGGCAGGTGAAGGAACTTTCTAGAAGTTTATGAAACCAGGGATTCAGATAGAAAAAAAGAGGGTCGTGGTATGATGTATATGCCACAGCAGAACTGTCCTTATGCCAAGTCTAATGTCCATAGGGAGCCAGGGATTGTGCTGAGGGTTGGCCTGTGATCAGCTCAGAGGGCTCAGCCACTGAAGCAAGGGCAGTCATAAGATGCACCATTCTTTTTGACTGCCCACTCTCCCTCTTCAGCAGCACGGGACATTCCAGACCCTCTCACCACCCTTAACTCCCTCCCCTTGCTCATGTCACGAGGGCTCAATCCCCCAGAGTCCTTTCATGTGATGCTCAGCTGAGACCCTTCTGCTTGTCTCTCCCAGCCCTGGAACATACGGCCCGTACTATATTCATCTATCCCTACCCAAGTGCAGAAGGTGGTATCAGTCTAATTTGAATAGCATCTTCTTTTTCTCTCTGCTTTAAATCTCCTACCACAAACACCTAAGATGTTACCTCAAAGATCTCATTTCACTGCCTTGGAGGCACTGTGCCGGCTGACTGCCCTGGGAAGCCTCAGGATAAGTGCTGTGCCTCTCTCTGCCCCTTGCATCAGATAATACCTCTATGCTCAACCCTAAATTTCACATTTAAAGCTGGGCACAGTGGTTTAAGTCTGTAATCCCAGTACTTAGGAGGTAGAAGCCTGAGGATCAGGAGTTCCAGACCATCCTTGGCTACATAATGAGTCTGTGGCTAGCCTGGGCTACACTGTACCTTGTCTTGAACAAATAAAAACAAAAGCATATCCTCACTAAATCAAGTAAGGCAAGACTGAACTATTTCAACATGTCTGGTTAGGAGGGGGAACCCAGAGCAGTTGTGGCTCCTGACCACACAGGGACACTCACCTATGGTTCCCACAGCCAGCAGAGCGCTCAGCACGAACCAAAGGAAAAAGCGCTTCTGTACATCCATGCTGTTCTTCCTTCCAGCGACCAAAGGTGCCAGGGGTGGGAATGTGCCCCAATATAGAAAGGGATGCTCATTTACATAGTCCTTCCTCCTCTCCCTCCAGAGGAGGGGAAACTTGGGAAGAAGGGAAGGGTCAGAACTGATTTTAGCCCCTTTCCCACCCCACTGCTCAACGACAGTTTCTGGTTTCATTGGATCACATCCTGACGCACACTTACCATTCCGGAAAGAGTTCACTGGCGAACCGCCACAATTCACACACTTCATAGTCACAATTCAGCAAGAGAGCAAAACAATGAATTCAGTCAAACCAAGAATTCCTTAATACCGAAACAACACCTTTATGCAAAAGTAGCCAGAAGGGGCTGGGAGTGTAGATCCCCAGCAATTAAACAACAAAACCAACTGATGAATGCCTGAAACAGTGAGGAACGACTCTGTTTTCTAGCCAAAGAATCCTTTACAATGAGAGACCCCATTGTTGAGCCTGGTCTACAAAGCGAATTCCAGCACATCCAAGGCTACACAGAGAAACCTTGGGGCGGTGGGGGCGGGGGGGCGAAATTCCCGATTCCGTGCCTCACAAGAAGGCACACAGGAGGCAGAGCGAGACGGATTTCTGAGTTTGAAGCCAGCCTGGACCTTTTAACGCATTCAGGCCAACCAGGGATGCATTACGAATGTCTCAAAAAAGGGGGTGGGAGGTCTGTAGATCTGTCTCAGCAGTTAAGAGCACCTGCTGCTCTTGCAGAAGGCCAGAGCTCGGCTCCAGCCCCAAGTCCAGCTCACAACCAGGGGATCTGCTGCTTCTGAGAAAACCTTCACAAAGACACGCGCGCGCGCACAGCAATAATTTAACATAAATATATGTATTTATTTAAAGGTTCCAAGGTGTTTGCTTTTTGAACGAGGCTCTCTTGGCCAGGCGGAACTTAATCTCACCCGCGGGGTGGTGAAAACTGAGTGAAAGGTGAGGAAATCCGCGGACCAGAGACAACCGAGTTCCGGCCGGCGGAGCCGAAACCAGGAACTGCTGGAAAGTTGCGGTGGCCCCGCGGCTTGCCCGCCCGGGGCGGAGCCTTCGCGGCGGGAGCGCGGGGTCCGGCCCCCTCGTGACGTTGACCAATCGGGAGGGAGGAAGGCGGAGCCAGGGAAACGCGGGAAGGAGGGGTGGGGCCTCGGCGGGCCGTCTGGAGCCGTGGGGGAGGCGGCAACATTGTTTCAAGTTGGACAAATTGTTCAGCGCCGAGCTTTCCTAGCGTTCCATCCCGAGCTGGGGCTGCCGTGCTCGCCCTGGCCCCCTGGTCCTCCGCCCCGAGAGTCCGGCCCGCTTTCTTCAAGAGTCCCGGGCCCCGCTCCCGGGGGCCTGAGCCGCCTCACTAGCGCTCCATGGAGAACTTCCAAAAGGTGGAGAAGATTGGAGAGGGCACGTACGGAGTGGTGTACAAAGCCAAAAACAAGTTGACGGGAGAAGTGGTGGCGCTTAAGAAAATCCGGCTCGACACGTGAGTGGCCTCCGGAGCCGGAACTCCTTTGCCTGGACCTCTTGACACCCCCCAACCCCCTACCCCAACAGGCGGGTAGCCGTCCAGGACCGGAAGGTAGCGGGGAGGGACTCCTGAAGCGAGCGGTGGGTTGGCGGACGGTAGACGCTGTCTCGGAGGAGACTGTCGGGGACTCGTATTCGGGGAGGACTTCCTTCTCGTGCTCCACTCGCTGTGCTCCCAAATCTGCAAGCCCAGAGACCGGGGAAGAAAAAGTGGGGGTGGGAGCCGAGGGAGGGTCAGGACTGTCCGTGGAGCTGAGTTGTGTGGGAACCAGAGAGAAGTTCTTTCTGAATGGAGAGCTCTTCTCGCTGCTCCAGCCCCACACTTAGAACCCTCACCCTCTTTCAGAAGAACGGCAGTTGAGACTCGCTGGCCCTCGGGAGGCTGCGAGCTCCTGTCGGCCCTCTCCCCTGTCACCTTTTCTCTGCTTCTCACTCAACTGGAGGCTCCACTCTCCTTCCGCTGGGAAAAAGAGGAGACAATGACCTTAAATGTGTCTAAGAGCCACACCGTGACTGCGAAGGCATTAACTCCTGACAGCACCTTTCCTTTCTGACTTGCTAAGATGTTTGGGGGTTGTGTGTCCCCGAGAGAGTAACGTTTGCAACCATATTCTCGTCTCTGTTTTCCCCACCTCTCCAAGTGAGACTGAAGGTGTACCCAGTACTGCCATCCGAGAGATATCTCTGCTTAAGGAACTTAATCACCCTAATATTGTCAAGTAAGTATCATCTGAGAGATGATCACCAACATGAAATGTTTGTTTGGTCTCAGAACATCTCTCCCTCAACTCCGTTTCCTGGACCTTCCCTCGCAGGCTGCTGGACGTCATCCACACAGAAAATAAGCTTTACCTGGTTTTTGAGTTTCTGCACCAGGACCTCAAGAAATTTATGGATGCCTCTGCTCTCACAGGCATCCCTCTCCCCCTCATCAAGGTACTCTCATCAATGTTGTGGGGGACACCAGAGGCAGCTAATTCAGGCTAGTGATGATGGCTTTTTTTTTTTTCAGACTTCAACCCCTCACCCTTTATTTGTATTGCTTTTTTTGCTCATTATAGTCATTAACCCTAGAATCAACATTGAGCTCCTATGAGCCAACCTAGGCAGCTCAGGCAGAAGATCAGATAACACTGATAAATAGGGTTGAGGGGCAATAAGGGGGGGTCCTTCAAAAAATTCTTCCATCTGTGATGTGGGAGAAATATCCAGTGAGTCTCTGCTGTCTGTTTTAGAGCTGGGCTCCTGAGCTACTTTGTATGTGTCAGCAAGCATATATTCAACACATAGTTAACACCTTCAGTGTGCTAGGCATGGGGTATTGGAAGGAATGCTAAAATTGAGTAATGTCTGGTCTTTATCCTTGTCAGGCTGAGAATCCAGTGAAAGAAATAGCTATTAGATGTGTGGTTATATTGTAGTTATGTGTGTTGGCTCATACTTACAATACTAACACTTGGGATGCTGACGCAGGAGGATGTCAGTAAGTACAAGGACAGTCTAGGATTCAAAGTTCCAGGCCAAGAAGACACTATATTAAACAAACAGGGCTGAGAAGATAGCTGAGCAGGTAAAGGTGCCTGCCTCCCAGCCTAATGACCTGAACTCCACCCCCGGGTTCCACACAGCACAAGAAGAAAACCAACTCCTACAAGTTGTCCTCTGACTTCCACACATGCACTGTGGCATGCCCCCGCCACAAATAAGTAAATAAATTAATGAAACCTTAAAAATGTGTAGTGTAGCCATTATCTAACATAGGAAAGGTTTTATTGAATTTTGGGGACAAAGAACAAGTTGTGTCTGTTCATTGTGATGAGGAAACAAACCTTCCTGTCTCCTTTGTCAGAGCTATCTGTTCCAGCTGCTCCAGGGCCTAGCATTCTGCCATTCTCACCGGGTCCTACACCGAGACCTTAAGCCCCAGAATCTGCTTATCAATGCGGAGGGATCCATCAAGCTGGCAGACTTTGGACTAGCAAGAGCCTTTGGAGTCCCTGTTCGTACTTATACTCATGAGGTAAGTCCCTCTATGGTCTTCTCTAAGAATCTTGGGAGATGTTCATAACAGCATTCACAAATTACCAAAATACTGGAGCAAGAGTTCCTTGGTAAATGGAATGGGACAGCCCAGGGGTCTTTGTTTATTTTTGGAGTATGTGGTGTTCTGCTTGCATGTGTGTCTGCCACCTGCCTGCCTGATCCTCACACATATCAAAAGAAAGTGTCTGGTTGGAACTGTAGTTACTGTGAGCTGCCGTATAGGTAGTGGGAATTGAACCCTAGTCCTTTGCAAGAATAACAAGTGCTCTTAACTGCTGAGCCATCTCTAGTCCTTAACCAAAGGGTCTCAAGACATGCACTAAATTCACAGCCTGAGGTTACCTAGACTTAGATACTAAGCCAGGAAAGCTGGTTGGCATGCCATTTAAATGTCAGGTTTTCTAGGAAAGCCCTGAATCTGGGGGTTCAGAGTATATAAGTGGGGATGGAGAGTTGGCTCAGCCGTTAAGAGTATGTACTGCTCTCGCAGAGGACCTGAGCTCAGTTCCCAGAGTCCATGTCAGGCAGCTACTGATCCATATCTGGATCAGTTTCTCCTGCCGTAGGGCACTGCACAGCTGTGGAAACCTACACAGACACACATGTCTACATATTATTAAAATAAAGATCTCCTTTTTGGAAGGAGAAGATGAATGGTCGCAGTGTTTTGCTGAGCTAAGGTATGTGGCCCTCCTTGGCCTGAAATCCTTGCTGTCTCTTGCTTCCCAGGTGGTGACCCTGTGGTACAGAGCACCGGAAATTCTTCTGGGCTGCAAGTACTATTCCACAGCTGTGGATATCTGGAGCCTGGGCTGCATCTTTGCTGAAATGGTATGGAAGCCAGCCAGGTTCTAACCAACCTACTCACATCCACATCCAAGAGCAAAAGCATGGCCCTTTATCACAGGGTCCTCCCACGTGTCACTACTGTAGAGGCAGCTGCCTGATACAACTTTAGATATCCCCAAACAGAATTAGTTATCTAGGATATATCTTATCCCCAGATGAGCCAAATCCATTCTGTACCCATTCAGCTGTTTTATTTATTTTTTGTCGTTGGTGTGTGTTGAGATAGTCTCATTGTGTAGCCCAGACTAGCCTCATAGTCTTGATCTTCTGCCTCAGCTCCTCTCCCACCATAGCCCGTGGGATTGCACTGACAGGCATGAGCTTTCATTCAGCTGTTTCAGCTTTAGTTCTCAGATACTTGGAAGAATGAATTCCATTTAGTACAACAGGTGGCCCATAGGCCACATGCTCCCAACAGTAGCTATGAATGTGGCCTCAATACAAGATCATAAACTTACTTATAAAACAGAATGGGTTTTTGTTTTTTTTGTTTTGTTGCTTTTGGTTTTGGTTTGGGGTTTTTGGTTTGTTTTGTTTTTTGAGACAGGGTTTCTCTGTGTAGTTTCCTGGCTGTCCTGGAACTCATTCTGTAGATCAGACTGGCCTTAAACTGAAAGATCCACCTGCCTCTGCCTCCCAAGTACTGGGATCAATGGTGTGTGCCCAGATTTGTTTTTTTAAAAACTTAGTTTAATGGTTCTTGACCTTGAACTTTGTGGATGACAATGTCACATTGCAGTTTGAAAACTGGACAGGTCTGATTTTGTTTCCTTCATTTGTCCTATAGACCTGCTCTTGGAAACAAGGAGTTTAGTAAAGTCAGTTGTGCTCAACTGATCCACATCTATCATGTTTGTAGACTTGGTCATGCCCTGACCCCCCAACCTCTGGCTTTTCAGACTGAAGGGTCCTTGAAGCCTAGCTTCATATGGGAGCTCCTATCCCATTTAATGCAACAGTAGACAGACAGATCAGTAATATTTTTATGGTCCTTTGGGTTGAAACTGGGGGCTTGGAGACCATTAGCCTAGATATAGAGATACATATAGAGTGTGAATTTATCCACCAGTACCTTACAATTGCCCATATTCCTCTCTCAATTCATCAAAAAATATTTGTTAAGCACCTAGTGTGTACCCAGCACCATGCTAAGTGCTGTGGGGAACACAGAAGAAATGGAAGACACAGTCTCTGCCCGCTGTGCTCCTATCTAGAAGTGGCTGCATCACAAGGAGGGGGGATGACCGCAGTGTCTACCCCACACCCCGTGAGTGGCTTGGGATCCCTTTGCTACGTGTCAGTGGCACCCCAGACATTCACCCCCTCCCAGCCCCACCCAGCCTTGGGGAACTACAAAACCATGGTTGGGGGAAGGAAGGAGGGGCGAGGACACAGATGAAGGGACTTCATTGTCTCAAGCTCTGTATGACCGACCCCATGAAAAGCCCTGGGGAGGGGAGTCATGGGCCCTGCTGACCTTTCACTGCCTGTGGGAACCTCCTTTGTACAAGGGGCAGTGTGGACTGACGTCAATGTGGGTCTTGGCTTTTCTATTTCCCCATTTTCAGGTGACCCGCCGGGCCCTGTTTCCTGGAGATTCAGAGATTGACCAACTTTTTCGGATCTTTCGGACTCTGGGGACCCCAGATGAGGTGGTTTGGCCAGGAGTTACTTCTATGCCTGATTATAAGCCGAGTTTCCCCAAGTGGGCTAGGCAGGATTTCAGCAAAGTTGTGCCTCCTCTGGATGAAGATGGACGGAGCTTGTTATCGGTAAGAGCCCGGAATGGACGCCTTCTCCCACTTCCCAGAGAAGAGCTTTTTCTGGATAGAGAGAAGCTCCTGAACTCTTTAGAAGTACCTTAGTCCTTGCTTCCTCTCTTCAGCAGTAGGCTGGTTCAGGTGTGGGAGGAGGGAAATGAGAACCGGGTAAGAATACTAGTACCCTGTTATGTCACTGAAGTCAGAATATATCTCTTCTTCCAGCAAATGCTGCACTACGACCCCAACAAACGGATTTCAGCCAAAGCAGCCCTCGCTCACCCTTTCTTCCAGGATGTGACTAAGCCAGTACCCCACCTTCGACTCTGATGCCCTTCCCAAAGCCCTATTAATCTTTGGTCTGACTTGACTCTGGGCTGTTTGGACACAGGTCAGCCTTCTGCTCTTTTCTGGCTGCCTTGGCACTCATGTTCTCCTGGCCAGCCAGTTCTAGGGATTCAGAGGTGCAGGGAAAGAGTAGGTGAAAAGGAAAAAGGGTTGGTGTTAGATGCTTAACTCAGCCTCCAGCACCTTCTCTTCTTAGTCATCACTGAGAAGAATTGGTAGTCAAAACAAAACATCACTGACCGTTCTCCCCTGTGTCAAGTTTTGCCATCTCAGTCTTAGACTGTCCCATGTTTAGGAAAACAGACCCAGACCTGATGCTACTGTTTTGTAAAGGCCAACTGATAAGCAGAAGTCTAAGTTGGGACATTTCAGAACCAAGCAAGAGGGGTCTGTTTTAATGAATTAGATTTAAAAATAGATGTAAGCAGTTTATACCTTAGTTTTAGTGTTTGGCCTCACCAAGCAATCAAGGAGGCCCAGTTGGAGAAGCAGAAGAATGACTCCCTTTGAAAGAAATGACTATCTTCTCCAGGCAAGAGGAGCCAGAAGGGCACAGGGATCACGCTTTGCTGTAGTCTGTTTACAGTGGTTCACACAGCAAGGTGAAAGACACTCTTTTTAGCAATTTTATTGTTTTCTGGTGCTGACGACTGAACCCAGGACTTTGCCCTCGCTGAGCAGACACACCACCAGTGAGCCACATTTCTAGCCCTGTCTTTGGAGTTGTAGTTTTTCAGTTGTCAGAGGTCCCTGTTGCCATCTTCCTCTGAGAGTTACCCCTCACTCCATAGGAGTGGAAGCAAGGCTTTGGGTGTCATGACAATGCTGGTATTTTAAAGGCTTTGACCTGATTGGGTCATTGGGGGAAATTTTCTATAAGAGAGTGAACAATTATATTTATATTTGAAGTTACAGTAGTTTGGATATTTTAGCTTTTTTTTTTTTTTTGTCAGTCAGTGTGGATGGATTTGTTGCCATGTGCACTTTGGGATTTTGTAATTCAGTTGTTTAAAGAAAAGATTTCTTTTATGATTTTCTTTCTTCTCCCACCCCTTGTCCTCCAGTGTTCTGTTAATATTATTTGTAATTTAGTTTGTAATTCATTAAAAGAAAACATTCTGTTGTATAGTGAATCTCTCATATTCCTCATTTATTTATTTACTGAAAAAATGGTGTAGGTGAAAATCTAAATGTAAGTGGTTCAGTGATTTCAGATCTGTGTCCCTAATCCCTGTATATGCAGGACACCTTCCTATGCTTTGTAGTGGGATGTCTTTAATGGGTATTGTTCCCACTTTACAGGTGGGGAAACTGAGGCTTTCTTCCTACATTTTCCTAAGGACCAGCTAATCTCTCATTTTTCCTATTTACACATGCACACGAATAGAAAACACTGTTCAGTTTTCCTGTTAGCATCAAGTTGACTTCAGGTATATTCATCTCAACACCCCAATTCCCAGAAAGCTTGTTTTACCATTTGTGTAGGGTTTTGTTTGGTTGGTTTGGAAATTAGGTGTACATGTTTGAGCGTGTGAATGTGAGTCTCCAGTGCCTGCGGGGGCCAGGAGAGGGCATTAGCTCTCGAAGGGGTAATTTGCAAGAGCGTTTAGTTTCTTGCTCTGAAACGCTGAGCCATCTCTCTGGCCTGTCTGAGGCCCTAGGTTCAATCCTCAGTACCAAAAATCCTCAGCAGTTGTCAACATAGTTTATTCACATTTACAAACAATTCACAAAATATCAATTATATGACAATTTAGAAGGTTTAAAGTGTCTTCAGACTTCAAATCTTTGCTGGTTTTCCAGCAGCAAAAAATTTGGCAATCCACCCAAAATCTCCTGTTCTCTAATGCTCCACTAAAATTAACTTATGAGAGAAAGTTCCTTAAATTCCCCGGTTTCAGGTCCTTCGAAAGGTTGGCTCTCTTGATTTGACACAGAAAGACGAGCACTGGGGTAGTCCCGGCCTGCACCCCGGCCGCGGGGAGAGGAGAAGTAGCGCTGTTCGCGCCGTTGCCCGGTGGCTGGGAACGCGGTAACTAGAGCGGGCTGGCCCGAGCCCGGGGCTCCGTCGGCCCTGCCCGGCCCTGAGACGGCGCCCTGCTAACCTCGGACTCGGTGGAGGAGGACCCGGGGCGAGCGCGGGCTGCCGCACCCCACCCGGCCACGGCCGTCCGAGGGCTCCTTCGCGCCCGCCTTGCTGCCACTCAAGTTCGAAGACTCCCCAGCACTGGTGAAGAGTCCCTTTCGGCCCGCCTCGCCCACTCACCTGACCACATGTTCCGAGTCAAAAGGCGAGGGGGGCCGTCTGGGTGTCGAGGTTTTACTGGCTGAACCTCGTGCCTGTCCGTGCCGCGTCGCCCCCTTTTCAGGAGCGCACTCTCCAGTGGCGTCCCGTCCCATCAATCCTCAGCCTCCCGCCTCGCTATTGGCCTCCGGGCCCGCCATTCCGGCCTCCGGCCTGTACTGGTTGGTGGCGGCAGCCCTCCCTGCCGAGGATTGGCGGCTGAGCGCACACACGGCCCACCACAGTGGGCGGGCGGCCCTGCGACTGGCTGGGGCCTCCGCCCGGCGAGGAGGGGGAGGCGAGCGGCCGGAGGTTTGGTTGAGCCGCAGCTGTTTGTCTGTTCCGCACAGGCTTGGGCCCGACGCGGCAGACGGAGCCCCAGGTACCGAGCCGACGGCGCCCGCGAGGGCAGAGGCGGAGGTCCCGAGACGAGCGCAGGCTGGCCTGCGGCGGAGGCGGCTCGGGCCTACGCCAGGGCTGCGCAGCCTCCCGGAGAGGGCGGAGGGGCTGTGCCGGCGGGCCTAGGGGGCGCCGGGCAGGGCATCGGCGGGGCTGGGAGCCGAGCCTGCGGCCGGGGAGGCGGCCCGCTCGGGGCCCGGGCGCGGGGACCCGGAGCCGGCGAGCCCCGACCGGGGCCGGCCTCGGTACTCCGAGCCCCGGGGAGGAGGGAGGAGCTGGGGTCGGAGCCCGGCAGCGGCGGAGGGGAAGCCCATTTGGCAGGAGGTGTGGAGGGGTCAGCGCTCCGCCCAGCCCCGAGGGTAGCCGACGCTGGCTCTCCGGAGACGGCCAGCGGCGGGGTTCTCAGCTGGGTGAGAGGCCTTCTTTCTGTTGAGAGGGGAGCCGGGGTACTCCGGTGTTCCGAGAGGGGTTCGGTCTCAGTGAAGTCAATGACGAATGCATAGCTGACCTAGAAGACCCAAGCAGAAGGAAGTAGAGGCAGGGCCTGGTGCCAGTGATGGGGACTTCTGGAATGATGGGGAGGGAGGCTCTGCGTCGGGAAGGTCTTACTCTTTTGTTTCTTTAGTGGTTGGGTCTGGTGATTTGAAGTTTTTTTGTTGTTTTTGGGTTGGGTTGGGTTTTTTGTTTGTTTGGTACTTCGGGAGGGAATAGGAAATAAAGACAAAGGTAAAATTAAGTTTTCCATGGCTCCTGGTAGCTCTAGTTTCAGCCGGTCCTACACTTGAGTTTGCCCTGGCCTCCTCATAGCTGGTCCTTGTTTTTTGGTTTTTTTTTTTGTACTGGTTGTTGTTGTTTTTCCTGTTTCGTGTACTGTGAAAGACCTAGGAAAAATTTAGGGATGCTTTGCTCAATCTTTCCCACTTCATAATGTGGTCTGTGGTGACTTAACTTTTACCTAGAATTGAGGAACTCTGACATCCGAATGGAAAGGAGCTTAGCGATTCCCAGCCGTTAAAAAAAAAAAAAAAAAAAAAAAAGCATCACAAAGCATCATGCTTGTTGAAACTTCTGTGAGACTTTCGCTTGGGCATTTCCTAGACAGTTAATGGAGGTCTGCAGGCCAGGAACTCTGAGGTTAAGATATCCCTGAGGGGATTTGGGGGAGAGTTGAGAAATTACCTCCCAGGAGGTTGCCATTGTCCCTTTTTCCTTTGTCCATTTATTCAGGAGCCACTTCTTGTGTGATTAGCTAGTTATATCAAACCCTGAGGTATTTAGAAAGAAGGATTATAGAGAATGAATGTCTTTAACATTTATTTTGTGTGTGCACGCGCGGGCACATGCACCTGCACACCTCTGTGAGCCACGTGCGTGTGTGGAGATCAGAGGACAATTTGTGGGTGTTAAGTTCTCCAGCTTACAGCATAGAAGACGCGTTATTAATGGCAAACAAATGGGAGCCCCCTCCAATATAGAGGGGAGTTACTGACTTACCAAGTTTAATATATTTTCTGTAGATTGGACCCTATTGGTTCCTCTCTTAGGTTCCTTCTTCCCCTTTCCTTTTCTTTTTTTTAAAGGTTTATTTATTTTATTATGTAAACAATGTTCTACATGCATGTACACCTGAAGGGCAGAAGAGGGCACCAGATCTCATTATAGATGGTTGTGAGCCACCCTGTGGTTGCAGGGAATTGAACTCAGGACTCTGGAAGGACAAGCAGTGCTCTTAACCTCTGAGCCATCTCTCCAGCTTCCTCTTTCCTTTCTATATGAATGCTATTTATCACTGCATTTCTTTTTTTTCTTTTTAAATATTTATTTAATTTTATGTGCACATGTGTGTGCATGTGTCCCACATACATGCAGGAGCCCTCAGGTCAGAAGAGATTCAGGATGCCCTGGAGCTGGAGTTAAAGACAACTGTGAGCTGCTGAATAGGTACTGGGAACTGAGCACAGGTCCTCTGCCAGAGTAGTAAGTGCTCTTGACAGACAAGTCATCTGTCTCTAGCTTATATCACTAATTACCAAAGTAATATTTACAAATAGTAAGATGTTTAAGCTGTATGGAAGTCTATAAAATCTGAGGCCTTTCACACATAGTTTATTTCATTTAGAACAGTTACAGATATTAAATAAGACTTATTTTTTCTGTTGAGGGATATGCCACCAAAGGCAGCTTTTTTCATGTTCTTGCTTAGTTCTGATTTTTCATTCTTTCCGTAGTATTCTCCCTTTGGATGATACTCTGTTATTTATTGTGTTTCTTTTGCAGTTTATCTTGTCTTCTATCAAATTCAGAACAAGCATAGAGTTGTCCTCTAAGTTATCATTTGTCTTCTTCAGTACACACACAGTTGTGCAGTGGGTAGCCTAGAAACTGCCCAAGTGAATGAACAATTTTTTAATAGCTTATTTCATTTTTTTAAATGTGCATAGGTGTTTAGCCTGCATCTACATCCATGTGAGAGTGTCAGATCTTAAGGTGACATCAGTTGTGAGCCGCCATGTAGCTGCTGGGAATTGAACCCAGGTCCTCTGGAAGAGCAGTCAGTGCTCTTAACTGTTGAGCCATCTCTCCAGCTCCCTGAACAAAAAAAAATTTTATGGGCAAGAAAAAACCATTAAGGGAAATAACTTTGTTTAGGATAATTATTAGCATCTCTACTAGAGTGAAGAATCTGAAACCCCCATTTTCATTAAGATTTTCACAGTACTTGACTATTTCTTCCTTATCTCAGGGAGACAGTGTACCTGGTGTGGTATAGTGACCTAAGAAGGCCCATGGTTCTCTGAATTTGAAGTTGACTTTTTTACTTCTTGAAGCCCCCTAATATGCTCATTGCTTAGTGTTCATCGAAAACCTCTGTTTCACTCCTCCCCCCCCCCCACCTACACAGCCAGTCCTGGAGAAAATACTGGCATGTGTGTATATTCATCCTCTCTAATCTTCCCCATCTTTAAACCTTGATCATATCCTGTCCTATTCTGTGTCTCTTTGTTTTGTTTTTCTACCTCCTCCTTAAAACTTTCAAGAAAGATCTGGAAGCTGGGTCTGGTGGGTACATACCTTTGATTCCAGCATTCGGAGGCTGAAGCAGGGTCCTGAGTTCAAGGCCAGGCTAAGCTACACAGCAGGTACTGTTTCTAGGATTGTAGCCGAGTGGTGCAATATACGATTAGTATTTACCAGATCCTGGGTACAAAGAGAATGAGAATAGAGTATTGCTAAAATTTTAAGATGTAAATAATTCATAGTGACTTAAAATATTTCCCAAAGGCTCTGCATATTTAGGGAGCTAAAGAGTGGACTTACCAATGTGGGATTTCAAACATCAGCCTGTAGTTACAACAGTGTATTTGGAGAAGAGGGCTTTCTTATTGCCCTTGAGGTCATACCCTGCATCTTCTCTTACTTTGCTTTTAGTGCAGGGGTTACTCCTTTGTGTTTTGCTTGTCTGTGTGTTGATATAAATATGGCTTCTGAAACAGAGGCATAGATAAAATAGGAGAAGCAACAGACACATCCTTCCTAATCCTAAGACATTTCAGGTGGGAAGGGGGTCAGTGGTATAGCTTGTGTAACATGTATGAAGCCAAACTGAAGTGTGAAACAGTGAACATAAAGGAAATGGAGTGGCCCTCTGGGGGGAAAGATGTCATAAAGCCGTACATAACATACTATTCCCAAGAATGTTTCCCGGAAGATCTAGTCATTCACTGAACTAGCAGAATTGAAAGAGGAGTCGCCCAGGTGAGGGAAATATTTGTCTCTGGGCTTAAAGTGTAGCTTTGGTTTAGGGCTTATGGATAGCTGCCTGTATGGTAGTGTGACTTCTAAATTTGTTTCTCTTATATTTATGTTTGTGAGCCTAGCCTTTAATGGCTGAGCCATCTCTTCAGCCCCTAAACTTGTTTCTCAAGACCAAGGATAATGACCCAAAGCTTTTTAAAAACTGTTTAACATAAACCTCAGAGAGTACTAGGAGTTGCCTCAGTGCTGTAGAGACACATTGGGTGTGATTAGGCCTTGTGAGAGGTAGGAACGGGTGACAGGAAAAGCAGTTAGCACATGTGAATTACAACAGTCCCTGTGCGTGGGGTCCATCTATCCAGGGTGATCACAAAGCACCCCGGAAGAGAACTGTTCTGAAGCCTGTGAGGAACTCCCTAAGCTGAACTAAGGTCTATCCAGACAGCCCTGAAGGGAAGGAGCGCTGAAAGTTTGTGGCTGCATACATTTTTTAAATACCCCTTTTGAGAAGCTAATGGTTTAACAGAGCAAATGGGCTTAACTTGCTGGCAAATACATGATAGACATGCCATGCTGCTGGGCTGCAAAAGTGTTTGTCACTAAGCCTGATGAGTCCCAGAACCCACACTGTGGAAGGAGTAAAGCAACTCCCAGAAGTTGTCCTCTGACTTCCACAAATATGCATCCAAGTACACATGTGTGCACACATACACACAAAACAAGTGGTTTGGGTTTTGCTTTGTTTGTGTAGCCCTGGCTGTCCTGGAACTAGCTCTGCAGACCAGGCTGGCCTAGAACCCTCAGATCTGCCTGCCTCTGCCTCCTGAGTGCTGGGATTAAGGTGTGCACTGCCACCACCTGGTTTTAACAAGATTTTTTTTTAAGTATTTATTTTATTTGCATTGTTTTGCCTGTATGTCTGTGAGGGTGTCTGGTCCTCTGGAACTGAAGTTACAGGCAATCATGAGCTGCCATGTGGTTGCTGGGAATTGAACTCAGGACCTCTAGAAGAGCAGCCAGTGCTCTTAACTGCTGAGCCATCTCTCCAGCCCCTGTTCAAAAGCTTTTTTTTTTTTTTTTTAAGATTTATTTATTTTATGTATATGAGTGCTTTATCTGCATGTACACCTGCATGCCAGAAGAGGCCACCAGATCACATTATTGATGGTGGTGAGCCACTATGTGGTTGCTGGGAATTGATCTCAGGACCTCTGGAAGAACAGACAGTACTCTTAACCTCTGAGCCATCTCTCCAACCCTTAAAAGGTTTTTAAAGAAATACAATCTTAGTCTTTAAAAAAAATATATATATATATGTGTGTGTGTGTGTGTGTATGTGTATATTTTACTGATATACATATTATATAATGTATATGTTATTATATATGTTATTACCCTGTATATGCACATGTGTATATACAGTAGAGAATCAATACAATGAAATATAGCATGCTAACCAAGCTCTGTACCACTGAGCTGTATTTCCAGCCCTTTTGTTTGTTTGTTTGTTACAGGGTTTCTCTGTGTAGACCTCACTTAGCTGTTCTGTAGACCAGGCTAGCCTTAAACTGAGAGGTCCACCTGTCCACCTGCCTCCGTCTCCCTAGTTCTGGGATTAAAGGCGCCTACTACCGCCTGCCTTCTTGTTTTACTTATTTTCTTACTTTCAACTTTTTATTTTGAGACAAGGGTTTCTCACTGAGTTGCCAACAGTAGTTCACCGTATAGGTAGGGTTAACTTTTTAAAAATTAGCTTATTTTTACTCTATGTGTATGGCTGTCTTACCTATGTGTGTGTATGTGTACTACAAGCTTACTGGTGCCTCTGGAGGTCAAAATAGGGCATTGGATCCCTTATAACTATAGTTAAAGATAGTTTTAAGCCACCATATGGGTCCTGGGAAGTGAACCCAGGTCCTCTGCAAGAGCTGCCAGTACTCGTAATTGCTGAACCCTTCTCTCTGGCCACTCAGTCTTGCGCTTAATTAGTTTTTCTCTGAGACTCTAAAGCAGTGATGAATTTTGCCTTAGTAAGATAATTATGCAGTTTCATAGGTGACATACTTAACCCATCGAAGTTTGGAATTTACTAGGCAGACAAATTAAAGAAGGCATTCTGATCTTACCAAGTCAATAATCAGGAGCTAGTTCTGCCATGCTGGTAAGCGATAAGCTCAAATCTTACCGAGGTCAATACTAGGGAGCTAGTTCTGCCATGCTGGTAAGCGATAAGCATGCTTTTTGCCTTTTGGAGAAACAAGGGGGGAGGATGGAAGAGGTAGACTTCTTAAGCCAGTGACTCACTGTGGAATAGTGACGCAACAGTTAAAGCGGTAAGCTAAGTAGTGCAGCCCTCAGTTGAAGATTTCGGTGATTTGAGTCTAAACTAAATTGGAAAGGAAATGAAGGTGTGTGTTAGCTCCTGTCCTATATTCCTTTAATAAATCTCACATTAGCTCCAAATCTCACCCAGCCCTACAAGTTGCCACAGTTTCACTTTTGTCAGCTCTCCAGGCAGGGCTTATTCAAGGCCTGCTACAGAGGGGTAATGGTAGTTCTGTCAGAGCAGTATGGGATAGATCCTGGGGAGGAAGGCCTGCTTTCCTAACTTGTTTTCAGTTCCAAAGCCAGTATTTACTGAAGCTGAACTGAGACAGAAGTTCTGTCCACTGTACACTCATATTTGTATTTTGGCACCCTCTAGTTAAGCATTTCCTGGTTCCTTAAGAAGTACAGTGGAGGGGCTCAGTGGGAATAGAGAGATAGCTCAGTGGGAAACATGCTCTTGAAGACCTTAAGCCCAAAACAAAACAAAACAAAAAACTGGCACATAACTTGGAATACCAGCACTGGAGAGGTGTAGAGACAGAGTACTGAGGCTCACTGGCCATCCTCTCCACCTGGCCAGTGAGAGATCCTGTTTAAAAAATGGAATGGACAGTGCTGGGGAAACATCTCAGATCATCTCTGGTCACCATATCCACAAAGTACAGTGAAGGCACTTTTAATCCCAGCATTCAGGAGGCAGAGGCAGGAGGATCTTGAGTTTGAAGCTGGCCTGGTGATTTTGAGACCAGATAAGGCTGCACAGAGAAACCGTGTCTCCAGCAACAACAGAAAGTACAGCAGAACTGGCTGGAGGGGCTTACCCATGAGCCAAGCATCTGGGCATCAAAAATGGGAGGTGTTTCAGACAAAATACAGCTAAGGAGGCCAAGCAGGGTAGTACATGTCTGCAGTCCCAGCACATAGAAAGCAAAAGCAAATGCATTTTGAGTTGAAGACCAGCCTAGGATACACAACCACTGCCAAACATTGTCTTTAAAAAAAAGGAAGGAAGGAAGGAAGGGAGGGAGGCCTGGTGGTATAAAAGGGGCAGAAATACTGTTTCACTGGCTATCTTAGTACCTGACAAATTGACTAACTTCATGAGCCTCAGTTTTCTCTTCTATAAGTAGAGATATGGAGTATTGACATATGGATTGGCTTTTATCTGACTGACTGGCCTTACAGGGCCAACATTTCAGACTGGGCAGAGTGTGGTGGCCATGTACTGGGAACTGCTTACTGATAGATGGTAGACCTCTAGATGTTTTACATAGATGTAGTGTATGAATTGAAGCAAGTTGGGGGGTCCTGAGGAATGCTGTCTTCCTCTAGATGGGACTGACAGGCCAAGAAACTGTTCCTGTTAGTGTATCCTGCACAGTAGGGCTTGAAGAGCACCACCTGCGCCTGCCCAGTGGGCTAACCTGTGGACAGACTCCATCCTCCCAAGTTAACTGATGTTGCATAAACCGATCTCCCCCCATCCCCCAAGATAAGGTTTCTCTCTGTAGCCCTGGCTGTCCTAGACTCTGTAGACCAGGCTGGCCTAGAACTCAAGAGATTCACCTGTGTCGGCCTCTTGCATGCTGGGATTAAAGGACTGTACTACCATGCCCAGCTGGAACTGTCCTTTCTTTTTGGTCTTTCTGTGTAACCCTGGGTGGGCTAGAACTCAGTAGACCAGATTAACTGTCACAATCCTATTTTTTCAGACAAGGTCTCACTGTATAGCCTTGGCTGGCCTGCCTCCGTGCTCCCCAGTGCTGGAATTAGAGGTGGCTGCCATCACATCCTACCTTTTTAAAATTTGTGATCATGTCTCACCTCTGCCTCCTGAGTGTTGGGATTACAGATAGGCATGCTCTGCTCAGCTTTTTGGATTTGCTTAGACAGGCTCTCACCAGGTTGGCCCTGAGCCCTCAGCGGTACTTTGGGATTATCTGCTTGGCCCAGGAGGCTGAACTCAGCTGTACTTCTCAGGAAGTTAAATGTGATTGCTTCTCTTCTGCACTAACAGTGAAAGGGAGGAATGACCTCCCTTGCTTCTTTTAGCCTCAGGTTTGAAGCTGATAAAACACCTGCTGCTTTGCCTTTGAGACCTTGAGAGCTTGTTGAGAGGTTCTCGCAGGCAGCATATACCCTTGACAGAAGAACAGTCCTCTGTTCTGTAGAAGGGACTCACCTTTAACTGTGCAGAAGGAAGGTGGCACCCAGCTAGCTAGCCACAGCCATATCAACTCTGGAGGTTACGGCCAGATCACTGCTACTCTTTTATCATTGTCTTTAAGTGGATCACTCGCCCCTTGTCCACAGCTGGGACCAGTGGTGCAGGCCAGTACTCTCAGCACTCAGGGGTCTGAGGTGGTACGGTTTGGGCTGCAGAAGACCCCCACCCAAAACAACTAGGAGGGAGATAGCTCAGCAGTTATGAGCACTTACTGCTCTTGCAGAGGACCCAAGATCAATTCCATGTTCATAGATAACTCACAGTCATCTATAACTCTGATGCCCTTTTCTGGCTTTGAGGAGCACCAGGAATACATACAGTGCATATACATGCAGACAGGCAAAACAGTGAAACACATAAAACGACAATCTTAAAACAAAGCTAGACATGGTGATGGCGTGCCTTTAACCCTAGCACTGGGGTGTGGCGTGGAGGTGGGGGCCTCAGACTCTGAGTTCCAGGCCAGCCAGGCCTACATAATGTGACCTTGTTAAAAGAGCAGAAGAACGTCACTGGAATAAGAGAGGAGGCGATTGAATTGATGGCGGAGCCCGTGATTCCATCTACAGTCCTAGCACTGGGGAAGTAGAGGAGAGAGGGATATGAGTTCAAATCCAGCTGGGCCTTCCTGAGGCCAGCCTGATCTACAAAGCCAGTTCTAGGACAGCCAGAGCTACACAGAGACTGTGGGGGTGGAAGGCAACAAGAGGGAACCTAAAGAAGGAAAATCACTTGAGTTTCAAAAATATTTTATTGTTTTTTTAATATTATTTAATGTGTGTGTGTGTTCATGTGTATATGTATGTGCAGTCGAGTGTAGGTGGCCATGGAGGCTAGGGTCATTGGATCACCTGAAACTGTCGTTACGTACAGATAGTTGTAAGCCGCCCAACATGAGTGATAAGAACTGAACTTGGATCCTCTTTGATTCTGCTGAGCCATTTGTCCACCCTCAGATGTTTTTGTTGTTGTTGTTTGTTTAAATTAAAAATGTTTAATCTTTATTTTCATTTTATGTGAATGGGTGTTTTGTTTGCATATAAGTCTTGGCACCATATGTGTCCAGTGCCCTCAGAGGCCAGAAAAGGGTATTGGATTCTCTAGGGCTGAAGTTACAGAGCCAGTAGGTAGGTGCTGGGAATCAAACCTGTGTCCTCTGAAAGAGCAACCAGTGTTAACTGCTAAGCCATGTCTCCAACACACAGGGTCTCATGATGTAGTCCAGGCTAGCCTCAGTCTCATTCTCTTGCCTCAGACTCCCAAATCCTGGGATTACAGGCATGTGTGACCATGCTTAGTTTGAATCTTACATGTCTTATTTCAGTTCTATACCCTTGAACTTTGAGTCTAGTCATTGCGTTTTTTTACAAAGAAGTTTTTATAATTATGATGAGATTAATGGTGAAGGTATATAGCTTTTGTTGCTCATCAGTTACTGTGAACAGCAGAGCAGATTGATAAGGTCACATAATGAAGTGAGAGGTGGGCTTTTCTAACCCAGTACTTATTAATCTCCAACAACCCAAGGTTGCTTAGAAACAGGCAAGTGTGCTGACCCATTTCTGAGCTGTTGCTTGACTGCAGTCTCTGGGATGACAAGGACTCCGCAACCCAAGTGTTCTTACGACTTTGCTCACTCTCCCCAGGCCCTTTTGTGACCTAGGGCATGAGTAGTATGTCTGGCTATAGCTATGAGAATCCAGTCCATCCTGGTGTCTGTGTTTTCATAGATTAAAAAAGCAACATTGAGGCTTAATGGTCTTGGATCATAAATCTTGAAATAGTACAAGGGGATGACTAAAAACTTCCTCCTGTGTAGTGTGTGTTGGGATGTGTCACCTAGGGATATATGTGTCCACTTTACGTGTTTATAATTTTTATGAGATTTGTGTATGTGTGTGTACAAGTGTAGATAGGTCAGAGGATAACTTGTGGGAGTTGGTTCTCTCTTACCAAATGGGTCACAGGGATCAAACTCTTGTTTGCCAGGCTATGGGCAAACGTCCACTGAGCCATCCCATCAGTCCGATTGGATTTTTGTAATACTTCTGTGGAGGTGTGCATATGTATGGTATGTGTGAGAGAGAGTGCCAAGATTCAGAGAGATCGTAGACAGCTTTGGGGAGTCAGTTCTTTCTTTCCACTGTGGGTGCCAAGGGTTGGACTAATGCTTGTATGGCAAGCACTTTTACCCACTGAACTGTCTTTCTGACTCTTGCCATCCATTTTAAAATTTAGACTTACAGCCCCTTGTGTTTTCCTATAAGGCATTGTATATGAAGTACTACAGAAATATATTTTTAGAAAGAATTCATCCTCAGATACTTTTGCTTTGGTTTTTTGAGAGGGTTTCTCTATGTAGCCTTGGCTGTCCTAGAACTCACTCTGTAGACCAGGCTGGCCTCAAACTCATAGAGATCTGCCTGCCTCTGCCTTCTGAGTACTAGGATCACAGATATACATCACCACACTTGCCCAGAAGCAGTTCTTACTTTGCTGTCTACCACCCTTAAGACTGAAGGTCAGCTGTGTAGGAGCTTATCAGAAGTGTAAGTGACCTTTCAATGTTGGATAATTGAGTACCAGAGCTAAGTTTTAGGAACAAGGAAATGAAGAGATTCGGTTTTTGTTCAGAAAAGTGTCTGTGCACACTTATAATCACAGCACTCAGAGGGAGAGGCAGGGACAGCACAGCAACGTCAAGGCTAGCCTGGTCTACATGGTGATTTCTAGGCCAGCCACTACTATGCAGTAAGACACTGTCTCAGAAAACCAAAGTATCTGGGCAAAGGATGCATCTGGGCCTGCAATTCTAGCACTTGGAGTGGGGTTGGGCCCCCTGGAAGCAGAAGCACTCTGAGCTCTCTGGACCCTGTCAAAGAAACCTCATTGAGTATGGTGGTTTCTGCTCTAGTCCTAGCACTTGGGAGGCTGAGGCAGAAACATTGTCAAAGCCAACCTAGGCTATTTAAAACATCTTATAAAAAAAACAAAACAAAAAATGTTAAAGGTTCAAGAAAATTACTGCAGTTTCAATGGACTTGTGTCTAACTTTATCTGTTTTTTTTTCCTTGCAGGACTGTTGAGGCCTGGAAGTCCCTCCCCTTCCCCTCCCCCTTTGCCGCTTTGTGGCACCCCCCTCCCTCTACCCTTCTACTTTGCTAACCTGGCTATGACTAGCAGAAGTACAGCCAGGCCCAATGGGCAGCCCCAGGCCAGCAAAATATGCCAGTTCAAATTGGTCCTGCTGGGAGAATCTGCAGTGGGGAAGTCTAGCCTGGTGTTACGTTTTGTCAAAGGGCAGTTCCATGAGTACCAGGAAAGCACCATTGGAGGTGAGTGCTTGGTGGGGAGGCTCACTCCTAGAGGTGTGCGCTTAGTGGCGAGGTTTATGCTTAGTGGGCCTTGAAGGGAACATCTGGGACTTGATCGTGGAACTGCAGGAAGATCAGGTGTTTAAGGCCATTCTTAACAATATAGAGTTTGAAGCCAGCCTGGACTACATGAATCCCCATCACAATTTAAAAAAAAAAAAAAAAAAATCACCCCAAGCATGCCTGTAATCCCAGCACTCTGGAAATAGAGGGAGACATATCTCTGTATGTTTGAGGCCAGCCTGCTATACATAGTGAGTTCCAGGATAGCCAAAGCTATGTAGAGAGACCCTGCCTCTAAGTAAATCACTCAAAATAAGCTACAAGTAACAGCTGGGCCTAGTGCCTCTAATCACAGTTCTCAAGAGGCCAAGCTAGAAGTCGCTGCCAGAAGTTGAAGGCCAGTGGTATTTATTACTTGGCTTTTGCTTTTTCACATAATCCTGCAGCAGTCCAAGAACACCAGATTTCCAAAATGGTCCCAGCAGAAGGAGTAACAAAGTTCTTCTGGAAGGTCCTTTGTTATATTTTTCATTTTCATGTGTGTGTGGATATTTGGCCTGCATCTGTGTCTTAGCTGGTGTCTTGACGGGCCAGAAGAGGGCCCTGGGTCTCCTGGGACTGGAGTGATGGATGGTTGTGGGAGCCAGGAATTGGAAGGTTAGCCAGCGCGCCTAAGCCCTGAGCCATCTTCCTGCCGCCCATCAGTTCTCCTTCCCACCTCCACATCTGAATAAATACCGTGTTTTGGATTAATATCAAGAAAGAAGGTAGCAAAAGTAGAAAAGGCAGATGTTACCATGGACTATGTAGTAAGTTTCAGGCTAGTTTCAGACCACAAAGTGAGATTCCATTTCAGAGGAGAAAGGAATTGTCATAGTGCCTAAAATCAGTATATGTGTGTTCATACTTCTGTCTTCCAGAGGAAAATATCTTCTTTATACATCAAAAATCTATTCCTTTTCCATTTCTGTTTTACTCCTCCCTTCATCTTAATGTCAATGAAGTTCTACTGAATGGCATCACAAGCAGATAAAAGTTAGAGCCGGACTAGGGGTGGGGTCAGCTCATGCCTTTAATCTCAGCACTTGGGAGGCAGAGGCAGGCAGATCTCTAAATTTGAGGCCAGCCTTATATGTCCATTGAGTTCCAGGACAGCCAGGACTAAACAGAGAAACCCCGTCTTCGAAAACCAAAAAATAAAATAAAATAAAAATAAAAGAGCAGGTTGAGGTTCTTTCCTGAACATGGAGGAAATATTCTGGAAGCTGAGGCAGGGGGACTTCTTCAAGTTCTGGGTCAGCCTGAGGCTACCTAGCAAGACCTGTCTCCAAAAGACAACACCTGGGGACTGGAGAGAGGCTGAGAGGTTAAAAGCACACACTGGTCTTGCAGGGATAGAGACATACCCCCAAGTTTGCTCTAGAGCAAGCCTCCTCAGGTGGCTTACAACCACCTGTAGTCCAAATCTGTGGGAGTATGACACAACCCCCACATACATATATATCTAATGTATATAAAATATAATTTATATTATTTTAAATAATATAATTTAAAACACAAATACATGCATAGTTAAATAAAAAAATTAAAGAAAAAGCACTAAGGCCTGTAATCTTAGCTGCCTGGTAGCTAAGGCAGGAGGAACCACGTTTAAAGCGTATATGTGCTACAGAGTGAGTTCCAGATTAGTCTTCATTACAAACAAGCCCCTGACTAAAAGAAAAGTACTAGAAATACAGCTCAATGGGTAGAGTGCTTGTTTACCATGCAAAAGGCATTTGTGTCCAACCCCAGTACCACCCCACCAAGATGTTTTGTTCTTTTGGAGTAGTAACTCATAAGTAATGTAATGGGATGAGTCTCAATAAGCCCACGCCTTCCCTTACTGCGCAGCTGCCTTTAAGTAAGGATCATGTACTTAACAACCTTCTAAGTCTGTTTTAAAATCTTTTCTACTCTTTGGGTTTGTTCTTTGTTGACTTTATTTTTTATTTATTACAATTTACTCACTTTGTATCTTAGCTTTTGCTCCGGCCCTCTTCCCCTCCCAAGCCCGCCCTCCCTCCCTCTTCTCCTCCCACGCCCCTCCCGCAGTCCACTGATAGGGAAGGTCCTCCTCCCCTTCCTTCTTCTGACCCTAGCCTATCAGGGCTCATCAGGACTAGCTGCATTGTCTTCCTCTGTGCTGGTAAGAGCACTGTCTGTTCTTCCAAAGATCATGAGTTCAATTCCCAGCAGCCACATGGGTGGCTCACAACCATCTATAATGTGAACTGATTGATTTCCTCTTCTGGCAGGTGTAAATGCAGATAGAACACTCATATACATAAAGTAAATAAATCTTTTTTTTTTTTCAATCTTTTTTTTTTTTTATTTTTTGTTATCAATCACAGGTTAGGTACTTTGCATCCCATGCGCAGCCCCCCCACTCCCTCCCACCCTCCTCAACCCTCCCTCATCTCCTCCCCGCCCACTCCAAGTCCACCAACGGGGGAGGACCTCCTCCCCTTCCATCCAACCCCAGCTCATCCTGTCTCCTCAGGGCTGGCTGCAATGTCCTCCCCTGGGATCTAGCCAGTCTGTCACTCCCTGGCTTGTATGGGGGAGGGTCAAAGAGTCAGCCATCAAGATCATGACTGAAACAGTCCCTGTTTTCCTCACTAGCGTCATCAGTCCTACACCGAGCTATCATGGACCCCATCTGAGCGGGGGTTCCAGGCCACATCCACACATGGTCCTTGATTGTTGAAACCTTCTCATACAAGACCCCTGTACCCTGCTCAGTTTGGTCTTTGTAGAGCTCTTGTTCTCCCCAAGTCTCAACAACCTCCCCCAGATCTATCATTACTTGAAACAAATTTTTTTTTTTAATTTTTTGTTATCAATCACAGGTTAGGTACTTTGCATCCCATGTGCAGCCCCCCCACTCCCTCCCACCCTCCCCAACCCT
>CM053748.1:280719-377455 GCA_028658305.1 Pachyuromys duprasi | reverse complement strand
ACCCTCCCCAACCCTCCCTCATCTCCTCCCCGCCCACTCCAAGTCCACCAACAGGGGAGAACCTCCTCCCCTTCCATCCAACCCCAGCTCATCCTGTCTCCTCAGGGCTGGCTGCAATGTCCTCCACTGGGATTCAGCCAGTGTGTCACTCCCCGGCTTGTATGGGGGAGGGTCAAAGAGTCAGCCATCAAGTTCATGACTGAAACAGTCCCTGCTTCCCTCACTATATACATAAAGTAAATAAATCTTAAAAAAAAAAAAAAAAAGAGAGAGAGAGAGACAGCCACTAGTTCATGTCAGAGACAGCCCCTGTTCCCTTACTAGGGAACCCACTTGGACTACGTCTGTGCAGGGGTCCTAGGTTATCTCCATGCATGGTGTCCTGGGTTAGAGTATCAGTCTCAGGAAAGACCCCTGGGCCCAGATTTTGTGGTTCTGTTTCTCTCCTTGTGGAGCTCCTGGAGGGAGGAAAGGATACAAAAATTGTGGCACATTTACACTCAGCAATTAAAAACAAGGAAATCATGAAATGTTTGCAGGCAAATGGTAGAAACTAGAAAAGATCATCCTGAGTGAGGTATCCCAGAAGCAGAAAGACACACACCATATATACTCACTTATAAGTGGATAGTAGGCATATAATATAGGGTAAACATACTAAAATCTGTATACCTAAAGAAGCTAAACAAGAAGGAGGACCCACTCAATCCTCACTCAGAAAGGCAAATGGGAGAAAACAGGAAGCAGTATAGGAGCCCACCACAGAGGGACTCTGAAATACTCTTTGATATTTTTGAGACATGGCTTGTCTGGCCTCAGACCTGGCTGAGCCTCAGACTTGCGGAGACCGCCTGCCTCTGTTGCCAAGAGTGCCGGGGTTAAAGGCATGCGCTGCGGCCTCCGGGCACCACCGCTCTTATTCAAATAGTCTTGCTTAGGTCTGCATTAAGATCCTTTCTTAAAACTGTTCTGGAGATGCTGAAGAGATGGGTCAGTGGTTAGGGAAGTTTGCTGTTCTTTCACAGCCACCTGTAATTGCAGACCCAGGGGGGCCCACCCCTCTTCTGGCTTCTGCAGGCATCTGTATTCACATGCATATAGGTACACAAATAAATGGTAAATATTTAAAAACAAAAGAAATAAAAATTGACATTTTACTGGAATATATATACATATGGGTCAACATACACACATATGGCTTGGAAGGGAAAGGTGCTTGCTGCACTAACCTGAGGACATGAGTTCAGTCTCTGGATCCCATGTAAACGCGGAAGGAGAGAACACACTCCACAAAGTTGTTCTCTGAAGTCCACATGTACATCTTGGACATATGAAGCTTGAAGAGCCTGTGGGTTTGTTTGTTTGCGACAGGGCCCATGTAGCCTAGACTGGCATAGCAAGAGTGGCCTTGTCTTCCTGATTTCCTCCGTCTACCTTCAAGTGCTACAAGTATAGGTGTGTCCTACTCCGAAAATCTCATTTTTTAAGTTACTGTTTTTATTACTCATTTAATTTTTATACATAATTTAGTTTTATTTTTATGTGTTTTTCCTACATATATGTCTGTGTGAGGGTGTCAGATCCCCTGGAACTGGAGTTACAGATAGTTGTGAGCTGCCATGTGGGTACTGGGAATTGAACCTGGGTCCTTCAGAAGAGCAGCCAGTTCTCTTAACCTCTGAGCCATCTTTCTAGCTCATTTAACTTTTTAAGAAGATTTATTTCTAGTGTGTGTATGAGTGATTTGCCTGTATAGCATGAGTGTGCCTGGTACTTGCACACTCAGATGCAGGACATGAGATTCCCTGGTCTGGAGTGATGGATGACTGTGAACCACCATGTGAATCCTAAGAACAACCAGTGCTCTTAACCACTAGTGTTGGGGTTAAAGACAAACACCACCATGCCTGGCTCCTTCTAATTCTTTTTGTTTGTCTGTTTGAATGTTTTTAATTTATTGTTACCGATTTATTATTCTGTGCGTGTGAGTAATTTACCTGTATGTTTGTTTGTGCACCGTGTGAGTCTGGTGCTCATTGAGGTGAGAAGAGGACAGGGGACCCCTGGAAGCGGAATTGAGCCACAATGTGGCTGCTTGGAATCAAACTGTGGCAGAGCAGCAAGGGCTTGTGACTGCCGAGCTGACTCCCCAACGTCCTCCTCCTCGTTGTTGACATAGCTTCTGCCTGACACTTTCTGCGGTTTTCCTTCCCTCTTTCTCTTCTTTTCTTTTTTCTTTTTTTCAAGACAAGATTTCTCTGCTTAGCCTTAGCTGTCCTGGACTTGACTTGTAGACCAGGCTGGCCTCAAATTCACAGAGATCAGGCTACCTCTGCCTCCCAAGTCCTGGGATACTGGGATTAAAGGTGTGCACTACCACTACCTGGCTCTAAGACTTTTGTTTTTTTGTTTTGTTTTGTTTGTTTTGTTTTTGTTTTTTGAGACAGGGTTTCTCTTTGCAGCCATGGCTGTTGAACTCACAGAGATACACCTGTCTCTGCCTTCCTGAGTGCTGGGCTTACAGGCATGCACCGCCACCTTCAGCTAAGACTATTTCTTAACTGAATAAACAAATAAATCCAAGGTCTCGCTTGGCCCAGAGTAGCCTCAAACTTGTTAAATAGCCAATTATGCCCTTAAACTCCTGAGCCTCCTGCCTCTCCCCACAAATGTTCAGAGGCCATCTTGATTCTGGTCTGTTGTTTACATGAATGGAGAACACAGCCTGTACTTGATGGGGCTGTGTGGCTACTGGTCTTAGAATGTGCAGAGTTAATTTGATGGGGCGTAGGATCTTCCCATCCATTCTCCTACTTATAGTTTATTTTCTTTTTTGTAGCGGCCTTCCTCACCCAATCTGTGTGTCTAGATGACACCACAGTCAAGTTTGAAATCTGGGACACAGCTGGGCAGGAGCGGTACCACAGCCTAGCCCCCATGTACTACAGGGGCGCCCAGGCTGCCATTGTGGTTTATGATATTACTAATCAGGTAGGTGGACTGAAAAGACTGTTTCCTGGGATGTATCTATAGAAATTAAATTAGGGGGGAAGAAGAAACAGGTTCTTGAAATAGCAAAATGAAAGTACCAAGTATGTTTCCAAGCACTAAGCCAGACCAAATGGATTGTCAGAGATGATGATTTCAGAGCGGGGGAGCACCTGGAGGAGAGTCAGGAGACTGAGAAAGTGGTTTGTGGGTCAGCACTCATTCCAGCCCATTCTCTCTCCTGTTTTCCTAGGAAACATTTGCCCGGGCGAAGACGTGGGTGAAGGAGCTGCAGCGGCAGGCCAGCCCCAGCATTGTGATCGCCTTGGCGGGAAACAAAGCTGACCTTGCCAACAAGCGCGTGGTGGAGTATGAAGTAAGGCGGCCACAGAGACTCCCAGCACTCTGACTCTGTGGGGGACCTCTTTTTCCAAACCGGTCTCCTGGAGATTCGTGTGGGACATTCATTGTCCCAGTCCTTAGTTGTACACCAAATTAAATACAGCAACACTGTGACAAGAATGGCAGCCAGGAGATTAGGAATGAGAAGAAACTTCCAGATCAGAGGGCTAGGGAAATACTGGTTACGGGGTACCAGGATGAAAACAGGAAACAGGGAATAGTTAAATTTGAGGTAAGGGGCTTTGACATACCATAACCCACAGATTCATGTCAGTTCACCCTTCTCCGTAATTAAGGTTCCTTACACTGGGGAAGTGGTTCTCGTTGTAAAGTACTTGTGTGGCAAATGTGAAGACGTGGAATTCCCAGCATTGAAAAGATATGGTAACGTTGCACATGCTTGCGTTCTCAGTGCTGGGGATGTGGAGGAAGGAGTACCACAGGGTCTTGCTGGCCAGCTACTCTAGCTAAAACAGTGGGTTTCAAGTTTAGTGAGAGAGGTCATCTTAGAAAGCAATAAGGTGGGGCTGGTAAGCTGTCTGCAGGTTAAGGTGCAAGCCTAGGGGCCTAGGCCAGTCCCGGGAGTACACATAAACGTGAAAGGAGAGCACCAGCACACTGCAGCATTCTGTACAGACCCATGCACACGTGTACACATACCAAACAATAAATTGAAAACATGAGTAAGGTGAAGAACAGCGAAGGAAGGCACTCAAAGTCAACCTGTAGCTTATACATACATACATGTTTGCACATCTGAATATATATATACACCCATACAGATTCCTGACATCTCTTTGTTGAGCTTAGTGGACATGGGCTTATCTTGAGGGATGTCATTATCGTATTATGGGTCCAGGGCCAACTGGTGCAAAAGGGCATTTAGAGGAGGGGACATAAAATATTTTCTTACTCTAGAGGGCTGCATGGGAGTAAAAAGCGGCACTGCTTTCACCCGTTTTAGGAGGCTCAGGCATATGCAGATGACAACAGCTTGTTATTTATGGAGACTTCAGCGAAGACTGCCATGAATGTGAATGACCTCTTCCTGGCAATAGGTAAGGTCAGAGTGTTCTCAGGGCTTCCTCTGTAGGTCACACTGTCTCTCCTCTGTAGGTCACACTGTCAACTTAAACCAAGGATAGGCGATTTTATACATGATGAGGCAATTACTACGGCTGGAGATGTAGTACAGTTGTAGAGTACTTGTGTAGGAGTTGGAAGGCTCAAGGTTTGATTCCCCAACACTTGCAGTTTTACTTTGTAAGAAGAAAAACAAGAACAACTTTTAAGTTGGGCATGATAGTACATGCTTGTAATCCAGCACTTGTGAGGCCAAAATGTAAGTCTGAGGCTAACTGTACTACATAGGTTAACTAGGCCAGTAGTTTCCAAACTTCTAACGCTGTGACCCTTTAATACATTTCTTCATGTTGCAGTGGCCCCCAACCATAAAATTATTCTTTTGCTATTTCATAACTGTAACTTTGCTACTTTTGTGGATCATAATGTTAATATCTGATATGCCAGATTTCTGAAGTGATCATGACCCCCAGGTTGAGAACCACTCTACTAGGCTGTAGCTAGCACTTGGGAGGCAGAGACCAGTGGCTCTCTTGTGGGTTCAAGGCCAGGCTGGTCTATACAATGAACTCCTGGACAGCCAGAAAGACCCTGTCTCAGGAAAGAAAGAAATGTTGAAAAATATAGCCAAGGCTACTCGTGTATTGATACGTGACTCAAAAGAGGCAAAATAAAAAACAAACTCTTTACCTTTGCATGGTAGTACATACATAAAATCTCACCAGGTAGGGCAGTGGGCTAAAAAAGAAAAATTGCAGCCTAATTTGCAGCCTAAATTGTCAAGATAGGGTGAAACCTATAATCACAAAACTTGGGAAATGGAGACAAGAGGATCAAGGTTGTCTTTGGCTATTTAGCAAGTTTGAGGCCAGCTTGGGCTATACAAGACTTGGCTTCAAAACAAGAAGTGGACTGGAGAGATAGCTCAGCGACTAAAAATGTGTATTGCTCTTGCATAGGACCCACGTTTGGTTTCAAGTCCCCACATCAGGTGGCTCACAACTAACCTCAGCTCTGAGCTCTGAAGGCACCTTGCATTCATGTGCATATACCCACTCATGCATACATATTTAGAGTTTAAAACAGAATAAAAAGAAACCAGAAAATAAAAGTGGTGTACACATGAAGTCCTGGGGTGTGAGGTGTATATGAGTAAAATCTATCATGCTTTGTTCTGTTTTGTTTTTAGCAAAGAAGTTGCCAAAGAGTGAACCCCAAAATCTGGGGGGTGCAGCAGGCCGAAGTCGGGGTGTGGATCTCCATGAGCAGTCCCAGCAAAACAAGAGCCAGTGTTGTAGCAACTGAGGGGTGGCTAGTAGCAAACATGTATGGAGTTAGCACGAGAGCTAAAAAATAACCTCCATCCCCACCCCTCAGTACACAGCCCCTATGGTAACAGCACACTGAGCCCTGGCTCCCACGGGCTGCCTCCTGACAGCTCCGTCATGGCACTTTTTAATGCTTCAGCAACCAACACCAGGCAGCTGTTGCCACTACTATGCCCTACTCTGGGGTTTGGGGTCAAGTCTCCCCAGGACCTTCCTTCCAAAACAAACTTTCTTCACTTTGTATTCTAGGTGCAAGACAGTGGCCTCCTCGTTGTTACCCCCCCCCCCCCGTGTTCTTCCCAGTGTTTCAGAGACTCTTGTCTCCTGCCTCCTCCCTCCTCCACCGCTCACTACTCCCTGTTCTTGACCCTGTTTCCTCCTCTGCCCAAGATGATGAAGTGTGACCCGGGGACTGAGAAGGGAGGCGGCGGCTTTAGTTACATTAAGGGCTGCAGGGAGGGGGACCCAGAGCAAGAGGGAGGAAGGAGACATTTCTTCCTCATTGTGCTTATCTAAGGAGTTTCTCGTCTGTGAGACACTGCAGCGCCCTGAGCTGGGCTTGTGGAGGGCGTCCCTAGGTAGGAGGGAGGCGAGGGAGGCTGCAGGCACTGGTTGGGACTTGTACTCGCTGATTGGATAAAGACTGAGGTGCAGTGTCATCTGTAGCTCTGGAACTCATCCCAAGGCTGTTTTCCCTTGCCTAGACTCTTAGGTAGGTCTCCCCATCTGCTCATCCCCACTGCAGTGTGGGGATTAGACCTCAGAGTGCTCCAAAGAATCTTCACTGGTTGCCTGCACCTTTAGCTCTGCTGTGATCTTCCTGGAGGAGGAACCAGTTTCTGATGCCATCCTCTGGTTTATACATGGGTATTTTCCCCACCCTCGGCCATGAGATGGCCTTCGCCCCAAACACCATGCCCCTGCAGTTTGCACTTTAATTGATGGTAGCTCAGTCAAGATACATGTGTTATGGGGGATTTGATTGATTTACCTATCCTTCAACCTTTTTAATTAAATGGAATCTACAGTGTATGAGGTTTGGGGAGGCACTATAGAAAACAGTAACAGTGGCAGCTACTCTGCCCAGTCTCCACTGCTGGCTTCCTCTGATTCGTACCTCTATTGGGTATAGGTTTGTCTGCACAACTGGGGAGTGGCTTCAGAATAGCATGGGCCATGGTAGTGGAGTAAAGAAGCGTCAGGCAAAAGGAGTGTTCTATCTTCCCAGGGTTCATATTCAATTTGCTGTATCTTACCATGTCTTTTCTACTTCCCTGTAAATACGTATAGTCTTTATTCTTCACTGTACAGTTTATTCTGCCTCTTGTTTCCCATCAGGCCCTTTTTCTTTTCTCTTTTTTCTTTTTCTCTTAATATCTTGGGTTTAGTTCCTCCTTCTTCATCCCCCTTCCCCTTACTCTTACTTAATCCGTGTACCACGAGAGGCTCCTACACACAGAGGCCACTTGTCCTGTGACAGGTGCAGCTAGAACTGAAGGTGCCTCACAGCTGCCTTGTATCATCAGAGGGCTTTGGTCCTTCCTATGTCTCCAGCCTCTGTGTCCTTCATTAGGTTTAAGGGTGTCTGTGGGAAGCCATCCAGGCAAGCGGGAACTCCATACTTCAGCCAGAAATTTGCAGAAGATGGAAAAGACCACAGTAACAAGAGTGAGCCTTTGTCTACAGACCCGTTTAGTCTACAGACTGCTTTCCATTCCAGAACAACTGAGGGCTCCATGAAGCCAAGATTCTCAAGGACCCAGCTTAGGTTTTTCCACTCACACCTCAATTCTCTCCCTTTGCTAGGGGCAGCCTTAGTTCTCATGGCCCTGAAACACACAGTCATTTCCAGCTTTACTTTCCTAGAACCCATTAGTCCTCCAAAGCGCCCAGGTGCATCCTTTCACAAGTGGAAACTCTAAGGTGGCTCTTTAAGCCTCTTAGAAATTTAATTCCTTCTCTGCAAAAGTGAGGATGTTTTATTGCCTTGGGGCTGGGAAACCATTTCCCTAGGCTTCTCCCCTCCCCGCCTCTCTTAGGAACAGTACTGGCCTCACCTGGGCCCACCTGCTGCCTTCCCTCCACTCCTGCCGGCTCCGCTGGGCTCGAGGGTTTGTCCTCTCCCCTCTCCCTTGTTATCTTTCCTTGATCAATTTTTAGGAGGAAGGGTCATCTTTTTTGCCTTTATATTTTTTTCCTAAGAAAGCCTTTGCCTTTCTTTCACTCCTAACATAACAATCGTGGTAACAGAATGCAACTGCTGATTTATCGATGTATTTAATGTAAGTAAAAACAGAAAAAAAGAAAGTGCATTTGACTGTTGCTTTGCTTTTACTGTTTGTCTACCTGAAACTAAAAATTGAGAAGAAAGGGCCCAGCAAAACGTCACAGAACCTCACACACACCTCCCTTCTTCTCATTATTTTCTCTAGCCACTCAAAGACCCAGCTTGGAAAATACCCCCCCCCTTTTTTTTTTTTTGGTTTGTTTGTTTGTCTTTTTAATTATTTTTTTGTGAACTGCTCAAAGACACAGATGACTTATCCAATGTGACTGTGTTTTATCTTTTTGTATGTGGTGGTATGGTCTGTGGATCTCTTGAACCATTGGGACTGGAAAGAGGAATGGCTAGTTTTTGCAATTTTCTAGGAATATTAGTTTCTGAGTTGGATCTATAACCTAAAGATTGAAAAGAAAAAAACACACTGGGGAGGTGGCCGGCAGTTTAAAGCACTTGTTGCCCTTGCAGAGGACCTGGGTTCAGCATCATCCACAAGGTGACTCACAGCCATCCATAGCTCCAGCTCCAGGGCATCTGATACCTTCTGATCTTCATAGGCACCAGGTACACACTTGGTACACATAGATACATGCAGGGAAACATACATACAGATCCTAAAAATAGAAAAACAGCTGGGTACAGTGACGCTTGCCTGTAATTGCAGCTACTTAGGAAGGCTAAAGCTGTAGGGATGTGTGTAAAGGCATCTTAAATATTAGTTTAGCAAGACCATAAAGTACAGTATTGCCTGGATCTGTTTCTTATTTCAACTTGAAGGCCTAATCTGTCATAGTCTAGAGAGGCCTGAAACAGAACATGAAAAACAAGAGTCAGAGTATGGGTGCAGGAGTTCTGCCTGGCAGTGGTGCCCGACTTTAATCCTAGCACTTGGAAGGCACAGGCAGTCAGCCTGGTATGCATAGTGGATGCCAGGACAGCCAAGGCTACACAGAGAGACCCTGTCTCAAACCGAAAAAAACAAAAAGTTTTAAGTGAGAAAGAATGTGCCTGGTGTCAGGCAGCCCTTACTTTCCAGACCATTGCTCCTAACAGCAGCTGCGGGGCTTTGTCAAGCTAGCAATACTTCCTCTCCAGCTGTGACATGAAAAGAACTTGAAGTTTGAGCCAGGCACTCACCTCCATTCCCAGCACCTGAGAGTCCAAGCCCAACAGCTACAGGAGATGCCAGCTCCATATAATAAAGCTGGGTGGCGTTAATAGCTAGGGGAAGAAACCATACCAACTGTAATTATTTCCTTAGCAGGGTTTTTGTGTATAGTCCAGACTAGCCTCAGCTTCCCATGTGAGGAACAGGCCTGCACTGTACTACCAGCTGAAACTTCAACAGTTAAGGTCTGGCAGTGGTGCCACATACCTTTAGTCCCAGCGCTCAGAAGACAGGAAGACCGGTATCTGTGAGTTCAGAGCCAGCCAATATCATTGCTTCACTGTAAACTTCCCCTTTTCTGAGTATACTTCCCTGCTCTGTGTTCTGATTCCTCGCAAAAATCTGGAGAACTAAAAGGGAAAAGTTCTTCCAAATGTAAAGTTTTGTTTTAAAAGTCGGATACAGTGGCGCACGCCTGTAATCCCAGCACTCAGGCAGAGGCAGATGGAACTCTTGTGAGTTCGAGGCCAGCCTGGACTGCCACGTAAGACTACACAGAGCCTGTCTCAAAAAAGAAAAAGTTTTGCTTTAAATTGATGCGACTGGTCTCTAGAGGGCAGTCTATGAGTGTTTGTCCCCGGGGCGCAGACTAAGTGTCAAATTTTCAGTCCCTAGTAAATGGTAAAGAGTAATGAATTTTTCTTTTTGTGTCCTTTACTTTGATATACAAGACTATAATGTTTTATTTACTTTTGTTAAACTGCCATTTTTCTTGTTAAAAGCTCACTACGTAAAATTTAAAGACTGGATATGGTGGCACGCTTTTAAGCCCGGCACTATGGGTTCCCGGCCAGTTTGATCTACAAAGCTAAATTCCAGACCAGCCAGGATTACATAGTGAGACCTTGTCTCAAAATAAATAAAAGATGGTTTTTCAGTGTTTCTGATTTCGCCCTTAAGAAATCCACTCTGGGGATCTCTGAGCCACTATTTTAGGCGTCGCTTCTGCTGTTACTCCTCGCCGTGCTTTCCTAAAACAAGCAGGGCTCGACAGCTGCAACGCTGAAAACTGCCGAGGTGCGGGATTCAGCCGCAGAGCTGGGGGGGAGGCTCCCAGGGAAATTTGCTCTGGCCCCGGTCCTCGCGGCCGCCTCTGGAGCCCTGGTCACCTTCCGCTGCCTGGGTGCCCGGCGCCGGCGGGGCCTCCCGTTGTCCTCCGGAACTGCGGTCTGCTCGGCCGTGTGAGTCCACTGTCCCTAGGAGGCCCAGGCCCGCCCCCGCCGGGAGCCGGCGACGCCCCGCCCCCGCTTCGCAGCCGGCGTCCGGGCGGCAGCCGCCGGCCCTCGTCGGGAACCGCTGCGAGGCTGGAGGGGGCCAATGGCTGCGGCGCGGGCGAGGGGCGTGAGGATGCCTGCACACGCGTGACGTCAAGGCCGAGCCCCGCCCCGCCCCGCCCCGTCGCGCTGGGAGCACTCGTCCCGCGCGGGGCGGGGGGAATTGTTCCGCGGCCGACATCCAGCCGGGTAAGGGGACTGCGGCCAGGAGGGAGAGGTGGGAAGGCAACGGTGGGTCCAAGGGGGCCAGTGAGGCTCCAAATCTTAGGAGTAGCAGAAGGACCAGCACCTCCATTTACGATGTGTGGGTGCTCCTGGGGTCGCAGGCAGCTGTTCTGTCCGAATTCTGGACATAGACAACCCCCTCCCTAAAGTGTACCGGAAAGTGAGCGCTTGCACCATGGAGTGGCAATTTCGGTATTTAGCAGGACACCCTTCCCAAACCTGAGACCGGGCGGTAAAAGCGGGTTGCTGAAATTAAGGGTATATATCAGAAAGAGCACTGACCGGCATGGCCCAAGCGCAAAGCGGAGAATTCGCTCTAATTTCCATCTTTCTTCCTTCCCCATCCATAAGAGCCCCATCCCTAGCATCTCAGCAACCAGCAGCTTCTTACTTCTCTCCACTTTGACCCCTCTGGGTCAGAGAGGCACTGGCTTGTGAGGAAGACACTGCTGCAGGACAGAGGGCAGAAAAATTAACTTCCTTCACTAGCCCATCCCCTGACACCCTGGCCATTGACTGCTCGGTTTGCTGAAATCACTAGAATGGCATAGACTACAAGGTTAGGGTGGAGACTCTGAACTGCGGTTGAGTTCCCAGGTAGGATATTTGTTTTAGAGGGGTGGAGGGAGAGAAGAGGAAAGGCCTGAGTGAATGTTATTACTTGTTTACTCTTCATTTCACATCCTCTGGGTGGAGATGAGGACACAAGTTCTTGGTAGCCTGTGTTTCCTCGGGAGCTGGTTAATGACAAGCCTGGTTTTATAAACCCAAGGCAGCTTGCTTCTAGGGCTTGGGCCCCTTTACCCCGTTTGGCTGCCACTACCTTGCATCTCTATTTTCATCAGTCTCCCTTTAGAAATAAGTTCAAGCTGTGTGAATGGGATACAGCTCAGTGGTAGAGCTGTAACATTCTTAAGGCCTTGGGTTCAGTACCCAGCATCATTAAAACACACACAGCAAACCTGTATCTGTCCTATGTCCCTTGGCCTAGGGCATTGCTCTTTCTAGAGGCCTTTGTACTCTTCTGTCCACACTCCACCCCCATTCCCTTCTGCCTCTGAAGGGCTCCGAGTTTACTCTAAGAACCCATTTGGACCTTGCATTCTCAGCTCCCCCAAATGTCCCCTCACAGAGTCTTTTCTGGTTTTGAAACCTAGAATCTTCTTCTTCTAGGTCCTCCACAATGCTGCTGCGGTTTTACCAAACTGTGGCCACGGGGCTTCCTCAGGCCATCAGGTAGGCTATCCCATTCCAAGACTTATCTCCTAGACCATCTCATAATTGTCTTATCTGGCAGATATTTATCTTATCTGGCAGATAATATAGTGCAGAGGTAGAAGAAAATGAAAGTCATATTTCACTGGTCCTACTCAGCAGGAAGAAACTGAATTCCAACTGAAAACCAGTGGCTAATGAGGGAGAGGCAGCCACAGGACTTCTTGTGCTACCTCTGTCTTCTAGAGTCAAGTCAATGCCCTTGAGGTTGTGCATTCAAGCATGCTCCACAAACGATTCAGCTAAGCCCCAGCCTCCTGGCCTCACCTTCTCTGATGGTAACTCAAGGACTCGGGGATGGAGAGCCATGGGAACTCTGCTTGGCCTTGGTGCAGTGCTGGCCTATCATGAGCACCGGTGCAGGGTAAGTGGGAAAGGGGCCTCAGTGTCGGGACAAAGGGGTCTTACATGCTCTTGCCTATGACAGCTCTGTCTGCATGAACTGCAGAAATACAGCCTGTTCTCTTAATTCTCCAGGCTGACTGTGGATGGGGTCAGAATGACCTAGAGTGATTTAATATTCTGTTCCTTTTGTTCTCTCCCTTCCTACCCGTAGGCTGCTCAGGAGGCACCACGGATGTACACTATGGAGGATGTGCGTGCCCACAATAGCCCTGAAACTGGAGTTTGGGTGACTCTAGGCTCTGAGGTCTTTGATGTCACAAAATTTGTGAACCTACATCCAGGAGGACCATCAAAACTGATACTAGCAGCTGGGGGTCCCCTAGAACCTTTCTGGGCCCTGTATGCTGTTCACAACCAGCCTCATGTACGAGAGTTACTGGCTGAGTATAAGATTGGGGAACTGAACCCTGAAGATAAGTTGGCCCCCACCTTGGAGGCCTCTGACCCTTATGCTAATGATCCTATTCGTCATCCAGCCCTGAGGATTAATAGCCAACGCCCCTTTAATGCAGAGCCTCCCCCTGAACTGCTAACAGAAAACTACATCACACCAAACCCTATTTTCTTCACCCGGAACCATCTGCCAGTACCTAACCTGGACCCAGACACCTATCGCTTGCATGTCGTAGGGGCACCTGGAGGCCAGTCACTGTCTCTGTCCCTGGATGATTTGTATAAGTTTCCCAAACATGAGGTCGTTGTCACCCTGCAATGTGCTGGCAACCGGCGATCTGAAATGAGTAAGGTCAAGGAAGTTAAAGGTCTGGAATGGAGAACAGGGGCCATCAGCACAGCACGCTGGGCCGGGGCACGGCTCTGTGATGTGTTAGCCCAGGCTGGTCACCGACTATGTGAAACTGAAGCCCATGTCTGTTTTGAGGGGCTGGACTTAGACCCCACTGGGACTGCCTATGGAGCATCTATCCCTCTGGCTCGGGCCATGGATCCTGAAGCTGAGGTCCTCCTGGCATATGAAATGAACGGTCAGCCTCTGCCCCGAGACCATGGCTTCCCTGTGCGGGTGGTAGTTCCTGGAGTGGTCGGTGCCCGCCATGTCAAATGGCTGGGCAGAGTGAGTGTGCAGTCAGAGGAAAGTTACAGTCACTGGCAGAGGCGGGATTACAAAGGCTTCTGTCCATCAGTGGACTGGGACACAGTAGACTTTGATCTGTCTCCGTCCATTCAGGAACTGCCTATCCAGTCGGCTATCACACAGCCTCAAGACGGCGCAATGGTAGAGCCGGGAGAGATGACCATCAAGGGCTATGCGTGGAGTGGCGGCGGCAGGGCTGTGGTTCGAGTCGATGTGTCGGTGGATGGCGGGCTGACCTGGCAGGAAGCGGAGCTAGACGGGGAGGGGCAGCAGCCCAGGAAGGCCTGGGCTTGGCGCATATGGCAGTTGAGAGCTCATGTGCCAGCTGGGCAAAAGGAATTGACCATCATTTGTAAAGCCGTGGATGACAGTTACAACGTGCAGCCAGACACTGTAGCCCCCATCTGGAACCTGCGAGGCGTGCTCAGCAATGCCTGGCACCGGGTCCATGTTCACGTAGTCCCATGAGAGCGTGGGACACAGCCATTGGTGCTGTCTCCCACCCAGTCCACATTTGGCATGGCTCAGACTCTGCAGCCATGTGTGCACAGTCCATTACTTCCTTTTTGTTTCTTTGGCTTGCTTTGGTTGTGTTGTTGTGTTTTGAGACAGGGTTTCACTGTGTAGCCCTGGCTATCCTGGAATTCATTCTATAGACCAGGCTGGCCTGGAACTCAGATTTGCCTTCCTCTGCCTCCAAAGTGCTGGGAGTTGTCCAGTGCCCAGCATGTGCCACCTGCACCAGGCTACATAACTATTTTTCTGTTGCCTCTGGGATGCAAAGGGGTTTCCCTCTTAGAGCTCTACTTTTAAAAATATACCAATAAAAGCGTTTGTTATGACTGGAGCCTCCTGGGCCTGGACAGTGAACATGTTGCAAGAGGGAGTCCTGGAGGAAGGACTTGCAGTGGCTGGAAGATCAAGGAGTGGCTCCTCTTTCTCAGGTCTACTTCCTAAAATATTGTCCGGGAGATACCTACCAAGAGAGGAGACTTTTTAAAAAGGTGTTTGGCACCCTCAAACCGTTTCCCTAATTTCTGCCCCCTTGGCAGGATTGACAAATATTATAGGAGGGCAGAGGCGAACCTCGGCACCAGGGGCAGACACTCTGCGGCGCGTGGGGCGCCCCTCCAGTGTGCACCTAGTTTGCAAATTAGATGCAGATGAAGGGATAAGTCTGACTTAACCTCCACACAGCAGGCCTTTTGGACTTAAATCTTTCGGCGCTCGGCTATTCTCCCCTAGCTCCTTTTTTTTTTCCCTCAGCAGTCTCCCGGGCTTGGGGGCGCTCGGAGTTTGGCCCAGTCGCCTGTCGCCTGGTAGTGGGGCCGGAAGTTACTCGGGAGGGGGGGAATGGCCGTAATGGGGGGGCTTTGTGGGGGCCCCGTCCCTCCTCAGGTGAAGCCCCTGATGGAGATGGGGCCGCCACCGCTTAGCGCCCGGATCTCGGCTTCGGTCTGGCTGCCGCCGCCTCAGTGACCCCGTTCCCCCCGCGCTGGGCCACCTGGGCCAGAGTGGGGGACTCCCCACCCCTCTTCTCCCACCCGACGCGGTCTCTCTCCCCCAACCCCCAATACCCTGTGCGCGCGGAGACGCCTCAGGTGAGTGAGGGGCGGGGCCCGCGCGAGGCGGGGGCGGGGCCTGTCGTCGGGGCGGGGCTTTGGCGGGGCCCAGAAGTGGGGAGTCCCAGCCTGGGGGAGGGGCGGGCTGGGTCTGAGGGACAGGAGCCTGACTGCAGCACCGTGGCCCGAGAGGGCTGAAGACAGACAGGAACGGACATGTGGGAAGTGGCTAGGACAAAACAGGGACAGAACGACAAAAACAAAGCGGCCGAGGGCCGGAGAAAGCAAGGGGCCTGGGGGTTCGTTGAGAATGCTGCGGAAAAAGACCCAGGCCTCCCTAGAACTGTCTCCGGGAGGCCGTGAAAGAGCGGAGCACTCTTTGTACTTCTGTTTGGGTGAGAAGCCTGGAGAACTTGAGAAGCAGGGCTAGGAAGGAAAAGATCTCAGGAGTCTTAGAGAGGAACCACGGTCGGGGGAAGCCCTATGGTAAACCTCCGAATGGGAGCTACATACCCCGGGGAAGCACAGTGCGTCTTTCTGAGTATTGAAGCCAGCCGTTCTCAGTGCACCTCCTCATACAGACCATCTCAGTTTTGTTTGTTTTTGTTTGTTTGTTTTACCCTTTATCTGTTAGAGTTGTGTTGTTTGGGTTAGTGGTTTGTTAGTTGGGTGGGTTGGTTGGTGAGTGTGTGTGTATGTGTGAGAGTGGGTGGGTGTGGGTGCATGAGTGTGGTTGTGTGTATGTGTGTGAGTGTGTGTGTGTACAGCACAACTGCATGCCAGGGTGAGGACAACTTTGGAGTCAGTTTTCTCTTCCCATCTCTACGTGGGTTCCAGGGATTGAACTGATGTCACAGGTTCCAAGGCAAGAGAATCATGGTTGGGTTTTTCTGAGAGAGTCTCATGTAACTCAGGCTGGGCCTGAACTATGAAGCTCACAATGATCTCCAATTCCTGAGCTTGTGATTCTCCTGCCTTAACCTTCTGAATGCTGGAATTGCAGTTGTGTCTAGCTGTGTTTCCCTTCAGTTTCTCTGTGGGTTTTTGTTTATTTGGTTGGGTTATGGTTGGTTGGTTTATTTCTGTGTCCCACTCATTGTCCTGAAACTCAATCTGTAGCCCACCCACGTTGGCCTTAAACTCACAGAGATCCAGTCACCTCTTTCTGCCTCCTGAGTTCAGGGATTAAAGGCATGTTCCTGCCTTTAATGACATGACTCATACCATTAAAACCATGATCAGTTTTCTGTGTGGGGGCTGGGATCTCATGTTTCCAAGGCTAGCTTCAAGTTTGCTATAGCTGAGGATGACTTTGAACTTATGAAGCTTCTGCCTCCATCTCCCAAGAGTTGGGATTACAGGCCATCACCACATAAAGATTGTGTTTTATTTAAATCATGACTAACACTTTCTTGGGATAAGCAGAATGTTCAGTGGAATGTGGACTTTCTGCTATGAGCTGTTTTAGAAAGGAGGTACCCCATTTGTTCATCCAAGGTCAAGAGTTTATCCACTCCTACCAGGAAGATCTGATTTATCACCAACTAGCCTGTGTACAGCCTTGCCCACCTTCTGTCTCCGCACTCCTTTTTCCCAGAAATAAAACTGTCAACTGGTACACCCCTTACTCAGTGGCAGGGAATGAGGCCCAGCTGCGCTGTCGCCTACAGCGTCCCCCTCACTTCCTTAATCTTTGAGGGGAATTAAACTCAGATAAAACCATTTTTTGTTTGTTTCAAGACAGAAAGAATTTTCAGATGAACCAGTATGAAGAAAACTGGTGGCTGGCAAGATGGCTTGGTAGTTGAAGGTGCCTGTCACCAAGCTTTGATGACCTGGGTTGAGTTCAACCCCCAGGATGCACAGGGTGGAAGGTAGAACCAGCTCTGAAATTTGTCCTCTAATTTCCAAATGCTTGTGGTGTGCACACATAGTGCACAAGCATGAGGACCTGGGTTTGAATCCCCGGCATCCATGTAAAAGCTGAGTGCCACAAACTACATCTGTAATCTCAGTGCTTTGGAGGACAGAGACAGATGGATTTCTGGATTCATTAGCCATCCAGCCTAGCCAATGAATAACCTCCAGGTTCAGTGAGAAACTCTCTCAAAAAATAAGCTGGGAGCCAGAGAGATGGCTCAGTGGTTAAGAGCACTCACTGCTCTTTGAGAAACCAAAGTTCAATTCTCAGCACCCATACAGGGTGCTTGTAGCCGACTCTGTAACTCCAATTCCAGGAGCTGTGAGACACTCTCTTCCAGCCTTTGCAGGCAGTAGTCATATACTTGGTACACAGACACACTCACATGCATGCAAAACACCCTGTCTCAGTCACTGTTCTATTGCAGTGAAGAGATGAAGAGAAAGCATTTAAATGGAGGCTTGCTTATAGTTTCAGAGGTTTAGTCCATTATCAGCATGGCGGCATGCAGATCATTGGGCAGAGAGAGACTCTGGGCGTGTGAAACCTCAAAGCCCGTCCCACTGACGCACTTCCTCTAGTGAGGCCGCACAGCCTGTCCTGCCTTCCAACTAGTGCCACTTCTTTGTGACTGAGCCTTTTGGTGACTGTTCTTATTCAAACCACCATACACATACAAAATATGATGAAAAAAACCACCTGGAGCCCGACATGGTAGCACACATCTTTAATCTCAGCTCTCTGGAGACAGGGGCAGGCAGGTCTCTATGAGTTCAAAGCCAGCAAGAGCTACATAGTGAGATCCCTTTTCAAAAATAAAAGGGCTGGAGAGATGTTTTGCATGCAGGTATGATACCCTTAGGGGTCACAAGAAGGAATAAAATTCTCTTGAACTGAAGTTATAGTCATGAGCCACCATGTAGGTAATCAAAGATCAGCTCTTGCCTGCTGAGGCATCTCTCCAGTGGAGGCACTTTTGCTAAGGGAGCAGCTAGATAATAGTGTCTCAAAATAAAATAAGGAATTAAAGGTGGTGGTGGTGCACACCTTTGATCCCAGCACTCGGGAGGCAGAGGCATGCAAATCTCTGAGTTTGAGGCCAGCCTGGTCTACGGTTAGTTCCAGGTTGGCCAGGACTACACAGAGAAACCCTGTGTCCAAAAACCTTACTTATGTTTATTTATTTATTTAAATGGAAGGCTGGAGAGCTGGCTCAGTGAATGGCCCCTCAGCAGAAGCTGGCTTTACCGTTGGAAGGTAGAGCTGCCTTAGACCGTTATGTTGCCCTCGTCAGTAAACGTTGGTGTTGCAAGCAATGATGGCCACTGAGTGTACTTAGTTCACAGGCAGCTCCTGAGCAGCCCCCTTCATAAAGAAAATGCACATTCCAAGACATGACCTTTTTCCACGCTGGTCAGTTCTGAAGCCAAAGGTTATTTCTCTCAGGTGTTTGAAATTATGTAGAAGTTTTGATTGACGTAGGGTGGCAAAATATTGAGGCATACAGAAAATACTGTCTTTCATGGCAGTGCTGGCCGGAAGACCCTGATACATGCTGATCCGAAGAGCTCACTGTTGTAACTTTTTATTATTATTATTATTACTTCCTCTTTATTTTAAGTCTGCAGCTTATGCTCTCTTTTCTGCATGGGAGAAACTTATCCCCCCATTTTCCTCCCACCATCCTCAAAAGAATGTTTTTCTCAAATTGACACATCCTTTATTACTCCCCCTCACTCACTCCCCTCTTTACGTACATTATGTGGGTGCACACATACAAGCATGCTAGCTAAGGATGTTAGAGAAGGATGCCTTATTGTTGGTCAGGTGCTTCCAGCCTCACTTTACTCATTTAACTTGCAGGAGCAACAGGGCTGTGGCAGCCTGTGGATGTGGACGATGCTGTGGCAGAGGCAGAGGCCTCCTTTTCCTTATTGGTGTCTTAGTTAGGGTTCTATTGCTGTGAAGAGACCAAGGCAACTCTTAAAGGACAACACTTAATCGGGGCCGGCTTACAGTTTCAGAGGTTTTCTCTTCGTGGTGAGAGGCATGCAGCATGCAGGCAGACATGGTACTGAGCGTAGGTTGAACATAAGGAGACCTCAAAGCCCGCCCCGACGGTGACACACTTCCTACAGCAGATCCACACCTACCCCACCAAGGCCTCACCTCCTAGTAGTGCCATTCTGTATGGGCCAAGCATTCAAACACATGAGTCTCTGGGGGCCATACAAGTTCAAACCACCACGACTGGACTTATTACTCTGCTTGCTGAAGACAGCTTTGAGTTCCAGGCTGCCTCTTCTCGAAAGAATCATTTTCAGCTGAGTATGGTGGTGCACGCCTTTAATCCCAGCGCTTGGGAGGCAGAGGCAGGTGAGTTCCAGGCCAGCCTGGTCTACAGAGTTCCAGGAGAGCCAGGGCTATGCAGAGAAACCCAGTTTTGTTTTTTGTTTTGTTTTGTTTTCAAGTGGGGGAAGGGGGCATCATTGTCCTGAAAACAGAGAGATAGGGTCAAAGTTTGCCAGACAAACACATCTAAGAACTTGTAAGGTTGCTATGAAGCTGGTCCCTCCTCGAGCGCGACCTTGTAGGCACTGGCTCGAATACAGCCTCTCCTGGAATGGCTGACTAGAGCTATTTTTACCATAAAAAGATCCAGTGAACACCAGTTTGGTATTGTCCTCAAGCCCATAATTTCTAAAACAAAAACCAAAAAACAAACAAACAACAACAAAAACCAACACGAAACTAAGAGGATTCTTCTTTATAAACCTTGTGTTTCCAGTTCAAGGATTTAAGTCCCTTGTTGCTATGGGTGAGGGTGACCGAGGTTCCTGTCTCCCGCACCCACATAAATGCCAGGTGCACTGAGACAAGGGGAGCTCCTGACCGAGCTGGCTTCCGTAACTACATCCCAGCGTGCTGGGTTCAGCTGAGAGACCATGGCTCAGGGTCCATATGGTAAAGATAGAAAGTCACCATCAGCCTCTGGGCTCCACATGCACATACTCATGTGCACCCACAAGAATATGAACATGCATGCATTCATGCACACCAAAAACTGTTTACCTCACAACCTGAGAAACAGCAAACAGGTTTCCCCAGGCTTGCCAGCTGGAGCAAGCTTAAACTTCATGGCCAAACCTCTGCCCGTAGCCCGGGTTCTATTTCTACTGCTTCTGTTGTTTCCCAGGTAAGTCGCTTTTAGCTTGGTTTTTTTCTCCAAGAGATTAGAAATCAGCTCTCAACTCCATTCCAGCTCTAAGCTCGGGGAGCCTCTGACCTAACCCTAATTCAGGAAGTAAAGAGGCTTACCAAAGTAGCTCAGCACAAGCAAGAATCTTTGGTACCCAAGGAGCGTGGAAATGTCTTTCTGGCCCAAGAAACAGTGAGCTCTTTGGGCAGGCATGTATCAGGGACTTCTAGCCAAAATTGCCATCAAAGGCAGAGTTGTCCACCTCTCCAAAGCTTTACTCCTCCTCCAATCAAGACTTCTTTGTAACTTTAAGCACTTGTTTGGGGAATTGTTGACTTCAAAACTGACTGTTTTGAAGCTAAAATTAATGCCAACATGGTGGCACACAACTATAATCCAAGCATGTAAAAGGCTGAGACAGGAGAATTGCTGTGATTTTCAGGCCAGGCTATGTGGGCAGGTGAGATGGCTGAGCAGGTAAGGGCACATGCTGCCAAACTTGATGATTGGAATTCTATCCTGGAACCCACATGGCGGAAAGAGAGAACCAACTGAACCAGTTGTAGTCTAATGTTCATACATGCTCATACACGTCTACAAAAATAAAAACATAACGTAAGAGCTGGAGAGATGGCCCAGTGGTTAATAGCACAGGACCTGGGTTCAGTTCCCAGCCCCGACATGGCAGCTCATCGTCTTCCGTAACTTCAGTTCTGGGGGATCTGACACCTTCTTTTGGCCTCCTCAGGTACACAGACATACATGCAGGCAAAACACCCATACACATAAAAATATTAATGAGTGCTCTCTTCGGCAGCACATATACTAAAATTGGAATGATACAGAGAGGATTAGCATGGCCCCTGCACAAGGATGACAGGCGAATTTGTGAAGCGTTCCATATTTTTCAGGGTATCAAAGCAGATGCTGAGACTCAAAACCAAACTTTGGGCAGAGTGCAGGGAATCTTAGGAAAGAAGCGGGAGATAGTAAGACCTGGAGAGGACAGGAACTCCACAAGGAGAGCAACAGAACCAAAAAATCTGGGCCCAGGGGTCTTTTCTGAGATTGATACTCCAACCAAGGATGATGCATGGAGATAACCTAGGACCCCTGCACAGATGTAGCCCACGGCAGCTCGGTGTCCAAGCGTGTTCCCAAGTAATGGGAACAGACATTGTCTCTGACATGAATTCAGTGGCTGGCTCTTTGATCACCTCCCCCTGAGGGAGAAGCCTTGCCAGTCCACAGAGGAGGACAAAGCAGCCACTCCTGATGAGACCTGATTGGCTAGGGTCAGAAGGAAGGGGAGGAGGACCTCCCCTATCAGTGGACTTGGAAAGGGGCATGGGAGGAGATGAGGGAGGGTAGGATTGGGAGGGAATGAGGGAGAGGGCTATAGCTGGGATACAAAGTGAATAAACTATAATAAATAAAATTTTAAAATTTAAAAAATTAATGAAATTTTTTGTATATTTGTTTTTTTTGAGAGATGGTTTCTCTGTATAGCCCTAGCTTTGTAGACCAGACTAGCCTTAAACTCCCAGAGATCCATCTGCTTCTGCCTCCCTGAGTGCTGGGATTACAGGTGTGTGCTGCTGCATCTGGCATAAAATTTATTTGCTTTTTTTTTTTTTTATGTGAACTAGTGCTTAATGTAATTTTTTTTTAAAGGGATTCTGTCAAGCCTGGCATAGTGGCCTGTTATACAAAGCAGAGAAACCCTATCTTGAAAAAACAAACAAATAAAGGAGGGATTCTGAGGTTCACCAGGTAGAGGTGTTTGCACTAAACCCGAGAGCCCAAGTTCATTCCCTGGACCTGTGTGGTAGAAGGAGAAAACTGGCTCTTCTGAGTCGTCTTACGACATCCTGACTCGGCTGGAGCACAGCTGCTCCCCAACACACACACACACAAAGATTGTCTTGGGGCCAGAGGGTGGCTCGGCTGTCCAGAGCTCTTTCTGCTCCTCCAGAGGTCCCAGTGCCCATGTCGAGCTAAGAGCCACTTGTCACTCCCGTTGCAGGGGAATATGACCTGTGGTCCTAGACAGCAGCACTCACATACACACTCGTAGACATGCACACAACTTTTTTTAATGTACTGGGGTTGGGGGTATGTGCACATGAGTGCAAGTATCTGGAGGCCAGAAGAGACTGTCGTGTCTCCTAGAGCTGAGTCACAGGTGGTTGTGGTCTGACCTGGGTACTGGGATCTGAACTCATATCTCTGCTGAGCCATCTCTCTAGCCCCTCATATGTATACTTTACAGTACTATAACCTTTTGTTTGTTTTTCGAGACAAAATTTCTCTGTGTATCAAGCCCTGGCTGTCCTGGACTCCCTTTGTAGGCTAGGCTGGCTTCAAACTCACAGAGATTCACCTGCCTCTTCCTCCCAAATGCTGGGACCAAAGGTGTGTGCCACCATGCCATCTATAATGTAATATTTTTAAGAGGCTTACTAGGGGCTGGATTGTTAAGTCAGTTGGTAACATGCTTGCCTTGCAGGAAACCCCTAGAGTTCAAATGGCTAGAGCCCATGTATAAAAATAAACTAGAACAAATACATAAATAATTAAAACCAGGTGTGGAGGCTCACAGCTCTCAGCACTGGGGACACCGAGAGAAGAGGACCCCTAAGGCTCCTTGGCCATCGAGGTAGCTGGTTGGCTAGTTCCAGACCAATGAGAGACCCTGTCTCAAAACTGAGGATGAAGCTGGTGGGATGGATCAGCAGGTGAAGGTGCTTCCTGTCAAGCCAACCTCACTCAGCATAGTGGAAGGAGAGAGCCTTCTCCTTTAAGTTGTCCTCTGACCTCCACATACGTGTTGTTCTTGGGCCTCTATATACACAGGCATGTGCACATGTACACATACAAGGCATAAGTAAAGTATAAAAGGGCCCCGTCTAGAAAACACGAGGAACTAAAGAATCAGTCAAGCTCACACTGAGCTCTCCTGCCCCTACTTTCTCTACCTGCAAGCATACAGCTGAACAATGGTGACCTTAAAGGCTGTCCCACAAACACAGGGCGTGGCTACTCAGGGTATACCCAAAAGACTCCGAAAGTGTCATCTCTTGTGCCCCACAGCTGACAGCTTAAAGCAATTAGTTTGGCTTTTTTTCTTTCTTTCTTTCTTAGTTTCTTAAATCCTAAAATGAGATCTGGATAGAGGGTTACAGTGTGGGAGATTCCATACTTCCCATAAAAACCTCATCTTTCTCCCTCTTCTACAGGCTTCATGGGGAGGACTCGGGAGCAGAAAGAACAAGAGAAGAGATGCAGCCATCTGAGATCTAAAAGGAGACAATGAGGTGACATTCCCCTTGCTCCTGGCATCGTGAGTCTACCCTTTGCTACTTCTTTCTTTAAAGACTGGTCCTGGCCTATCGCCCGGTTCTGAAAAGGCTGAGTAGGAAGCAAATTTCGTTTCTAGTCTATGCTTGCTTGTATTGCAGGCTGAGTGGGAGGCACAAAGAGGCGGGTGGTGCTGTGGCCTGGCCTGCTCACTTCCTAAACTGCTCACACTCAAGACTCTGGAAACTGTCAATCCTAAGCGAAGCCAGAGAAATGTTCCCACTTCTCCCAGCTGCCATTTGGAAGTAATAACCAAAAGCATATCATGGAGCCTGGCGGTGGCGGTGGTGGTGATGATGATGATGGCACACAACTTTAATCCCAGCAGAGGCAGGTAGATACCCGTGTTCAAGGCCAGCCTGTTCTATGGAGTGAGTTCCAAGACAACCAGAGAAACCCTGTATCAAAACCCACCCCCCAAAAACACATAGGTCATGGAGCCTTGCCACTCTACCTTCACCATCTTCCCAGCATCTTTTCCTGCCATTTTTCTACCCAGTAGACCACAAAGAGTGTGTTTTCAATCCATAAATTTTGGCATGCCATTTTTTTAAACTGGTTTCTTTGGCAGATTTGAATAATTTTTCTTACTGCAAATAACCATATTATTTTAGGCTATTAGAGCCAGTATGTAGCTCATGCCTATAATTCCAGCATTTGGAAATAAGTTCAAGGCCAGCCTAGGCTACATATTGAGTTCTGGGACAGCCTTGGCTATAAAATGAGACCTCATCTCAAAAAACAAGCAAACAAACAAAAAACCATATATATGCGTGTGTGTGTGTACAGATATATATGTGTATATGTGTATACAAGGACTGTAATACTAGCGCTTGGGAGGTAGAAGCGATGGATTAGGAGTTCAAGGTCATCTTCAGTCACAATAGCAAGCTGGAGGCAATCTGGGCTATATAAAACCCTGTCTCAAAAAATTAACCTAACACTAAAAAATAACCAGTCAGTGGTGGGACACAATTTTAATTCCAGCACTCAGGGAGGCAGAAGCAGGCAGATCTATGAGTTTGAGGCCAGGCTGTTCTACAGAGTGAGTTCCAAGACAGCCAGGGCTACACAGAGAAACCCTGTCTGTCTCAAAGAAACAAGCAAAACATCAACTAAAATAAGTAAATAAGTAAATAAATAAATAAATAAATAAATGTTAGTATATTTATTACATGGAGGAAATTTTGCTTTCTCACATGTTTTTCTGAAATAGACACTTGAGTGTTTGGAGAAGCGTGAGCATGTGGGATACTGATGCCCTTGAAGTCAGGGTTGATGTCACCGCCACCTGTTAAGGTCTATAGGGAGTGCCCTCTAAAACGATGCCAGTTTCAGCCACTCCTGCTCGGTGATAGCATGCGGGAGAAAGCTGGTGCCATAGGGGACATTGGTTATTCTGGCAAGTCATTCAAAACATGGGAGAGGGCTGGTGAGATGCCTCGGTGGGTAAAGGTGCTTACTACCAAGGCTTTGATGCCTGAGACCACATGTGGAAAGAGAAGCAGGTCCTACAAGTTTTCCTCTGACCACCACAGACTTGCCTTGACACACACACCACATACCACACAAACAAAATTTTAACTGAAATAAATACTAAAAAAGGGTGGTGGCTAGGAAGACTTGCCTGGCAAGTGTGAAGACCTGGCTTCTTCTGACATCGGGGCTCTCACCCCAGAGATCACCATGGCTGACATTCAGTTCTCAGCGGGGGGGGGGGGGGGGACCCGATATTTCTAGCTGCTCTGCACTCAGGCATTCAGTTCCTTGAACTGAATGTACATTACACACCTGCCTCCCTGTCGCTGGATGGCATTATGATTCTGCTTTTGTTTTGAGTCAGGGTCTTGCTGTGTAGCTCAGGCTGGCCCCAGACTCAGGACAGTCCTCTTGTCTCAGCCTTTCAAGAGCTGGAATTTCAAAGTGTGCCACTGTGTGTGTGAGTGAAGACAAACTCTTAGTCCTAGTACACACTCTATAGCCCAGGCTAGCTTCGGACTCAGGGTGATACTTTCGCCTCAGTCTCTCTTAAGTGATGGGGTAACAGGTGCAGACCACCAGGCCCAACATATTCATGCTGCTTTAAACCACTTTCCTTTCCATGGGAGCTTTGAGCCAAACTTGTATTGGATTGCTAACTTTTTCTCCTTATACCACGTTTTCCAGGTGTCTCTAGCAGTCTCTGCCTAACCTGACCCAGTTTCTCTAAGGAGACACTTGGAGCTGCTGGGATAGGGGAGGAGGTGCCTTCAGGGAAGTTGAGAATCATGTGCTCCGGGAAGATCTGGAAAAGAGTAAAGTCCAGCTACTGAGTTGCTCCTAGCTTTCAGAAAACCAAGGCTGAGAACAGCAGACTGTAGACACTCTCCCTTCCAGAATTACTGTTAGCATTTGGATCAGTTAGAGAAAACTATGTACTGATTTTGCCCAAAGTATGCCACACAGTGCATGTTAAGAATGAGGAGTTTACCACCAGAATGAGAGTCTAACTCAGGATGGGACCACAGATAAAGTCTGTACCTTGCTAACATGAAGACCAGAGCCCATGTTAAAAGCATGGGAAGCCTGGAGATACAGCTTAGTCATGCTGCTTATTTAGCAAGCAGAAGTTCCTGAGTTCAGTTCTCAGCATTGCATAAATCTGTTTACGGTGGCACATGCCTATAATCCCAGCAGCTGGGGTAGGTGCAGGAAGATCAGAGTTTCAAGATCATTCCCAACTACAAAGCAAGTTTGAGGACAGCCTGAAGAGAGAAACGGAGAAGGAGGGGACTAGGCATGGTGGCTGTTCTTGTACATGTGTAACATAAGTGTTGGGAAGGTGAGAACAGGTGGACCCCTCAGCCTTGCTGACCACCAGGCCTAGTGTACTTAGCAAGTTCCAGACCAGTGACCCTGTCTCAACAGCAGGTAGATGGCACCTGAGGAGTGATGCTTGAGATTGTCCTCTGGCCTGTATAGGCACCAGCACACGTGCAAGGAAACATTCCTCAGATCTTTCTGGAAACTGTGGGCCATGTCAGCAAGGACCCAGGAAAGAGCACCCTTCCCTAGACAGTGGTTCAGCTGGAGAACCGACTGAACTTGTTCTGCATCTGAAGGAACAGACCCCTCTCCTGCACGGGTCGCTCTAAAGAAAAACAAAACAAAACAAAACACTTCTTTCTGTATTGTTTGAGACAACGTTTCCTGGAGCCCATGGTGGCCTTAAACTCAATTTTGTATCTGAGAATGACCTTAAACTTGTGCTCTTTCTGACTCCATCTTCTGAATGCTAGAATGAGAGTTAAGCAACAATGCCAGGAAGGCAATCCAAGGCTTTGTGTGTGACTGGCAAGCCTTCTGTCAGCTGAGCTACAGCTCTGCCCTACCTAGCCTAGCTTTTGAAAGGAAGAGTCTCCTTCAGGACAGGAGCTATGGCTCAGTGGCTAGAAGCAAGTACTGCTCTGCAGGGGACCCCATAGCTGCACTGGGTGGCTCATAACTGCTTGTAACTCCAACTCCAGAAGTGTCTTAGGGTTTCTGTTGCTGTGAGGAAACACCGTGACCAAAAAGGAAGTTGGGGAGGATATAGTTTATTCAGCTCACACTTCCAGATCATGGTACATCACTGAAGGAGGTCAGCACAGGAATGCAAACAGGGCAGGAACCTGGAGGCAGGAGCTGATGCAGAGGCCATGGAGGGGTGCTGCTTACTGGCTTGTTCCCCATGTCTTGCACAGCCTGCTTTCTTGTAGCACCCAGGACCACCAGCTCAGAGATGGGGCCACCCACAATGGGCTGTGCTCTTTCTCCATTGAGGACTAATTGAGAAAATGCCATACATCTGGAACTCACCCAGATGCAGCATTTCCTCAAGTTAGGCTCCTTCCTCTCTGACAACTCTAGCTTGTGTCAAGCTGACAAACAAAACCAGCCAGTACAAGGGGAATCCAGTGCTTCTGGTCTTTAAGAGCACACCTGCACGCACACACACACACACACAAAACATTTAAAAAATAATTTTAAAAATAGATCTTAAAAGGAAGAGTGTGTCTTGGAGAAGTAGGAGAGCTGTGTTCTAATTCTCATTTCAGTCTCAGTAGGCTTTAAGCCTCCGTTTTTCCAAACAGAAAATGGAAAAATGTTCTCTCCTCTATGTGGGGGCAGGGACGTCTGAGCGAAGGTGTGCATAGCACTTTGAGCTTTGTGGTTGTTTTGAAGAAACAAATCCGAAAGGCTGTGGAGTTGATGATTTCCGAGTACAGACTGACCGTCTTGGGATCTCTGACCTCCTCTTGATTTGTGGCTAGTTCCAAAGGGTATAAGTTATCTGACCACGCGCACTTGGGCTCTTCTGATCACTGTCTCTCGGGGAAACTTTAAGCAACCACTGAGAGTTGTGGCTGGTTGGAACTGGAATTGCAGCTCAGTGGTAGAGCCTGTTCTAGCTCTGGTTCCAAAGCTCAGTCCATCCCAGGAGGTCGACACACGAGGAGTTGAAACCAAACTTAGAATTGTTCCCATACATCCAGGATTCCTAAGGTTAATGCTAGGAAATCTCTGATGAGACAGAAGGGAGAAGCTTTGCAGAGTAATCACAAGCCTGTACTTCAGACTTTCCTGTGAGCCTCACTCCACATAAAATTTGGGCAGGAAAACAAATATTTCCCCCCACCCCCACCCCTTGAGCCTATCTACATTCCCTTAAGAAAGTTCTCCCAGCAAGCCAAGCTTCCCTCTAGCTGCCTTCCTGAGAGTCTTCAAAGAGCCCAGGATGCCTGGTGGCCTCCCCGTTGTTTTCTTGTTTCAGTAGATCTGCCCCTGGGGCATTTATATATATTAGGAGGGTGGCAAAAACAATTATAATGTATATAAATTTATAGATTTTTCAAAAGATGTATTTATTTCACTTTGTGTGTATGAATGCTTGCCTGGGTACCATGCCACTAGAGACCCAAGGAGGAATCCGCTTTTTCTTTTGAGATTTTGTTTTTATTTTGAGATTTTATTTTTATTTTATGTGTGCGAGTATTTGCCTGTGCACCTTGCTGTGCAGTGCCTAGAGACTGGAGGAGAGTTACAGACAGTTGTGAGCTGCCATGCATGTACTGGGAATTAAGCCCAGGCCTTCTAGAAGAACAACCACTGCTCTTCACAGAGCATCTCTCCAGCCCAAGCTCTCTCTCTCTCTCTCTCTCTCTCTCTCTCTCTCTCTCTCACACACACACACACACACACACACACACAGGGACTTATTAGGTAGCTCTGGCTGGCCTAGAACTAGATTTCATAGACCAAGTTGGCCTTGAACTCACAAGAGATCCATTTGCCTCTGTCTCCCAAGTTCAGGGATCACAGACATAAACCACCATGCCTAGCTCTAGATAGAATTTTGTTCTTGTCCTACTCCCAAGAACTCCCAGGGAGATAATTCACTGCAATAAATTATCACTTTAATTGTCTAATACTCTACTGTTAGATTTCCCGCATACAGACTAATCTGTATTTTAAACCCTTTCTCGCTGGGCGGCAGTGACACACACCTGTAATCAAGAAACAGAGGCAGGTGGATCTTTGTGAGCCAGAGGCCAGCCTGGTCTACGGAGCAAGTTTTAGGACAGTTAGGGCTACACAGGGAAGTCTCAAAAAACCCAAAAGCCCAAAACCAAAGGAACAAGAACAACAACAACAAAAGACCTCTCTCCTTTTTAATTGGTTATTTCTCTTTTAGAAAGGATTTCATTTGTCCCAGACTGGCCTCAAACTCACTGTATAGCTGAAGCTAGTCTTGAAACCCTGCTTCTATCCCTCACACTTCTATTTCCTAATTGCTGGCAGGTATGCATCATTTTTTTCTTTTCTTAAACATAGTGCGGCTGGAGAGAAAGTTCAGAGTTCAGAGCAGTTACTGTGTTTGCAGAGAACTTTGGGGTTCAGTTTCCAACATCCACTTGGTGGCCCACAAACATCTGCAACTCCAATTCCGGGAGATTCGATGACCTCTTACGGCTTCCTCAGACACTGCACTCATGTGGTGCACACAGGCATAATACCCATATACCTAAAATAAAATTTAAGCAGACATATTTTATTTATTTTTGGCTTTTCAGATAGGGTTTCTCTGTGCAGCTCTGACTGTAGTGGAACTTCCTTTGTAGATCAGACTGGTCTTGAACTCACAGAGATCTGCCTGCCTCTGCCTTTTGAATGCTTCGATCAAAGGTACGCAACACCACTGCCTGGCTAATTTAAGCATATTTTTAAAAATTAAAAACAAAATATTCATTGAGCAGAGGGGTGGGAAAAGCCATGTGAAAGTCTAGGTATGGGAGTCAGGCATGTTGACACAGGACTTGTCCCAGCACTCAAGGTAGAGACACGCAGATCTCTCAGAGTGCAAGGCCAGCCTGAAGCCTGGTCTACATGGAAAGTTTGAGGACAGCCAAAGCTAAAACAAACAAACAAACAAATCAAAGTTTACACATGGAGGTAGAGTGGTACAGCATTGCTGAGTGTGTACAGCATACACATACAAAGTTAGTTATATCTTCAGTAGAAAGATGTCACAGAACCTTGAAGGGGCTTCTCTCCTATTCCATATTCCATTCTCCTGTCACCCCAAACCCAAAAGAAAAAAGACACCTATAATAACTGAGTAGGATTTTGATTTTTTGTTTTTGTTTTTGTTTGTTTTGTTTTTCACTTCCAAAGTCTCACTTCATAGCCTGGGTTAACCTGGAACCCAAGACCCTCCAGCCTTCAGCTCCTAGTGCTGAAATTAGAGGCAGCAGCCTCCATGGCCAGATGCAGCTTTTCTCCCAGTCCTTCAATGGAAGTTTGAACCTCTATGAGGCTGTTTCTTTGCCTCTTTAGGATGGAAGTGTGGAAGTATAACCAGCTGCTACATCAGTTCCTCTGAAGAGCAAAATTCAGGACCCTCAAATGCAGAACCCGTTGACAGTAACATAGCATGGCTACCGCAGAAGCTTGATTGTCCTAAACAACATGAGTTGGCAACACTTGTTAGGCAGAGGCGGGCACTCATGCAGTGAGTTCCAGGCCAGCCAGGGCTCCAAGGCTCCATAAGCAAGCAAGCAGACAAACAAATAAATAATCTTTGCATTTATATACATTGTCTATTTCCCAGAACCAGAAAAAAAACATTTTTTTCTTATCCTTTAGATGTCTTGTTTACTCCAGAATGTACAAGAAAAAACCTCCTCCCTCCTCAGCTGTGGCTCCTAACAGAAAGCCTTTTCTCTCTCAACAGAGTCTTTATAAGATGGACACAGAAGACTGCAATGGGCGCTCCTATATGTCTGGTATGCCTTCTGTATGTTCCATTCAGATGGGCGTGGGAGCAGACACTTCGGGCTTCATCCAGTGAACACAGCTTCTACTTGACTAAATGTCAGTCACAGTGGTCATTCAGTGTGGTAGTGTCTGCAGCGGCATGTAGTCCCCTTGTGGTTTCTTGGGTTGTTTTTATTATTTTTTTATTTTTATTGTTTTGGTTTGGGTTTGGTTTGGTTATTTTGAGACAAGGTTTCTCTGTGTAGCTCTGACTGTTCTAGAACTTGTTCGGTGTACCAGGCTGGCCTGGAACTCACAGAGATCCACCTGCCTCTGCTTCTCAGTGCTGGGATTGATGGTGTGCGCCACCACTGCCTGCCACTTTGTGGTTTTACATTCATAATGGCTGTTCTTTTTCATGCTGCAGAGAAGGAAGGGATGAAATGGATTTGAAACAAGTCGATGGGAGGAAAATGTGGGTCTTTTTCATGTGTTATGAGGTCGCCAGCCAAACATAGAATTCTGACCCATCCAAGTAGAGTATACCATCTTCAAAAACTTCCAAATGAGTAGGAATAGTAAATAAAATGGAGGGACTGATCTGGGCATGGTGGTACACACCTTTGATTCCAGCACTTATGAGGCAGAGGCAAGCAGATCTCTGAGTTAGAGGCTAGCCTGCTCTACAGAGTGAGTTCTAGGACAGCCTCTGCCTCCTGAGCTCTGAGGCTAAAGATATGTACCACCAAGCACAGAAGAATTCAGAATTTTTATGTGAAATAATGAGTCAGGCCAGGTGTGCTCATGCATTCATACAATCCCATTACATGGGAAGCTAAGGCAAGAGGACTAACATGAATTTGAAGCCAGACAAGGCTACAGAATCAGAGCCTGATAAGGAAATAAAACCAGTCTGGGTTTGATAGCTCACATTTTTAATACCAGGATTTAGGAGGCAGAGGCAAGCAGATTTCTATGAGTTTGAAGCCAGCTTGTTCTACACATGAGTTCCAGACCAGCTACATGTAAGATCCTGTCTCGATGCCCCCCATACACACTGCAAAAATTAATATATAAATAAATAATTTAAAAAAGAAAGCAAGAGGTTGGAAATACTGCTCAACAGTTAGGAACACTGGCTGCTCTTCCAGAGGACCCAGGTCCAAATCTCAGCACCCACATGGCACCTCCCAACTGTCTGTAACTCCAGTTCCAGGAGATCTAATACTCTCACACAAACGTGCATGCAGGCAAAACGTCAATGCATATAAAATGAAATAAATAATTTTTTAAAAAGGAAATAAAGAAAATTCAAAAGAGCCAGGTGAGGTGGCACACACTTGTAAACCCAGCACTGGGGGGAGGGGCGCAGAGGCAGTTGGATCTCTGTGAGTTCCAGACCAGTCTGGTCTAAAAGAGAGTTCAGGATATCTAAGGCTACCCAGAGAAACCCTGTCTCGAAAAAAGAAGAAGAAGAAGAAGAGGAAGAGGAAGAAGAGGAAAGAAAGAAATATATTAGAATGTCAGGGCCAAAGAAACAGGTACAGTATCATACATTTATAATACTAGTCCTTGCGAGGGTAAGGCAAGATCGTGAGTTCTAAACCATTCTGAATTATATAGCATGATCCTAACTCAAGTTAAAAGTAAAAATGTTGAGTTTTGCCAGATGGTGCAGAAGCAGGCAGATCTCCATGAGTTCAAGGCCAGCCTGGTCAGTATAGGCAGTATTGCCTGCCCTCTCTTAGGTCATTGCACAGCCAAGCCAAGGTCTTGTCTCAAAACTGCAACAAAACACAGTACAGACCGTGGCAGCTGCAATCTCAGCTGTAATCTTCTTTCAACAAGGTAGAAGCAGGAAGGTTATGAGTTCAAGGCTAGCTTACACTGTACATTAAAACCCTGTTTCAACAAAACAAGTTCAAGTGCCACTTGGAAATGAGCTATTAGGTGTTTTATTTGGTTTACAGTGGAACCAATGAAAGAATTATTGACATGCTGGAGTTAGCAAAATCAGTCAGACACACTTGAAAATCACTGTCATCATCCGGGGAATGCACAGAAAGATACTGACTCTGGAGGAACTGGCTTAGGTACAAGTTTGGGCAGAGCGACATAGTTCAGGTGGGCTGATTCAATCGGTAGAGGCCCTTCTGGGGAACCAGCCAAATCTCCCAGCTCCTGATCAGTCAAGTTTATTCATTGTTGAGCAACAAGAACACTGAGGACCTGGTCAGTGCAGGATGGTTACTGTCAGATGATAAAATCCAATTCCTGCCATAAGGTAGGCAAATGAGAAGCTATGAAGGAGGCTGGCGAAGTATCCCATGGGCTCCTTTCAGTGTTTCTGGAGAAAGCTAGATACTAGCAGAAAATTTCTGAGGCTATTTGCTCCACTGTGCTATAAAGCCAAGCTTTACTTGTGTAAGGCAGGTTGGCATTGCCTAGGTAAGAAGTAGCCTTAGCACAGATGGTTTCTGAATAGAAGGGGAAACCCAAACCACTCCTGTGTGTTTGGGGAACTCTAGCTGTCAGCAGCTACCTTCAGAAAGACAAAAGCAAGGCAGGACTAGCATTGGGTCTAAAGAAGACCCCCTGCAGGGCTAGACATGGCCAAGACTGAGGCGTCCGAGAACTGGACACTGACCACCACCCACACCCTTCAGCCCTGCACCCTTCTCCTGGGCTGATCCAGAGGCACAGAGTTGTCCCCAGTGTCTGGCTTTTTGCCTGCCCTCTCTTAGGTCATTGCACTTCTCTGTCTGTACCTGGGTAGATGGCCATCCGATAACAGAGGCGTTCTCTTGTTCTTCCAAGGGATTTACCACCTCACAGAACCTGATTCTGAAAGCGCTGTGCCCCTTCCTTTCTAAAAGTATAGACAGTTCCCATGGGGAAAAAGGGAGGAAGTAAGAGTCCCCTAATTTACAGCACAGGTTCCCATCCTTCCCCCACCCCCCAACACACACACACACCAAAAACAGAAATTGAGTTGCTCAAACCAGGCAAGTCACTGAGCAGTGCTTGTCCTGAGTACCCCAGTGGTGTGAAACATTTAAGAGAACCTGAGGAGAAAAGGAAACTAGGATCGGCAGCCCAAAGTTTCACAGCCCCTTCCACCCCAAATTCTTGGAATCAGAAAATACAGTCTTCCAAAGTAGGTCAGCTCAGCAGTGAGCAGTTCCTCTGGAAGGGAGCAAGGGCCTTATCCTGACAGAGGCAGATTCATTCCTGCCTTCAGCCCCAGGGGCACAGGAGGGTGACAGGGCTCTGCAGGAGCTCGTGGTCACAGGCCATCCGTGCTGGGAGGGGCTGTCAGGAGGAGGGGCAGGTGACGGGGAGCCTGAGTTTGCGGAGGAGGAGCTTCTGCCACCTCTAGAGCCTGTAGGCTGCCCCCCACCGGCCGACCCCCGTGTCCTGGGCCCCATGACCTCTGGGGCCTTGGCTTCCCTAGCTGGCAGAGGATTGGGCCTTCCCTGGGACACCCCCTTCCTCCTCCCAACAAGCCTGGGTCTCTCTCTCTCTCTCTCTCTCACACACACACACACACACACACACACACTTGCTTCCCTCTCAAGCATTTGTTGAGCATTTCCTCTTTGTCTGCTGGGGAGGAGGGCAAACACATCTGCCCTCCCTCCCTGTGCACCGTACTCCCTCCACTGCCTTGGAAAGGACGCTGTAAGCTAGCATCCCCCCACCACACACGCTTGTACATTTTCTCCAGCCCCCTCCCCAAGCACATCCACGCCTCTCCCTCTCCTCTCTCTCTCTCTCTCTCATACACACAAACACACACACACACACACACACACACACTAAGCGCTCAGCACATACACCCTGGGCTGAGCGGTTCTGCCGGTGCAGCCCTGGGCCCCTGCTCACCGTGCGGCTGCCAGCCTGCGAAATGACGGCGGTTCCCCTCACTTCCAGGAATCCACGCTTCCTGGAAGGTGAGTGGCTGGGCTCACCCCTGCCTGCCACCGAGACGCAGACATGCACACACCACCCGCACTCCCTCGCCGTTTCCAAGGCGGCGTTCGCACCCCAGGGTCTCGCCGGCAAGGGAAGGATAATGTAAGTTCAGGCAGAAGGCGGCTAGCGGATGGGGGGGAAGGGGGTGACGGGGCTAGGGAGCCAATTCAGTAACAACTCCCAAGCCTGAGCAGAGGGAGAGGATGCGGGCTGTGTGGCGGGGGAGGGGGCGTTCCTCCTTACACTTGGGGAGGATGGGAAAGGGTGTTTGGTGTTGCTAAGGATGACGGTGCCTTGGACAGTGGGAGCTTATGGTGACATCTTGATTAGGCCTTGGGGACAGAGGTAGAGAGCAGCCAGGGGGTAGAATTCTGAAAAAGGCCTGGGTGGGAATGGATAGTAGAAACACCACAGGAAGAGGAGCCTTGACAGGAGATGTTTCAGCCGGGAACAGAGATGTGAGGGGCCTCAGCCTCCTGCCCACAATAGAGCGGGCATGGCAGTCTTTCTTTGCTCATGCAGTCACTGGTCCAGAGAGCAGGCTAGCATCCTGTCACCGGTGGTCAAGAAGAGAAAGCTAGAGGATGGGGTCCCTTGCAGAGCTCCCATTCAAGGGACCCAGGAGAGGGCTGGTCTCTTTCGGTGTGTGAGCGCTTAGCTAGTAGCTTCCCATCCCTCCCCTGTCCCTTCCCACACCTCTTAGTTGCTCAGCTATGAACCTCAGGATTCAGCTTTGCTCCCTGAGGGTTCAGCCAATCTGTGATGGCTTTGACCAAGAGAATGTCTCTGATACCCGAGAGCAGCCTTAATTCTTGGCTTTGGCAGTCTGAGATCTCTTGGAAGTCCCAGGCATTTGAAATTCCCTCACTGGGGTTTCTGAGGCTGAGAGGAACCGATGAGTTTCCCAAATCTGACTTTCGCCCCTGTCAGCTTCAGGCTAGAAATCTAAATCCCTGGAGCTCCACAAAGACCTTCTGGCCTTTGACACAGAAATCCTTCTTAGATTCTAGCGCCATGAAAGTAGACTTGAGTCTGTTTTCCCTCTCCCCTTTATCCTAGGGATGACAACAACATCACAGAGCCTCTGGGATTACTGGTGCGCCTCGAGGCTCCTGCTTTCTCTCCTGTTTCCAGCCCTTCATTGGGACAGCCACAAGAATGCGTCCTCTCAGTGCCATTAAGTGTCCCTTTAAGGACGCTGTCTCCCAGATAGCTCCCCCTAGTCTTAGAGGCAACCTCAGCTCCACAAGTCTGGGACAAGATATGGAATTCCAAGAAGCACACTCATCGTGTTAGGATCAAGACTTAGCAGGTCCCTTCTGACTAACACTGAATGGTGTGGAGTAAGCCAGCACTAACCTTGGAATAAGAAGCTGAATGTGCCTGTAATCCCTAGCTGGGGCAGGAGGGTTGTCAGTTTACTTAGCCCTTTTCAGCCTAGCTAACCTTCTAACCTCAGTAAACGCAGTCAAAGGGCACACTGGGCCTGAATCTGCAAGTCTTAATGGTCCTGAGCTGTTTATGTCATGGGTTATGTCTGGTGCTGACTTCAGACACTTTGTAAGAAAACCTTATTGCTTGCCCAAGGAGCCTCAGGGAAAAATCAGATTCACACAACAAGGCTTCTTGTATAGATGGTGGTCGGGGTTCCTGAGGCTTTCGTGGGGTAGAGTGGGGAACGGGACTTTAGGAGAGGATGAATGAGAAATGGTCCCGCAGTCCTGAGTGGTTGTTTTCTTCCCACTGACCAAAGCTGGAGAGGGATCCCTCAGGAGGGTGTGTTCCGGATTTCTTGCCTCAGGCCCAGGACTCCAACCATTTTATAATGGAATCTTTATTTTGTGAAAGTAAGTATGTGCATAGCTGGGAAACTGATTAAAGTGCTAACCTAGGTGGACTTTAGGGATGAATTTTAGGGTCTCTTTCCTCTCTCTCTTTCTCTCTTCCATGTTTAGGCCTAATGTGCATATACCCATGCATGTTCATGTTAGCAGATAATATAGACAACTGTGATGTTTATCCCAATATGTATGTTCTCTTTATGTGTATGTACGTATATGATCTGTGTTTGTGTGTTTATCTACATGTGTTTTGATTGTATTCATATATATGTGCAGAAAGTTGTGGGGAGGGGGGATTTCTGAAGATGCTCATGTTTTCGGGTATATTATCAGATTATTAAAAACATAATTTTAAAGATAATTTTTATAAAATATTTGGTCAACAAGTTGAGTTATACATTCATGGTATTGATATTTAGCTCTGGAGAGAACATCAAATAGTAAATATGTGATTGAACTTGGATCAGCTAGAAAGCCCTCTATAGTCTTCAGAGTCTGGCTGGAATTAGAAACCCTCGTGAGCCCCACTCACCCTCTGAAACAGTGGCCGAGCAATGGTCAAGGACTTGGCATTTCTCTGTCTGCGCTCCTACCCCAGCTCAGCCACTACAGTTTAGACAAGTGATGTAACATCTTTTGTGTCTCCTAACCCCCAAAATTAAAATGATGTGCCTATTGCATAAGGTGGCTATGTATCTTAAAGGAGTTAATTCATTCCAAGCCCACAGCCTAATGCCTAGTACAAGTATTCTCTCAGTAAATATTAGCTACCATTATTGCTACTGATATTATCATTAGATTCTAGACAGTTCTAGATGCCCTTCCTATAGAAGCTGCCACTGGGAGTCCCAGAGACAGCCATGGGAATGATGTCCCGCACCACCTTCTCAGGTCCCTGTTCTCTGTTCTACCCTGGCCCGCCCAGCCGGGGCCTGTTTCCTGCAGAGTTAGGTGGTGGGTGATGCTCTTCCCATCAGGCATAGATAAAGATATGGTAGGCCGGGCTGAGCTCACGGAAGTCGGAGTCAGCACTGGACACCCGGCCACTGGGGCACAAGGTAGGTGCGCAGCACTCAGCCTGTGTTGCACATGGCTATAGAATAAGTATGATGTTTAACTGACATTTTTAAAAAAACAGGTAGTGGACTGTAGATGGCTTCAGCGCTGTCTGTTCTCTCCTCCAAGGTAGCGGGGACTCATCTTTGGAGAAGGAGTTCCTCGGGGCCCCAGTGGGGCCCTCGGTGAGCACCCCAAACAGCCAGCACTCCTCACCCAGCCGCTCGCTCAGTGGTAAGTGTGTGCCTCTACCCACTCCTGGCACTAGGCAGCCCCATTTTTGTTTGGCCTTTCATTTGCCTTCCTCTGGCCGCCATTTCCCCATCACCTCCTGGTTTCCTGCTCAGAGACTCTTAAGGTGGGAAGGAGCCCAGGACCTAGATCTCTCCTAGCTTGTTAAAAGAATGAACAGCTAATGCAAGACTGGGTAAAATTAAAAGGCGTATGGGTAGCATTGTGATAAAGGTTTCTACTGGGTAGTGGTGGCACACCTCTTTAATCTCAGCACTCAGGAGGCAGAGGCAGTTGGATCTTTGGAGAGTTGGAGGCCAGCGTGGTCTATAGAGTGAGTCCAGGACAGCCAAGGCTACACAGAGAAACCCTGTCTCAAATATATATATATGTATATAGTTCCGGCTGGGCACCCGCTTTCAGTCCCAGTACTCAGGAAGCAAAAGCAGACAGATGTTGGTGAGTTGGAGACCAGCCTAGTCTACAGATCAAGTTCCAGAGCAGCCAGGAGTATACAGAGAAACCCTGTCTGGGAGGTGGTATGGGGCAGGGGGCGGGGGGGGGGCGGGAGAGAAAGATTCCAAAGAAAAATTCTGGAGTTGCAGAGGCAGAAATAGTCACTGGATGGAGAGAGGAAGCGCAGTGGTCAGCAGTAGTTAGTAGCAGCAGTAGTCATTCACCATGTCCCATCCCACCAGATAGGGCCCCCAAATGCCCCTCCCCAGCTGGCCCAAGATCTGTGACATTCTCTAAACGGTTGACATGGCCAGAAATGTAGGTCAGAGATAGTGCCAAAGCTTCCTCCCCCTCCCCCCACCCCGTGTCCCCTCAGGTTCCTCGGAGAGGCAAAGGGGGTTCAGCCTCAAAGAAAGGATAAGCCACAGCTGCCTTTCGGATGCACTGCCTGTAGCCGGCTCTCCCAGTCAGTGCTCCTGGGACTTTTCCTGCCACTGTTGCTTGCTGGATTCCTGCCCAAGGCCAGCCCAGATGTCCTTCCTTCCTTCCTTTTCTTTCTTTTTTCTCCTTTCTTTCTCTCTCTCTCTCTTTCTTTCCTTGGTTCATTCTTTTAGACAGAGTACTGTGTAGCGCTGGCTGACCTGGGATTCACTGTGTATACCAGGATAGACTTGAACTTTCAGATATCCAAGTGGCTCTGCCTTCTGAGTGCTGGGGTTAAAGATGTGTGCCACCATGACCAACCAAACATCTTTCTCAGTGACAAGAGAGTGCAGGCAAAGTCGATTCTTCTGGCCAGTGACAAAAGACAGCCCTACACATTCGACAGCCCACCCTATGTGCTCTCTACAGCTTTGCACACTCTACATGCTCCATTGTTTCCAGTTCAGATGAGAGTCTGGTGTCATCCTCTGAGATAGTAAATTGGCTGTTGTCTGTCCTGACACTTGTGTGCGCCAGGGTTTGCAGTCAGTCACCCTGTTGGACTATAAACATGTCATTCTGTCCTGGGAGATGTTGCCCCATTACCTGTCTCTATTCTAAACATCAGTCCCCTGACCCCCAGCCAACTCCATCAAGGTGGAGATGTACAGCGATGAGGAGTCAAGCAGACTGCTGGGGCCAGATGAACGGCTCCTGGATAAGGATGACAGTGTGATTGTGGAGGACTCACTGTCGGAGCCCTTGGGCTACTGCGATGGAAGTGGGCCAGAGCCTCACTCCCCTGGTGGCATCCGGCTACCCAACGGCAAGCTCAAGTGCGACGTCTGCGGCATGGTCTGCATCGGACCCAATGTGCTCATGGTACACAAGCGCAGCCATACTGGTGAGTAAGCCAAAGGGCTTCAGGCAAGAGCTCTGGGCAGGGCTGCTGCTGGAGGTAGAGCTGTGCTTGGTAGGGAGGAGGCTGAGAAACGAGAGGGTCGATCACAGCACATTTTCTAGATGACATTAGTAAGAAGGGAGGAAGAGCCATGAGCCCCTACCCTTTTCTGCAGCTGCTGTGACGAAGAAGTTACTACTGCTTTTCTCAGGACGTAGAAAGACTGGGTATTGGGGCCTCTGGAAGGATCCTTGGCGCTTCAGTGTAGATCAGTGGTGAGGTGCATCCAGGTATAATTCCTCCTTGTGGATCTCAACACCAAAAAAGGCTTTCGGAAGGAGGGAACGCTGTCTAGTGTCAGTCCAAAAGGGAGAGAATTCCAGGGCCTTTTCATCTCATAATTTAAATGGGGGGGGGGGGGAGGCACAGAGCCTCTGGTTGCCCTTCTCAGATCTTGGGCTCCTGGGTCAGACTGAAGTCCCTCAGCTCTTTTGGGCAGCAGTCTTTTGGCAGGTCTTATAGGCAAAGTACTGGTTTCAAGTCACACAACTCTAGTCCACACCTTTCCAGGTGAGCTCTAGAAAGTAGGCCTGGTGTGCGGCACTCACTGGCCCTCCAGAGTGTGCCCAGAGAACTCCCCCATCCTCCGCCCTCCTCATGCCTTCTGGAACCTGTTCTCTCGCCGCAGGGGAGAGGCCCTTCCACTGCAACCAGTGCGGAGCCTCTTTCACACAGAAGGGGAATCTGCTGCGCCACATCAAACTGCACTCTGGGGAGAAGCCCTTCAAATGTCCCTTCTGCAACTACGCCTGCCGGCGGCGCGACGCACTCACTGGCCACCTCCGAACACACTCAGGTCAGTGATGGTCCAGCAGGAACCAAGAGGGTGGTACCCGGTGTGATGAGAAAGCAGCACTCCAAGACCTTTCTGTGGGGAGGGATAATATCTGTCACTGAGGAGCAGAGAGCGTTGACAGGGCCCTGGCTAGCTGGCTTGGGCAGGAGGATCTGTGAGGAATCTGTGGAAATCTTTACTGCAGTGTTCTAATGCCACATTCTGTGGCAGACATGGGTAATGTTCCTGGCTCCTTTATGACCTTTGTTTTCTAAACATTGTAATGATGTCAGCACCATGTGTGTCCCGTCACCCTCAATTGTGAGCCCTGCGGGAGCTCTCTTCCCACTGGCCTTTGCATCAGGACCTAAGCCTGTCACCATGTGTACCACAGTCCTACTCTAAAACACGAGAGGTCTTGGACAATCACTGGGCATCCTCTCTTGTACTTCCTAGGGGCTCCTATAAATGTCTATGGGTCTCCAAAACTGAAAGGAAGGAGCTAGGACCTCCAAATAGGAAAAGAAGAGACTATCTCACCTCTGCTCTGCATCCCAAGAAGTGGTAACTTCTTCATAGACAAGAGCAAGTCCAGAGCATACCCAGAGGCCAGGCGTTGGAACACTGCTAGGGAACTGGAGCTAGTTTACTATTCAAGATGCTCTGAAGCTGGGTGGCTCTCTGCCAGTACCAGAGAGGTAGAGGGAGAAAGGTCAGGTATTCAGTCAGCTTGGGCTATATGAGACACTGTCTCAAAATAACCAAATAAAGATTTTGAAGTAGTATCTGTTAGGAGGAATGAGAGAGAGAGTGCTTCCTATTGTTTTCCTAAGTTCTGGACTTCTGCCTGGGGAAAGAGGCCAGATCCAGAGACGTGAGCTGACAACAGGGGAGCTGAGAGTTGAGGAGAGGGAGAGGGGGTGAATCAGGAGTCTGTCCTCAGAGTCTTCCCTAGGCTTTTCTCTTTTTCTACCCCCCTGGGTAGAACCATGGGCACTGCAGCATCCTGCTTCCTCCATCCAGCCTTGCTCCAGATTCTCATGTGTGATGGGGCCTCTTTGCCTCTCTGTGTGTGGAGGAAGAAGTATGATTTTCACTGACTTTTGCTTTATAATCTATAGAGATTTTGTCATGTGTCTCCTTATGTGATCATTATAAGACTATCAGATGCAACCGGGCATGGTAGCACTCGCCTGTAAATCCCAGCACTCCAGAGGCAGAGGCAGGCAGATTATTGTGAGTTTGATCCAGCCTGGTCTACAAAGTGAGTAGCTTTGGCTACACAGAGAAACCCTGTCTCAAAAAAACAAAACAAAGCAAAACAAAGCAAAACAAAATTTCAGATGCAGGCGAGGGAGTTGAGGAAAATCCGCGTAAGAACGTCTTGCCCCCAGCACTCCGCTTCCTTTTTTTTCGTATTTCTTTTTTTTAATTTATTTTTTATTAATTACAATTTATTGACTTTGTATCCCAGCTATAGGCCCCTAAGCACTCTACTTTTTGAGACAGGGTCTTATGTATCCCAAGCTGACCTCAAACTCTCTGCGTGGCCACGGACGACCTTCGCTTTCTGACGCTGGTTCTCCTGCCTCTATCTTTTGTTTTATTTTTGATTTTGTTGTTGTTGCTGTTGTTTTCTGAGACAGGGTTTCTCTGTGTAGCCTTGGCTGGCCTGGAACTCACTCTGTACACCAGGCTGGCCTGGAACTCATAGAGATCCACCTGTCTCTGCCTCCAGAGTGCTGAATTAAAGGTGTGTGCCACACTTTCTTGAGCACAGGGTTTGAAGGGATACACCACCACTCCTGCTTCTGAGCAGCTGGGGAACAAACCTAAGGCTTCACACACACACACACTCACACACATACACACTTACACACTCACACACACACACTCACACACACACACTTATACACATACACACACTCACACACACACACACACTCACACACATACACACTCACACACACACACACACACTCACACACACGTGCAAGGAAAAGTATGCTACCGACTAAGCTAGAGCCCCAGTCCTGAATCCCTATTTGTTTAGTAAGGAAACTGATTCTCTATGGAAAAAAAAAATAAATGTAGTGTGGTCTGCATCACGATCCCATGGCCAAAATATCTGTTCCTTTTTTCTCAGGAAAGGGTGACTCCTCCTGCTTGCTTGGAACAAAAATAGCTTGGCCCCTAGAATGCCAGATTTTTTTTTTTCTAGAGACAGGGTCTCACTATTTAGCTCTGGCTAACCTGGAACTTGCCATGTACACCAGGCTAGCTTCAGACTCACAGAGATGCAATTGGATCTGCCTCCAAAGCGCTTACTAAAGATGTTCACTACCACACCCTGCAGCCACCCAACTTCTTCACAAGGCCAACAAGATAGCTTTCTAATATTCCATAGGAGGCTTAGGAGGTTAAGGAGAAAGCAGGCTTACATGAGGGTCTCTATGACACCTTTCCTCTTACAGCTCACACTGGAAGGCATAAGGGCTAGAGGATCACTCCTCTTCCAGCGTGTTAAACCATCTCCCCCAGGGTCTTGGGTGGAGAAGGCCCTGGTGCTTATTGCATTTCTTAAACATGTCACTCACAGGTGAAGAGCAGCAATAGTAGCAATAAATACAAATATGCAAGACCTAGTTCCTCTTTGTTCTTTCCTCTTCTCTCACATACACAAAACCTCCTTCGAAGAGTAGTGTTTTTAAAAAGTTACCAATCTCAGTTTTCCCATTTTTATCTTGAGAGCTTTATAACACATTCTTAAAAACAAAACCACAAACTTGTTCTCTTTCTTTTACTTCTCCTCGTCTTCTTTGGTCTTTTGCTCTTTGTCTCTTTTTCTAGTCAGTGTGGGGCTCTCTGGCTATCTCAGTGACAGAAAAAGAAAGTGATCAGTAAAACCAGGCAAGGACTGGAGGTAAAAAGTACAAGTAGAGGCCATCAACCGCTACCCTCCCCAGTGGGCAGGTCTGTCCTTTCTGTTGCTTCAGCCCACCAATTTCCCTCCAACCGAAGCAAAAAGTCCCCTTGTCTGATAAACAGCTATGACACCCGCCTGCCACAGGGAAAGGTTAAACCGCAGTCTCAGCCCCAGACGCTGAGACCCTGGGGTGGGGCCCGTGTGCTTGGCAGGGGCCATCCCCGACTGAGCCGTCAGGTCTTTGTCAGCCTGACGCTCTGTGCCACCGGGCCCCCTCACCTTTCTCTACATTTCCAACTTCCTCGGATTCGGTTCAGCTGCTCTTTATTGTAGGTGGAGCTGGAGAAGGGGAGAACAAACAAACAAATGAAGCTAGCAAGCCTGCTCTGCTAGCGTGCGGTGGCGGTCGGGAGCCCCTCTCACGCGCCTCTGCTCTCTACCCCACAGTCTCCTCGCCCACAGTGGGCAAACCCTACAAGTGCAACTACTGCGGCCGGAGCTACAAACAGCAGAGCACCTTGGAGGAGCACAAGGAGCGATGCCACAACTACCTGCAGAGTCTCGGCACTGAGGCCCAAGCTCTGGCCGGCCAGCCAGGTAGAGCTGCGGGCAGCTTCCTAGGGGCGCTGAGGGCAGGGCCAGGAGGTCAGGCTGACTCTAGCACCTCCTCCTACCCATGAGGTTTCACTCAGTAAGCCTTTCAAGCACCCCAGGAGTGGTCAGTACAGCTCTGAGGCAGGCCTATAGGGACATGCAGACAAAGAGGAAGTTTGGATCTATATCCTCAGCCTGGTGGGAGAGAAAGCACAAGGAACGAAAGATGGAGGGCTAGATGTATGTAATTATCCTCAAATGGTCGAAAGTGTTGCTGGAATGAGCTTTAGGTAAAGAGCATATGGTGGCACACACCTTTAATCCCAGCACTTAGAAAGTAGAAGTAGGTGGATCTGTGAGTTCAAAGCCAGCCCGGTCTCCATAGTGAGTTTAAGGCCAGCCAGGGCTGCATAGTGAGATCCTCTCTCTCAAAAAATATATATAATAATAATAGAAAGAAGGAAAGGAAGGAAGGAAGAAACAAAGATCCAGGTGGGTGGTGGTGGCGCACACCTTTAGCCCCAACACCTGGGAGGCAGAGCAGCTAGATCTCTGGTCAACAGAGTAAGCTCCAGGACAGCCAGGGCTACACAGAAAACAACCCTGTCTTGAAAAACCAAGAATGAAAAGAAAAAGAAAGTTTCCCAGGTCTCAGGTGTAACCTTCCTACTGACTGGCTGGTTTTCTTCAGGCAAAGGCTGCTGGGCCAATGCCACCCGTACTCAGCCCCACCCTTACTCAGCCGCTGTTCCCTGCAGGTGATGAAATTCGTGACCTGGAGATGGCACCTGACTCGATGCTGCACTCATCATCCGAGAGGCCAACTTTCATTGATCGCTTAGCCAACAGCCTCACCAAACGCAAGCGTTCCACCCCACAGAAGTTTGTAGGTAAGAGGTTGGAAAGGAGACAGCAGCTTTAAGCATGGCTCAAATAAGTCACAGCTCTAACTGCCATTAGACCAGAGCTGGGGGCTGGAGATTTGATTGAGGGGGGAAATAAGCCTAGTGGTCTCTGTGGTGCCCAGAGAGTCTCCTGAGAGAGGAGAGGATGGAGGACGGAGACGTACTTCATGAGACTTGGGGATAGCACAGTCTGGAAAGGGCTTGCGGCATGAGAACCAGAGGTTCTATCCCCAGAGCCCACGTGAGAATGCCAGGCCTAGCACTGGTAATCCTAGCCCTGGGGGGCAGAGCTGAAGGATTCTCTGGGGCCCACCGACCAGGCCAGCTAGTGTAACTGGGCCAGTGAGAGATCTTGTTTCAAAGGAGGTAGCTGGCGGTCCTGAGGGTTATACCCATGTTTGTCCTCTGCTGCTTATATGTACTCTGACATGCACATCCAGTAGCACATAGATGAATATGCGCGCGCGCACACACACACACACACACACACACACGAGGGTGAGGTGTCATATTGAAGACTCATCAGGGACTCAAGCTTTTCCATATTTTGGAAATAGCAAGGACCTCAGGCTCTGCAGGCTGGTCACAGAGTCAGTAGAAGGAAGTGAACTTGTGGTTCCCTGACCTGCAAGTGACACCATCCCTCTGAGGATCTGAGATCCTGTACGGAGAGTGATGGCGACGGGACTCCATAGAGAAAGCCTGGCTCTAGTACTGCAGCCTGCCCAGGGCCTGACCCTCAGGGAAAGTAAATGAGGTGGATTAGATGATGCCAACAAGGGCTATGGGCATAGCTCAGTGGTAGAATATGTGCTTAGCAGGTGTGAAGCCCTGGGTTAGACAACAAAGAGATAATTCTCAGCATAGCTCAGGGCTTCTTCAAACCCAGAGTCCACGAGATCTCACTCTCCACAGGTGAGAAGCAGATGCGCTTCAGCCTCTCGGAGCTCCCCTATGATGTGAACCCTGGAAGTGGCTATGAAAAGGATGTGGAGCTTGTGGCCCACCACGGCCTGGAGCCCAGCTTTGGAGGTTCCCTAGCCTTTGTGGGTACAGAGCATCTGCGTCCCCTCCGCCTCCCACCTACCAACTGCATCTCAGAACTCACACCTGTCATCAGCTCTGTGTACACTCAGATGCAGCCCCTCCCCAGCCGACTGGAGCTTCCAGGATCTCGAGAAGCAGGTGAGGGACCCGAGGACCTGGGAGATGGCGGTCCCCTCCTTTATCGGGCCCGAGGTTCTCTGACTGATCCAGGGGCATCGCCCAGCAATGGCTGCCAGGACTCCACAGATACAGAGAGCAACCATGAAGATCGGATTGGCGGGGTGGTATCCCTCCCTCAGGGTCCCCCAACTCAACCTCCTCCCACCATAGTTGTGGGCCGGCACAGTCCTGCCTATGCCAAAGAGGACCCCAAGCCACAGGAGGGCTTATTGCGGGGCACCCCGGGCCCCTCCAAGGAAGTGCTTCGGGTGGTGGGGGAGAGTGGGGAGCCGGTGAAGGCCTTTAAGTGTGAACACTGCCGCATCCTCTTCCTGGACCACGTCATGTTCACCATCCACATGGGCTGCCATGGCTTCAGAGACCCTCTTGAGTGTAACATCTGTGGTTATCACAGCCAGGACCGGTATGAGTTCTCTTCCCACATTGTCCGGGGGGAACACAAGGTGGGCTAGAAGCCCCTTTCCCCTCGCCTGCTCTCAGCCCCACGCCACGGTGTCTAGCCCAATTTTTATTATACTCCAAGGAATTGTGCATCATAGCCCCATCCACGGCCTCCTCACTGCACAGTTGACTCTGACCCTCTTTACCTGTCTCCCTCCACCCATGATTTAAGCATCATGACAAGACAAGTCTTTTGCTTATATTTCTCCCTCTAAACTCTTTTCCTGGCATATTTCCTGTTTATTAATGACTTTTCCTTGGCCTTTTTTTTTTTTTTTAATGTACTTCAATCTCTGGCCACTCCTTCATGCTTCTGTCCATGGTGCCCTTCAGTTCTAAGTCTAGATTTTTTTTTTTCTGGTGGATCCCAGATCCTCCAATAGCTCCAGGGGTTGGAAGCTCCTCTTTGTACTGAGAGATGTTGAGCTTCTTGCTTTAATCCTCACCTTGCTTTGCTGGCTCTTCACTCTCGATGCTGATACCTCCCAATGGCCCCACTTTAGCTCTGTGGCATTATGGACTTCTCTCTGGGAACCTTCAACCCGGTCCTCCATACCTCTTGTGCCCTCTCACGTTAGGCAGCTTGCACTATTCTTACATGAATGAAGAATTTCCTCATCTGGAGGTGGGAGGGGCTGTAAAACCTCTCCCAGGCACTGTGGACTGAGGGTCCTCTTGACCTCACCTGGGAACACCAGCTCCCTAAAGCCTGCATTCAGGATTGCCCTCCAGGATGTGATGTCTCTCCTCCCTCTCCCTGTCTCTCTCAACACTGCTCTGGTCTCAACTCGCCACTCCCCTCAGTGGCAGCTTTTCTCTCCTTGAAACGCCCCTAATTTTATACTCTCAGGGGCTAAAGCTAGGCCTGCAGCCCTCTACGTGACACACTGGGAGCCAAAGGTACCTAGCTGAGAACCAGGGCATGGAAAAGGGGGTGGGTAGAATCCTCTCCTCCACCTTTCAAACTCTTTCACTCCAGTGACCTTGCTAGGCTGTCAGGGACTCCTTCTGCCCTGTTTGATGAGAAACTGGTGAGTTGCTGCCCAGCAGCCAGGGGTCTCAGCCTCAGAAGTCATGCTGCCTTTTTCCTCTCCCTTCCAGCAGGGCTCACCGTCTCATTCCCAAGCTCCTGGGCCCTGTTATTGTCAATGGCAAGGAGAAAGGAATGTCTCTTTTCTCTCTGCTAATTTTCAGTATAACCAAAAATTGTCCCAGGACCAATGACATGTATGTGCCCTTCGACCATTCCACCCTTGTTCTGGCAAGAATGGGCTGGACACAACTGACTGGGAGTCATCCTTCACTGCCCTCCATACCAGCTCCAGACACGGGGCAGGAGAGGCACCCTTCTCCAGTGGTTGCAGAGGTCCTGGCTATTTGGGTAATCAAGGATTCATGAGACCATGCAGAAGAAGGCACAGTTCCATTGCACACAGAAGGCTCAGTCTACAAACAGTTCCCTGCCGAGGCCACAGCCATCCGCTCTCTGCTTCTTTGAGATTCAAACCAAAGGCTGTTTTTCTATGTTTAAAGAAAAAAAGAAAAAAAAAAGTAAAAACCAAACACAACACCTCATAAGTTATTAGGCTCGGTCTCTCTTCCTTTCTCTTCCTTCTCGTCCATCTTTCTTTCCACATGCTCTTTCATCAGCTCTTTTGCCTCTCCCTACTTTCCTCACTCCCTATTAGGGATACTGAGAGGTAAGAAGGGTGAGCTAGATCAGAACCTGGGACTGCAGCTCTTAGGTACTCTGGAGACAGTCTGCTTTCCTCTATCATGAGAAGGGCGGGAGGTGAAAAACACCTTTCTTCTCTTCTTCCTTCTGCTGCATTACATGGTTTCCCAAAAGACCAGATGGGCAGAGAGAAGCTTTGTGGGACGGTTCTTCATCCTTGACAATGCAGCAATAAATGGATGCTGCCAAAGGCAGAGAATGGGGTACAAACTCCAAGAGAAGGGAAAGATCTTGGCTGCAGACCTTGGCACTAACTTCTTCTTGGGATGGCAGCAGGGCTAAGGCTGGCGTCTGAGCTTCTCCTGAAATATTCTAGTTATTGAGCCTCTTCCCATCGCTTCTGTGTCTGCCATGTATCTGGGGATACCTCAGAAGGACGCTGAGGCTTTAGAGCCTTAGAGTGCCCCATGCCTCCCTCAATTCAGTCAGCCTCAGCGCCTGTGACCTCCCAGGAACACAAAGGACTGTGCTCCTCCCTCCGAGGCTAGACATCATGCCCATGAGAGCAGAGACAAGACCAGGTGCTAGGGAGGAAAGGGGCACCCCGTCTCTCTCCAGCCCATCACTGCACTTTAACCAGGGTCTTAGGTACAAAATCCTACTTTTCAGAGCCTTCCAGCTCCAGAACCTCAAACATCCTCATGCTCCCTCCCAGCTCCTTTTGCATAAAAGAGAAAGAAAAAAAATTAACAAAAAACAAAGCGCCAAAACCCACACAGAGAAAAGAGGTGTTTTCTTTTTTACTACTGTTCAAAACAACATCACAAAAAAGTGGGGGGAGGGAGAGAATTTCTAGACACTTTTCCAGACCTGTGTGTATGTGTGTCAGTGTCTAAGCTGCGGGTAGAATTTTGTAATACTTCTGGCAGCTTCTTTCCTTGTGTACATAATATATATATACACATATATTTTTAATCAGAAATTATGAAAATCAAAACAGAATAAACACAGAAGCAAGTGCAATACCACCTCTTCTCCTTCTCCCCAGGATTCCTTTGTAGCTGTTTGGTGACCCTTTGACCCTTGACTCTTTACTCTTCTGACTCTGACTCCTTACGTATCCTCCCCTCCCTCTTTTTAAAGAGTTTTTCTCCCTTTTCAAAGGGAGTTAAACCAGCTTTTGAGACTTACTGCAAAGCATTTTGTATATGTAATATACTGTAAGTAAATATTTGTGTAATGGAGAAATACTACTGTAAGTTTTGTACTGTACTGGCTGAAGGTCTGTTATAAATAAACATGAGTAATTTAACACTGCTGACTACCGTTGCCTTGTTTGCCTTCTGGGAGGAAGGCAGACCAACTATTTCTCTGTTCAAGATGTAGACAAGTCTAAGACTAAGAGGGGAACCAGACCAGACCACTTGAGTCACAGAAGATTGTTTTTGAGACAGGGTCTCTGTGTAGCTTGGCTGACCTGGAACTCACAGAGAACTGCCTGCATTTGCCTCCCAACTTCTGGGATTAAAGGCATGGGCCACCATGACTATTTTGTATTATTTTTATTTTTTATTATAATTTGATTATAACATTTCTCCCTTTTCTTTCAAACTGACCCATGTATTAAACCTGTTTCTTTCAAATCAAGCTTTTTTCCTTCTTATTGTATTACTATCAGTCTATTGTTATTGCTATCATTATTATTATTATTCAACATATATATTCCTAGATATATATTCCTGTTCAGTCTGTATATATACTCCTAGATGTAGCCTGCTCAGTCTGTATATATATACCTAGATATAGCCTGCTCTGTTCAGTCTGTGTAGTGCTACTTGCATGCATGTTTCAGTGACCGTTTGGCCCTGGACAACCAGTTGGTGTGGTCTTCCCTGGAGAAGTGCCTCATCCCCCCCAGATTTCTTTAGTTGCCTGTAGTTCTTTGTGTAGAGTTGAGACCCCATGAACTTTTCTCCATCTAGTTTGGTATGTTTTTTGGTATCATCCTTCTTTAGCGTGCACTTGGGCAGTCATGTTGGTAAGACTTTATAGGTGGGGGCTAGACAGATGGCTTAGAGGTTAAGGGCACTGGCTGTTCTTCCAAAGGTCCTGAGTTCAATTCCCAGCAACCACATGGTGGCTCACAACCATCTATAATGAGATCTGGTGCCTTCTTCTGGCATGCAAGTAGAATACTGTATAATAATAAAAAAATGTTAAATAAAAAGACTATATGTATAGTTTCTGATATTACTAGGAGACACAATCTCACAGCAAACTCCCTGATCTGGTAGCTTTTACAGTCTTTCTGCCTCCTGTTCTGCAATGTACCCTGAGTTTTAAGGCACAGAAGTGTTTTGTAGATGTATCCACTGGGACTGGACTCCACAACTCTGCATTTTGATTATTGTGGTTTTCTGTAGTGGCCTCCATCTGTTGCAAACAGAAGTTTCTTTAATGAGAGGTGAAGACTATACTTTGTGTCTATAGATTGCTGTTAGGAATGATGCTGGTATGGTAAATTAGTAGTTGTAGATTTTACTCAATAACCGTGACTTCACTGGCACTGAGTGGTTGGCTAGGTTCCCATGGTTTTCCTCTTGCTGAGTGGTTTTTAAGTCCAACTAGAGAGTTTCTGGTTACCATCAAGGTATGTGTGCCACTTCTACACTTAGGGTTATAACCTTAGGAATATTATGCAATACTAGTCATTAATGTGGTTCATAGGTATCATAGCTGAAAAAACTGTTGGTTGACTCCCTCCAGTTGGAAGCTTGCTTGGCACCTTCTGGTACCATGAAAGTCCTCAGGGAGGAAATATTCAGGCCAATTCTAACTCAGGGGTTTCTTACCTTGTTTCTGAAATGTAAGGGCAACAGGAATAGGCTTTATGTTTGGGAGTCTCTTGGACAACCCTGGCCAACAACTCAAAAGAGGAATTCTCTTTTTGGCGTTGTTTGGTATTGGGATTTTTGCTAGGCGGTCTTTGGCTCTTGGAAGGCGCATGATCAGCCCTGATGAGAAGATTCATTAAAATATATATGTATATTTATACGTGGAAGCTAGGCAGGTGGTGCACACCTTTGATCCCAGCACTCAGGAGGCAGAGTAGGCAGGCCTTCATGAGTTCGAATCCAGTGTATTCTACAAAGCGAGTTGCAGGACAGCCAGAGCTGTTTCATGAGAAACTGTCTCAACAAAATAAATCATATATGGAGTTATGGTATTACAGGGTTTGGGTAAGTAGATTATAGTATGATTTCTCATGGCTTTTACGGAAATCCTTATTGATATTTTATCTACACCCTCCTTTTCACCTTCCCCAGATAGGCCGCATTCCCCACTCCCTATCGGATTGACTGTGTTCTGCTCTTCTCCTCACCCCTCTTCCTCCCTCTTCTGTACTCATCTCACTGAGGAGCTGCCTTTCCCATTTCCTGATCAGATCCCTTGTCCTCTGTTGCTGTCCTCTCTGCTCCTACCAGCTGTCCTGCCCTGCCAATGGTTCTGTTTGGCTTCCCTCATTTCTGCAGTTGTTCTAGGATATATACTCACACCTGAAGATTTGGAGCTAGGAGCCTCCAATGAGAGTGAACTTTCCTCGTTCAATATGGCCTTTTCTAGTTCCACTCATTTACCTGCAAAGTTCATGATTTTTTTTCTTTTGCAGGGGGGAGGGTGTTTGTTTTGGTTTATTCAAGACAGGGATTCTCTGTTGTAGTGCTGGCTGGAACTCAGAGATTTGCCTGCTTCTACCTCCTGAGTACTGGGATTAAAGGTGTGTGCCACTACTGTCCTGGTTGTTTATGTTTTGTTTTGCATTTTTCACAGCTGAATAGTGTTCACAGACCTCGTTGTCCTTATCTAGTCATCAGCTGTAGGACATTTAGGTTGTTCCATTTCCTGACTATTGTGAATAGAGCAGCAATGAACATGGCTGAGCTGGTGTCTGTGGAGGAGAATGTTGAGTCCTTTTAGCATATGCCAAGGAGTGGTGTAGCTGAATCATATGCTAGATTTATTTTATCTTTTGAAGATCTTCCACACTGATTTCCATAGCGGCTGCACCAGACTGCAAGCCCACCAGTAGTGACTGAGCCCTCTCTGTGTCCTCCATCACTTATTATTGTCAGATCCTCCACTGATCTCTGCCATTCTGACTGGGGTAAGATAAAAATAGAAAAGTTGTTTTGATTTCCTTTGATTGGCATTTCCCTAGTTGCTAGGGATGGACTTTTTTTTTTTTTTTTTTTTTTTTTTTTTACTGTTTCTCAGCCAGGCCCATTTTTCCAATGGGTCATTGTTTATTTGGACTCCTCATTTTAAGTGTTCTTTGTATTCTGGATATTAAACCTCTGTTAAATGTGTAACTGGAAAATTCTCTTCCATTCTGTGGCTTTTCACCTGCTTTTTTCTTTAAATGTGCAGAAGCCTCTTAGTTTAATCAAGTCCCACTCAAAATATTTGTGTGACTGGAGAGATAGCTAAGAGGGTTAGAGCCCTTGTTAGATTTACAGACCCGTGTGCCATTCCCAGGACCCACACTGCAGTTCACAACCATCTGTAACTCTAGTCCCAGGTGGTTTATGAATTCTTCTAATCTTTCTGGACACCAGGCATGCATGTGGTGTGCACACACACATTTGGAAAAACACTCACACATGCAAAATAAAACTTTTAAAAAAATGTGTGCCACAGCAACTGTATAGAGGTCAGATGACAACTTTCAAAAGCTAGTTCCAGCCATCCATCTTGGTGACATCAGTCTCCTCCTGTTTCTACCACACTGTTGCTCCAGACAAACAGACTTCCTATCTCAGCTTCCATCTCCGCTCAGGAGTCCTGGGATTACGCTACAGACGTGTGCCGCTCCATCCCGCGAAGTTTTACAAGAGTTCTGGAGATGGAAATCCAGTCTTCAAGTTGGTAGGATTAGCAGGTTTACCTACACCATTACTCTAGGTTGCCTGTAATTAGAGCACTTGGGAGGTGACCTCCGGTAGGTAACAAATTCATGGTCGTAATTGGCTACAAAATGAATTCCAGGCCAGCCTGGACTACATGGCATGTTTCAAAATAAAGTGAGAGTAACTATGTATCTCTGATAGACTTGCTCAGTTACATTGAGTTGGTACATGCAAACCTATAGTGTAGTCTGTATTAATAGCATTTAGAAATGTTTCAAGCCTGGTGTGGTGGTGCGTGCCTTCAATACCAGCACTCCCAATACTAATCCTAGAGGCAGCGGGGGAAGGCTCTCTGAGTTGGAGGCCAGCCTGATCTACAGAGCTCTACACATTGAAACCCTGTCTCGAAAAATAAAAAAGGTGGTTCAAAACAAAACTAAGATAAGAAATAGTAGCACCAACAAAACATTTGTCTCAGCTGGGCGCGGTGGCGCCCGCCTTTAGCCACAGCATTCAGGGAGGCAGAGGCTGGCGGATCTCTGTAAGTTCGAGGTCACCCTGGTCTACAACATCAGTCTAGTACAGCCAATGCTACACAGAGAAACCCTGTCTCGAAAAACCAAACCAAGCCAAACATCCTCGTTCGAAGGATATGGAAGGATGAATTCACAAACGGTTTGTTTCCGTCCAGAGCTCCCATTTCTTACTCCTACACCTAGAACACACGCCACAAAGACACGAAGCCACGGCGCCTCCCGGTGGTCCTCTCCGGGAACTCGCACACCTCCCACAATGCCTCTCTTCTCGCCTCTAATTTGTGCGCCCAAATCCTGGCTAACTTCCGCTCGGGAGAGCGCGCAACCCGGATACTCTACTGCCTAGAATCACTTCCTAGTTCAGGGACTTATCACATTTTAGTCGTCCGCCGGCAGATTAAGTAGTCCCATTGCTACTTTGCGCCACAGATGATTTCTAGGGATTTGCCTCAACCCTACATTTCATAGGAGACGCTAAATAATTCGGTAAATTTGAACCCGGTAGCTGCTGGGCGTGAGCAGTCACTCTCCTCCAGGGTTTCTTCCTCCGGCGCGGGCGTAGGGATCTCGCCCTATATAAGAGCGTCCGGGGGGCGCCGGCTCCTCTCTCGGGCCTGGACGCCAAGATGGTGAGTGCGGCCGCGTGCTGCGCGCGAGCCCGGGCGCTGGGGGGGTGAGCAGGGCTTCGCATGGTAGGGTTGCGGGTCGCAGGCGTGGAGGAGGAGGTGGAGCGCCCCGCTCGGACTTGAAGCGCCCGGGCGCTGCGTGGCGCGCCTTGTCGGGGCTGCGGGCGGTGGCCGGCCGCACAGGGCCGGGGGAGCCGCGCCCTTTCCTAACGGGGTCTCCTTCCGGATTCAGACCAAAAAAAGAAGAAACAACGGTCGAGCTAAAAAGGGCCGCGGCCATGTGCAGCCGATTCGCTGCACGAACTGCGCCCGCTGTGTACCCAAGGACAAGGCCATTAAGAAGTTCGTCATCCGGAACATTGTAGAGGCCGCTGCTGTGAGGGACATATCCGAAGCAAGTGTCTTCGACGGTAAGTCGGCCACGGCCGTCGAGTGTGTATGGACGAAGATGAAAAAGGTGTACTTGGCCACCGTGAGCTTTGTGCAGAGGGGGCCTTTTGTGGCATAGTAAAGAGGCTTAACGTTGAGGTTTGAACTTGGAATTGCCCGCCCTCTTGGGTCGAGGCTCGTGCATGGTAGACAAACCATACCTGCATCCTGTCCGTGTGACTGCATATTTTGGAGAAGAGAATCTGTAGGAGGTAGAAATCTGATAAACATGGAAGTTCTTTACTAGAGAAAAACAGCTACTTTTAAAACGGGCAAAAACTTAGCTGTAAATGAAGCAGGCTGTAAGTAGGGTTTCTGGAACTCAATGTATAGACCGTCCGACCCTGAACTCAGGAAGATCTGTGTGCCACTACGCCTGGCTTGTTTCCTTGACTTTGGCAATGATAATGGTAGGTATGGGACCTGCCGACAGAATTGGACTATTCTAGCGTGTGGCCCTCCAGTTTCAAGTACTCCTTTGCCTTTCGAGTGGTAGCCCCTCCCCAAGAACGGTATATGTTGGTGGGTTTATCAGTAGAACTGCATGCAGGACTGCTCAGTGGCTTTGTGGAGATGGTGTTGTGAGAGTGGTTTTATACAATAAGGGAATCATGATTCTGCTTCTCAATTTGTCAGCTTACGTGCTTCCCAAGCTCTATGTCAAGCTGCATTACTGTGTGAGCTGTGCCATTCACAGCAAGGTGGTTAGGAATCGATCTCGTGAAGCCCGGAAGGACCGAACACCCCCACCACGATTTAGACCTGCAGTAAGTAAATTTTGTTTTCAACTTGAGACGTGGGGGTCTTACCCAGAGAAATGTCTACTACGGTTTTAGTCTGGTACAATTGCTTTTCCAGAGTTGGTAGGAATGGTGTGGTACCTTTGAGTTCATTGGTGGCGGGGAAGGGACAAACCTAGGTCCTCACTAGTGATGAGTGCTCTCTCATTGAACTATGAGGTCAGTGTGGGTTTTGTTTTGCTTTTTTTTTTTTTTCCATGAGCTTTACTATGGCCTTAGCTGACGAGGCTTACCTCTGGAGTGCTGGAAATTAAGTGGGCTGTAGGGTACCTTGTTAATTTGCCTCGTCTCTTGCTTTTCAGGGCGCTGCACCACGGCCTCCACCAAAGCCCATGTAAAGGCAAAGGCGCTAATGACAGAAGGACAGGACAAATAAAGTGAACTGTGGCATTGAGTGTCTATTCAGGTGTGAATGACGTGTTCCTTTCTGTGTGTGCTTCTGGAGCCCGAGGTGCAGAGTAAGCTTGGTGTCTTAGGCTCTGTACGCCTTCCTTTTTGAGGCAGTCTCTCAGGTGAGCTCCAGAGCTCCTGTTGCTGCTTCCCAGCCTTGGTTACAAGTGCTTTCACCAGGCTCATCTTTTCACATGGTTCTGGGGATGAACTGGTCCCTGTAAGGGTGAGTCAGCCATGGTTTCATATCCCTAGAATCTTTACCAGGAGTATGAACCAGGTTTGTTTCTTTTCCTAGCATAGGACACTCACTATAAGCTACAATTTGGTTTCAAGCCAGTTAGAGACATGGTCTATCACCTTCCTGGCCTTGAACTCCGCTTCTGAGTGCCAGGGCTAAAGGTGTATATGTCAACCATACCATCCTAAGAGATTTGTAAATGCAGCAAGAAAGGCCAGTGTACTGTCTGAAGGTCCTGGCCATGATCGTGTTTAAAGATCTTTAATCCAAGTTGAAGGCAAATCTGTTGACCACTAGACAAGAAAATCTCAGCTGGGAGTGTCTCTGGGTTGGTAGGGGCACCTCAATATGAGGTGATGTGGAGGACAGGAGGCAGGTGTTAGCTTGTTCTTTGTGGGATCAGATGCCAACCAGCCTTGGTAGCAAGTACCTTTATTTTCAGGCTGACCCAAACATTACTTGGTGCAGAGTGAGGTCTTGTCTGTAGGTATCCTGTGATTGAGGCCCTAGCATTGAGCACAGTTGGTGGGGCTGGCCATCCCTAACCCTACTTGAAGGGTTCCAGTGCCTTTGACCTCCAAGACAGTAGGCGCCTGTGGTGTGTTCACAGGCATATTCTAGAGACGGCTCCATTGGTTGCCTTCTCAGTGCCTGGTTACAGTTGTAGCACGTTCATGGCAGCTCACACCAGGTCTGGGGTATCGGGTCTTTAGAAATGGGTAGCTTTGTTTTGTTTTTAACCTTGATAATCCAGGTCTTAACAGCATTTGGGAATTCAAGGTGAACTTGTGTACAAAGCAGCTCCAGGCTGAGGAACTACCCTGTCCCATGACTTGTTTGGAATACAACCAAGACATCAGTTTCTACTTCTGGGAAGGTCTAGGATGCAGGCATTCTTTACTTTTTTTTTTTTTCCTTGTTTTGGTTTTTCCAGACAGGAGCTCTTATGTAGTAGCTCTTGCTGTCCTGTAGACCAGTCTGGCCTCAACTTGAGATTGATCTGCCTCCCCAGTGCTGAGAGAGAAAAGGTGTGTGCCATCACTACCTGGTTGGAAATGGAAAGTCATAAGCCCACAGGTCAGCTTCAAGGTTCTCCGCTTGTTTAAAGATAACGTGGATGGGCTTGGTGGTCGTGTGGAGCTAACACTCTTAGTGCAGCTGTGATTGCTGCGTCCTTTGTAAGCAGTACATGCTGAGCAAGCTCTGGCCGCTCTTCAGATCAGAGCCAGCAATCCAGTGTTGAACTTTCTACCAGGTTTTGCTTGTTGCTTTCTAATGGACGTGGTTAGGGCAAGAGCTGCCTGGAGTCCACCTGACTGCTTCTGAGGTGCACACTGAGTAAGTGTTCTGGGCAGATGGGGCCTTTGGCTCTAGGTTGGTGTTCAGCTGTGCAGCACACTGACGGCCAAGACAAGTGGGAAATAGACTGTTAGGGTCCTGGACTGCCTGCTTGCATTTTTGCTTTTGTATAACGAAGACAGTACTCTCACTATAAAGTCATGCTTTAGAAGAGGGTGTTGGATACCCTGAAACTGAAGTTGTTGCTAGGAAACAAACATGGGTCCTCTGAAGGAGCAATCAATGCTCTGAACTGCTGAGCCATCTGTTTGGTTTTTTTGAGACAGGATTTCTCTGTAGTCCTGACTGTCCAAGCCCCCCCCCCCTTTTTGTGAACATTTTCTATAGTGCTGGGGATTAAATTTAGAGCCTCTGTGTTAATTTAATTCACCTTGACCAAAATACCCAACAGAAACAGTTTAAGGAAAGAAGGCATTATGGTTACAGAAAGTATAGTCTAAGCATGGCTGAGATCTCAGGGTGACAGACATACAAGAAGCTTTTCGTTGCAGTGGACAATGTGAAGCAGAGTTGTCAAGGAGCTGGGCATGATTGCACACTAACTCTAGCACTCTGGAGTTGGAAGCAGGAGAATGAGTTCAAGGCCAGTTACCCAAAATGGGTTTATGTTTGTTTTTTTAAGCCAGCTGGAGGGTTGGGGCTATATTTCAGTTAGGAGAGTTTGTCTTAGAGCTCCTTTGCTGTGACAACAGCTGTCCAACAGCAGCTTACAGAGGAAACGGAAGTTGGGGTGGGAGCCTGGAGGAAGGAAGAGGCTATGGAGGGGCACTGCTTTACTGGCTCCCCAAGGCTAGCTCAGCACCCCTGCTTGCCCAGCTTCCAGGACTACTGGCCCACCAGTCAGGTGGGGGCATATTCTCTGTTCTCTCTTCCCAAATGACTCTAGCTTGTGTCAAGTTGACATAAAGAGTGACCAGCACACCTAGTGTCTGACCTCTAGCCCTCTGCATGAAAGCTGGGATGAGCCAGGTGTGAGGGCATACACATGTAATCCCAACACTTGGGATTTCAAAGTTATCTGCTACGTAGTTCAATGCCAGCATGAAGTACACAGAGATACAGGGAGAATATTAGTGACAATCATTTTGGACTTTTTCTGAAAAAGGAAAAGTAGCTGGAGAGATGGCTCAACAGTTCAGAGCTGGCACTGCTCTGCTGGGAAGCTCAGAAGAGCCACTGCAGGGATCCACAGCCCCTCTCTGCCTCCCAGACACTGCCTAAAAGGTGGGGGCAGAAGAGCTGGGCAGCGTTGGCGCACACCTTACTCCCAGCACTGGAGGCCGAGACAGGTAGATCTCTGAGTTCTAGGCTAGCCTGGTATACAAATAGGGTCCAGGACAGCCAAGGCTACACAGAGAGACCCTGTCTCAAAAAAAAAAAAAATGGGCATGCGAGGATGGAAGGATGAACAAAAACTGCTTCAGCAGACAGCAGGGGAGGAGGAGCTCCTGTAGAGCAGTTGGTTGCCACTTTTGTGTCTTGTGTAGGAGGCCAGGACATGCACTGAGAAGAGGACGAATGTCTGAAAAGGCGTCTGGGGGAATTTGCAGTGCATGGCACAGAAGTGAGCTGTGAGGGGTGGCACTTGGCCACTGGGGGTCAGCGACTCAGCTGGCATGGAGTCTTTTAATAAACAGCAAAGGTGAACTGAATGAGATGAGAATTGGCAAACGCATTTGCTGAAGTAAGAAAGGGCAGCAGGATGGAGACGCAGTCAAGGCAGCAATTATGTCTGGGGTGAGTGTCGGGTAGATGATGAACAGCTGGAGGAGGACCACTGAGGCCATCTGTCAGGTGTGCCTAGGCCTGGGGCCCAGCACTCGGGAAAGCAGTTCAAAGCCAGCCTGGTCTACAAAGTGAGTTCCTGGACAGCCAGGTGTACACAGGGAAACGTTGTATTGAAAAACAAAAAAAGCCCATTTCAATAAACCGGGACCAACAAACAAAAGGCATCATGAGCCAGGTGTGATGGCTCTCACCTGTAATTTCAGCATCCCAGAGGCAGAGACAGATTGCTGCAAGTTTTAAGCAAGGCTGGCTCAGGACTTCATTTGTGCTCAAGCTCATGAACTCAGTCTTGCAGCCTCTGCTTCCCTGGCTGCTGGGAGTGCAGGTGGGTATCTCCAGGTTTGGCTAAACCTCAGCTGGGGACTATCCAAAGACAAGGCCCACTGAGAGTAGCCCTGGTGGACCAGTCAAAGACCAGGTTCTGACTTCACGGTTGCTCCTTCAGCACTGACTCCTGTCCTATTTCCTCTGCTCTCATCTCTGAAATAAGCTGGGGGAGGTCTATAAGCCTTGAGGAGGGTTGAATGATGCTCCAAACAGAAAAGGCTGAGGTTGGAAAAAGGCCTCCCCATTCCCTCCCACCACCCCAGCCCCCAAGGGAAGTTCTGAGAACACATTCCTTTTCTCCAGCATAAAGTGAGCCTAGGCACCCAGGGGCTATAGCTAAAAATGACTCCATGGCTGTCAGTACCTATGGTCAGCATGGTGCAGCCATCAAGAGCCTGTTTTAGCAGTTTAGCCTGGGTTTGGATTTTTCTCATGTTCTGTTCATTTGCAACTTGACACAAGTTACTCTTTCCAGACCTACTTGAGCTAAGGAGACCACTCAGCAGGTAAGGATGCTCACCACCAAGCCTGGCAGGGTGGGAAAGGACTGTGACCCTGACCTCGAAAGCCCACATGCATACACTAAATAAACACAGGAATAAAAATAACAAAATAGATCAACACAGTAATCCATGCTTACATGTTTGTTTCAAGATGAAAAAATTTAGAATATTTACTTTTATTACTTCTGTGTGTTTGTGGAGGTAGATGCTTGCAGAGACCCCTGGACCTAGAATCACAGGTGATTTCAGGCTGCCAGATAGAGCTACTGAGAACCCAAAGTGGGTCCTCTGGAGAGCAGCACGAGCTCTAGCTGCTGAGACATCTTTCCAACCCCAAAATAAAATTATTATTTTTATTTATTTTGGCTCTTTTAAAATTGAAAATAGTTGTTTTCATACAATATATTTTTTCATACGATATATCTTGATTACATTGCCCCTTCCTCCAACTCCACCCAGATCCCACCCACCACCCAGATCCACACCCTTTCTTTCATTAAAAAAAACAGGCATCAGAGCCCCTTGAGGTAGCTTAGGAACCCCAGCACTCAGGAGGCAGAGGCAGGCAGATCACTGTGAGTTCAAGGTTAGCCAAATCTACAAAAAAAGAGTTCTAGGCCAGCCAAGGCTGCAGTTACACAGAGAAACCCTGTCTCGAAAAAAACAAAACAAAGAACAGGCATAGAAAATAATTATGATAATAAAATAAGATAAACAGAAAAAAGAGCAAAAAAATTTTAAAAAGCACAAGAAACACAGGGGTTCTAGAGAGATGGCTCAGCGGTTAAAGGCACTGGCTGCTCTTTCAGAGGACCCAGGTTCAATTCCCAGCACCCACATGGCAGCTCACAACTGTCTGTAATTCCAAAAGCTGACACCCTCAGGCATACATGCAGACTAGACACCAATGTACATAAAATAAAAATAAATTTAAAAAAATATATGGATTCTGCCACACACACACATTCATACACTTAGATATCCCATAAAGATATAAAAACCGAAACCATAATATATAAGTCAAAGCCCAGTTTAAGGTGAAAACTTTGAGTATGTCAGAATGTTGTTAGGAGAGCAGCATTATTGGAGTGTTCTTAGGTCTATGCCTTGCCTCGTCTCAGGTTCTTGGTTACTCAAGCAGTGTCATCTCATGGAGTGTGTCTTACAGCTGATGACATGTGGCTTTTATGTCACTGTTGTACCAATATGTCTTGTAGGCAGAGCACCATTATGAATTGAAGGAACCGTGTACATGAGCGGGTGTTTCCCTTTTCCTCTGGTATGGAACAGAACTGAATCCCTTCCAGTACATGAGGTGAAGGCTCAAGGCAGGCACCAGACTGCCTTTGTGTTCAGTGAATTATGTAGGTGTTGCCTTCAGCAACAGGGACTTACCATCAGTTTGTGGAGAGAAACCAATACCTTTGGCCATAGCCTGGGTTTTCAGGGATTTCCATGGGGCCCTTTTGACCTACAGCTGGACCAGATGTAACTCGTTCCGTTCCCAGCACTGGAAGTTTCTCTCCCCTTTATTAAAGAAGCATTGAAGAACCTACTATATTAGGTTTAAGATTTATTTATTTGACATTTCTGGATACGCTATGTATATATGTTTGGATGCCAGAAGAGAGCTTCAGATGTTACAGATGGTTGTGAGCCACCATGTGGTTGCTGGGAATTGAACTCAGTACCTCTGGAAAAGGAGCCAGTGCTCCTAACCACTGAGCCATCTCTCCAGCCCCTGCATTAGGTTTAAATGGCCCTTAGTTGGCTGTCCTGTATTCTCTCTCTTCTCCCTTCTCTCCCCCTCCCTGTTTGATCTTCCTGTTCTAGCCTCCATTCCCCATCCATCCATAACTATCTATCTTATTCCTCCTCCACCCTATCTACTTTTTGAGACAGTGTCTCACTCTAGCTTTCTGGCTGTCCTATAACTTTCCTGTACACACCAGACTGCCTCAAACTCAGATCTGCCTGCCTCTGCCTTTGAGCGTTGGGATTAAAGGTGTGACCCATCACCACCAGCATCCTGATGAATTCTGTAAAAGTCTTTTGATTTTTAAGAAATATATTATTTTAAATAGTATTAATATATCAGTTTATATATATATTAAACTATTTAATTAAAAAAAATTTTTGTGCCTATTTTGCCAGCATGTATGTGCAGTACTCCTGGAGTCCAGAAGAGGGCACCAGATCCCTTGCCGCTGGAGTCAGAGAGGGGTGAATTTGGATCCTCCACAAGAGCCGCACACCTGCAGAGCCATCTCTGCAGTCCCAAGCGGTTAGTTCTCAGAACAGCCGTTGCTGCAAGATGGTTCAGAGGGTAGTCTTGCCATACAGGCCTGGTGAACTGAGTCTAGTGCCTAGAACACATGTACAAACGAAAGGAGACTTCCAAAGCTACCCGGTGTCTTTGAGCCTCCTTGCTTGAGTAGTGCGTGCCCCCAATCTCACACACACACACACACTTTTTTTTTCTTTTCAAGACAGGGTTTCTCTGTGTAGTCCTGGCTGTCCTGGACTTACTCTGTAGACCAGGCTGGCCTCGAACTCACAGAGATCCACCTGCCTCTGCTGCCCAGTGGGGAATTAAAGGCCTGTGTCACCACTGGGGTGCTTGTTTGTTTTTTTGAAATAGCATCACACATAGTCCAGGCTGGCCTCAAACTCTCTGTGTAGCAGAGAATGACCTTGAACTCCTCACTCTTCTGCTTCCAACCCCCCAGTATGGAATTCTAGGTATGTAACACCAAATCTAACTCTAAGGCTGATTTTTAAAGGTGTGTAGCCCAGTTTGCTAGCACTAGCACCCTTCCCCAGGGTGGTGAGTCAGGAGGAGGAGCCTAGGCTCAGGAGTTCAGTCATTCTCCATCCTTGGGGGGATAGAAAGTTGGCCTGTGCTGCATGAGACCCTGTCTCAAAACAAACAAAACTAACGCTTAAGGCTGGAGAGATTAAGAACACGCACTGCTCTTCCAGAGGACCCAGGTTCAATTCCCAGCACCCACATGGTGGCTCACAACTGTCTGTAACTCCTGTTCCAGGGGATCTGACACCCTCACGCTGACATATATGCAGTCAAACACCAATGGACATAAAATAAAAATAAATAAGTTCTGCTGGGCAGTGGTAGTACACACCTGTAATCCCAGCACTCAGGGAGACAGAGGCTGTGAGTTCTAGGCCAGCCTGGTTCACAGGAATGTTTCTTAGGGGCCACCGTTGTTTATCTGGAGCTTTAAAATCACCTGCAGTGGAAAAGAGGGGAGGGAAATTCAGAGCTGGAGAGAAAGCAGAAGCAGGAACTCTGGCAGCCAGCCTCACCTCACAGCCAGCCTCTGTGGGTGTTGAGGACAGGATCTGATATGTTGTGTTGTCTGTTACTGTTCGTTCTTTCGCTTGAACGCCTCACCAGAGGAGACCCTCTGCTCTGCCCGGAAGTCTCAATGAAGAACTCCAAGTGCTGCCTTAAATTAGCTTCCCCCATCGGAAGTTTTGCTGTCTGTCTGCCTATATATCTCTATCATCTATCTACATACATATATAAAAATAAATAAATCTGGGGCTAGGGAGATGGCTTAGTGATTAAGAGTACACACTGTACTTCCAAGGGTCCTGAGTTCAATTCCAAGAACCCACATGGCAGCTCACCACTGTCTGATGTCATCTTCTGGTGTGTAGATGTACATACAGACAGAGTGCCCACTTATATAAAATATATAAATAAGTGAATCTTAAATAAATCTAAAATTTTTACAAATATATTTTGCACATACATGTTCATGGAATCGGAGTACTACTTGTAGGAGTTGGTTCTCTCCTTCTACTACGTGGGCTCTGGGGATGGGCTCAGGCTGTCAGGCATGACAACAGCTGTCTTTATGGAGCCATCTCAAGTGCATCCCCTGGCTGCCACTTCTCTCTCTCTCCCATCATGGAATTACAGGTGTTCAGTCCCTTCACTATATATTATAGTCAATAAAGCTGTTAAAACATTAATATTCTGGAGGGTTAAACTCAGAGCTCCACACATGCTAAACATGTGCTTTACCAATGAGGTAAATTTAAACCCATGAACAGGTTTTGTTTTGTTTTTTTCTATAGGGTGCTGGAGGTCAAACCCAGGGCCTTCTGCACAATAGGAGGAGAAGGAAGAGGAGGAGGAAGAAGATCAGGAAAGGGGGGCTAAGGGTATATAGCTCAGCCATAAAGTGCTTGCCTGATCATAACTTCATTTAGTTTCATTTTCTTTTCCTTCTCCTGCAACCCTTTTTCTCTTTGAACAGTTTCATGTGTGTCAGGCTGGCCTTGAACTCCTCATGCCCCTGCCTCCACTTCCCAAATGCTGGGTTACATGGACCACTACACTGGACTGTGAATGGAGACTCAGTATGGACACCTAACCAAATGTGGTTGTGTGAGACATTTGGCATCAGTAGAAGTTTTCTGGACATGCAGAGTCTAAAACAGAATTCAGAGTCAAACATGAAGTGAATCTGAAGTGTTTCCAGCACGTGCCCATGTTGCAGCAAATGTTCACTGCAGTCTTGCTTCGGAACACACAGCACGCTAAAATTGCACTGTGCATGCTGTCTGGCCAAAGTAGTGTGTCTTTCGATGGTTTACTTTTGTTGTCTTTTTTTTTTTTTTTTTTACGGGGTCTTACTATGTAGCACTGGCTGTCCTGGAAGTTGCTTTGTAGAGCAGGCTAGCCTCAAACTCAGAAATCCACCTGCCTCTCCTTTTTGAGTGCTGGGATTAAAAGTGTTTGCCACCATGCCCACTAAATATTTGCTTTTTTAAAAAAAAAATTGCTATTGTGTTGTTGACTTAAGTTTTATTTAAAAAAAAGAAAATCACTGAATGATAGGTCAGGTGTGATGGCGCCTATCTTTAAACCCAACACTCAGAGGAAACGCAGGCAGATTTCTGTGAATCTGAGGCCAGCCTGGTCAATATAGCAAGTTCCCAGCAAGTTAAAGCAGCATGGTGAGTCCTGTGTCCAAAATAAATAACTATCATGGACTAAATTTTAGCTTAAGATTAGGACAGAATTCCAACAATTTCTGAAATGCTCTTAAACATCCTTCTGCCATTTTGTACTATGTATTATACAAAATGCCATTCTCAGCATTGGCAATTATAAAATCAAAGTATCAATCAGCTGTGGAGAACTAGAAGCTACTCTATGCTCTGAAGGGTGAAATATTCAGCCGAGGGGATGTAGCTGTTGGTAGAGTACTTGCCTAGCAGGCAGGAAGCCCTACATTCCATCCTCAGCACCACGAAAACTGGGTGTAGCAGCAAATGCCTGTAATCCCAGAACCAGTGATATAGAGACAAGATCAGAATTTCACAGTCATCCCCAGCTGCCTAACTAGTTCCAGGACAGACTGAGCTACAGTAAATAGTATAATGAAAACAGAGCAGTCAAACATTCCTTTTGTTTGTTTATTTTGAGATAGAATCTTCCTGTGTAATCCTTGCCTTGTAAAGGAACTTGCCTTGTAAACTGGGCTGACCTCACACTCATAGAGATAGATCCTCCTGTCTCTGCCTCTGAAGTGCTAGGATTAAAGGTGTGTGCCACCATGCCCTGCTTCTTTTGTTTATTTTTGGGGAACTGTCTTATTTACTAATCTATTGCTATGATAAAAAAAACACCATGACCAAGGCAACCTGTAAAAGAAAGGTTTAATTTTACTTGCAGTTTCAGAGGGCCAGAGTCCATGATAATAGAGGAAGGGACAATGGAAAGCTCATACCTTGAACCGTGAACCACACTGAGGATGGTGGGGGCTTTTAAAACCTCAAGACCCACACCCAATGACACACCTCCTCTAATAAGGCCACCTCCTCATCCTTCCCAGTTTCGCCAGCGAGGGACCAAGTGTTCAAATATAGGAGCAAATGGAAGCTGTTCTCATTGAAACCACACAAATGCCACGCTTGAGTCTGCAATGCCTCGTGAAGGCTTCATTCTCAAGGGGCTTTAGGAAGTGATTGGATCATAACGGCTCTGACTTCATCATTACATTAATCCACTGATAGTTTCAAATTGATGGCTGTCTTGGGACAGGAAGGAAAATAGGATATGGACCCCATCTGAAAAAGCAGATCTTAGGAAGAGGGCCTTGCAATGGTGAGTCCTGTCCCTGGCTCCTGTGGGGCCATTTGCAGCTGTTCCAGAACCATCCTGGAACTCATGCTGTAAACTGGGCTGGTTTCAGATCTGCCTGCCTCTGCCTTCTGAGTTTTGAGCATGGACCAGAACCTCTGCATCCATGAACTAATAAGCCTTTCCTGACTTAATTTGTGTTCTCAAGTATTTTGTCTCAGTGTGGGAAGGACTATCTTTGTTAGCCTACCTCCTGGAGCTACACACATCCTGGACTTAACTTCTGGGTGATGGTGAGGAAGAAGGACAAGAGTAAGGACAGAACTTTGTGTTTCCTTTTGTTTTTGTCTTTGTTTTTGTTTGTCTGTTTTTTCCAGTCACAGTTTCTCTATGTAGCTCTGGCTGTCCTGGAACTCTAGACCAAGCTGGCCTCCAACTCAGAGAGCGGCTTGCCTCTGCCTCTGGAGTGCTGGGATTAAAGGTGTGCACCACACCTCCCTGCTAGAACAGGAGTTTTTGTGTCTTCACATGCAGAAGAGGCTTTTCGATTCTAGCCATAGATCTACACATTTGTTTCTTCTAAAGTACCTGTGTTATGCACAAAGTTCATTATTTGTTTTGCGGTATCAGAGCTTTAGGTTTCTGGAGGAGCTTATGTGTAAAAGCGTAGAGAGAGAGGGCTGGGTGCAGCTCAGGTGGCAGAGTGCTTGCTCATCATGCAGAAAGCCCGAGGCTAGATCCAGGCTTGGTGGCACAGGCTTGTAATCCTAGCACTCACGTGGTGCAATCAGAAAGACCAGAAGTTCAAAATCAAAGCTCAAAGTATGAAGTATGTTTGAGTGTAAGTGTGTGTGTGTGTGTGTGTATGTGTGGTGTGTGCTTGTGTATGTGTGGTATGTGTGGTGTGGTGTGTGTCATGTGTCTAAGTGTGTGTGTGTAAGTGTGTGTATGTATGTCAAGTACATGGAGGTCAGAAAACAACTTTTGGGAATACATTTTCTCTCCTTCTATAGTGAATTTAGGGACTGTAACTCAGATCAGCAGTGTGGAAAGCACCTTCACCATCTCATGACTGTGAATTTGTATTAAGTACTGTTTTTTCACAAAATTTTATTCAGATCTTAATACATTATGTTTCAATGACAGAGGGTCTTGTTGCCTGGCATGGTGGTGAGCAGGGCCAGCAGCTCAGCTGCTGGAGGCCTCTGACCAGCCAGGAGTTCCGAGCCAGCCTGGACTGTATGAGCCCCTGAAAAACAAGCGAATAAGCAATAAAAGGTGTTTGTTGATTATCCTTGTGTACAATAATGGACATATACAGCAGTTACCCTTTCATATCTTCTAGAATAAGGTGATATTCCGCTCATTTTGGATCGGGTTGTCGCTATTGTTCTGATGGAATTGAAAGGCTCACCCTACACCACCAACACTGCCCCTCACTCAAGCAATGTCTTTTACATTTGTACCACCTCAACATAGTGTGTTTTTAATTATTTTTATTTATTGGTGTTTCGTCTACATGTGTGTCTGTGTACCATGTATGTATGCAGTGTCCTGGGCTCAGAATCAGACACTGGATCCTCTAGGACTGGAGTTACAGATGGTTGTGAGGGTCCAGGGACTCGAACCCAGGTCCTCTGAAGGGTAGCCAGTGCTCTTAACTACTGAGCCAGCTTTCTAGCTCCTAGGTTTGTTTGTTTGTTTGTTTGTTTGTTTGTTTATTTATTTATTTATTTTAGTTTTTAGTAAATATGTGAGTCTCTGTGTGGGTGAATGTACAGGAGTGGAGGTGCCTGAAGAGCCTAGAAGAAGTCAGATCCCCTGGAGCTGCTGGGAACTGAAAGAGCAGCACTCTTAACACTGAGCATCTCTCCAGCTCCTCAAGCATATAACAGTTATCAATTATTAAAAATTAAAAATTTTGCATTTTGAAATGTATGCTGATATATAAAGTTATTTGATCTGTGTAATCAGAAGTGCTCAATGTTTTTTAAATAAAAGAGCATTTGCTGGGGCGGGGGCATGCACACTTAATCCTAGCACTCTGGGAAGCAGATCTCTGTGATTTCCAGGCCAGCCTGGTCCCACAGAGTGAGTCCAGAACAGTCAAGGCTACACAGAGAAACCCTGTCGAGTGTTTAATTGGGGGCTTGCTCACAATTTTGAAGGGGGAGTCCATGACTTCTCAGTGTTGCAGAGGTGAAATATACTCTTTTGTTCCTAAGGAGCCCCTTTCAGGTACACTTGACTTTGTGTTAACAAGTGAATTTTGCAGCAAAGTCCCTAGATGATCACAGAAATCTCACAGGTTTCCAGGGTAAACACCCAGGTAACTAAAGGTTGGAACTTTCAGTCCCAGCCTAGACCTCCAGGAAGCAGAAAGCACTGAAGTTCAGTTAATCACCAATGGTGACAGGTATAACCATTGTATTAGTTATTTTCTGTTGTTGTGATAAAACACTATGACCCGGGCAATTTAGACAAGGGAGAGTTTATCTGGGTTAAGAGTCCATCACTATGGCAGTGGGAAGGCGTGGCAACTGCCAGGCGTGTTGACTAAAAAAAAGCTGAGCGCTCACAATCCTTAACCACAAGCAAAAAGCGGAGACAGCAAACAGAAGGCAGGGCTTGCTAATCTCAAACCCTGCTTCCTTTATGCCGGTGTACCACCTAAACTTCCCCAGTGCAACCAGCTGGGGACCAAGTGTTCAAACAGCCAAGACCACAGGCAACATTTCTCATTGAAGCCACCAGCTGTGCCTATGGCAGGGGAGAGGAGCGTCCACGCTGTCGGAGGCCCACCATGGAGTGTGTGACCAGTGGGCTAGGCAAATGCTGATAGTTCAGAAGCAAGAGGGTCGTTTATTGTGTATCCAGTGTTCTGTCTGCACACCAGAAGAGGCACGAGATCTTATTATAGATGGTTGTGAGCCACCATGTGGTTGATGGGAGTTGAACTCAGGACCTTTGGAAAAGCAGCCAGTGCTCTTAACTTCTGAGCCATCTCTCTAGCCCTGGGTCACAAGTCTTAAACCAGTCTGACTCAGCTGCACCTGCATTGTAATCCCAACACTCTAGAGATGGGGGTGGGGGTCAGGAAAGGCTAGCCTCTGCTCCATAGCATGTTCAAACTAGCCTGTGCTACCTTCCAGTTTAAAAACAGGTGACTTCAGTCCTAGGAGATCAAACATCCTCTCTGGCCTCCATGGACACGCAGTCACACTTGGTGTATACACACAGAACACACATGAAAGCCACACATGGTGGCCCATAGCTGTAAGCCCAGCATTGAAAGGTTCAGGCAAAAGGATTGAAGTGGGATATCTCGGGCTATCTAGAAAGACTGTCTCAAAAATCAAAAACAAGGACAGGGAGAGAAGCTTTAGTTGGTAGAGTACTTGCCTAAGATGCAGGAAACCGTGGATTTGATCCTGAGTCCATGTAAAACCCGGCCAGGCAGCATGGCCTATAATTCCAGCACTCCAGGAATGGAGGCGAGAATCAGATGGTCAAGATCATTCTTGGCTGCACAGCCAGCTTGAGGCTAGCCTGAGTTATAAGACCTGCCTTCTTAAACTCAGTTCATCAATTAATTAAATTTAAAAAACAAGAAAAATCATCATTAAAAATTTGGGGGGTGGAAGGGTGGAGAGGGTTTCTCTGTATAACAAGCCCAGACTGTCCTGGACTCACTTTGTAGACCAGGCTGGCCTCAAACTCACAGAGATCCGCCTTCTGGGCTTTAAGGTCTGGGCCATCACACCCAGCTAAAGTGTTTTTAGCCAGCAGTGGGGCACACTGGGGAAAGAAAGATACAATTCTATGCCAGACTGGTTTATGAAGAGTTTCATGTCAGCCTGTCTGCACAGTGAGACTCTGTCTCAAGGAAATAAATGCAATAAATACAATTAAAAAAAAATAAAAGTACTACACTTATTTAGTTTGTGTGTGTGTGTGTGTGTGTGTACTCATATGACTCAGTTCTCTCCTTCCACTGTGTAGGTCCAGGAGACAGAATTCATGTTCTCAGGCTTGGCACTGTCATCTTATTGGTCCACAAAAACCTGTTTCTGATCATGTGTGGTGTCTCACATCTGTAATCTGACATTGTAGAAACCATGGATTCCAGAGTAGCCTGAGCTACCCCCACAGCTGGTACACATGGTATACATGGCTTCTTCGGGGATACTGGAGATTGAACATGAGCAAGAGTTCTACCGTTGAGCTGGATCCTGCCCCCACCTCCTCTCTCTGACAGAGGTTCACTAAATTGACAGGGCAGGCCTTGAAATTGTGATCTCCCTGCCTCCCAAATAACTAGGATTACAGGCCCAGCTTTTTTAAATGTTTGGTATCAGAACAAACAGCTTTGTCCATCTTCAGAGCTATGCAGCTATTTTGTATTTCATTTGTTTCTTCCTCTTCCTCCTGACAAAATGTCTTGCTTTGTTGCCTTGGTTGGCCTGGAGCTCACTCTAAACACCAGCCCCGCCTTGAATTTGTACCAGTCTTCCTGGATCTGCCCTTTTAAATCCTGGGGTCACAGATGTGGATTTTGCAATGTCAGCTGTGTTTTCACTAGTTCCTGTTCTTTGTACTTTCTTCTATTTTCTTCAACTATAGGCTGTTCTTTAAGGTAGCCCAGGCTAGCTTGGAACTTACCATGTAGCCCAGGATAGCCCAGAACCAATAATCCTCCTTCCTATGCCTCCCAAGTGATGGGATTACAGTTATAAGCCACCACTTTTGACTCTCCAGCCCTGTTTTAGGTCAATTTAATCCTTAGCACAACCAAGTAATACAGAGGCTGATGGGAAGCCAAGCTCTTTCCTGTTCTGCAGAAAGCAGCAACAGCTCACATTCACCTGGAAGAGACAACTGCTCTTTAGCAGTCTTGCCCTGGGCTCTATGAGCTCTCCCGTCCCCTGCAATAATCAGAAGGCAACTGAGCAGTGGGCATCTCCTAGAACCTCAGGATAGTGATAACATCACACAAGGACTTGCCAAGCCAGGAATGTCAGCATCCTCAGATAAGTCCTTAAGGCGAGCTGCGGAACGCCCTGCGATCCAAAGGCCTTTGTCCTGCTGTCTTCCTCCCTTTACTCTAACAGCTGATTCCAGGAGCTCTTGTTCATGAACGCACCCTAACCTTCCCTGCGGCTGGCCTCCAGGAGGCTCCTGCTGGGACAAACAGAGAACACCAAACAGGCAAAAAGAATGCAAAAGAAAGTTGGAACTTTAACCAAATGTGACAAAATTAAGTCAAAAAATTTAAAGGACACAGGCAGGAGATGGCTCAATTGTTAAGAAGTTTGCCACAAACCTGAAGATGTGAGTTTGATCCCTGAGATCCCCAGGATGGAAGGAGAGGACCAACACCCTGAAGGTGTTCTCTGACCTCCATATGCACACACACACACACACTCTCTCTCTCTCTCTCTCTCTCTCTCTCTCTCTGTCTCTCTCTCTCTCTGTAACTTTTGTTTTTCAAGACAGGGTTTCTCTGTGTAATCTTGGCTGTCATGGAGCTCACTCTGTAGACCAAATTGGCCTCAAACTCACAGAGATCCGCCTGCCTCTGCCTCCTGAGTGTTGGGATTGAAGGCCTGTACCACAATGCTCAGCTCATGGATATTCTAGAACGTAGCTGGACACGGATGGCTGATTTGACTTGGTCTAGTTTTAGGTGTATGCCCAGTACATCAAGCCATGTCTGTTCTCTGAGCGAACTTCAGGAGAAAATTCTGATTTACTATCTTGTGCTTACGAATAACTGGGTATGCACATGATTGAACTCAGACACATCATAAGAAGGGACATACGCAATAGAGTAAAGTGTATGTAAACTGTCCATTAAAGTAGAAGACTCCTGCCAGCTGGCGGTGGCGGTTAAACCCAGCACTCGGGGAGGCAGAGGCAGGCGAATCCCTGTGAGTTTGAGGCCAGCCTGGTCTACACAGCAAACTCCAGGGTAGCCAGTGCTACACAGAGAAATCTTGTCTCAAAATAAAATAAAACAAAAATAAATAGGAAACCACCCTAATCATGTCCCTTACACCTCTTCTTTAGATCCTGTAAAAGAAACCTCAGGCGCTAACCTGGACCCTTGGGAACCCAGAGATGCTCATCTGCTGTCCTTGGCAGATTTCCAATCTGGGCCATGACCTTGTCTTTGAGTAAAGGTTCCTCTTTACTATTTCTTCTCCTTTGAAATTATAATGTAATTACACTATTTCCCCCTTCCATTTCCTTCCTCCACAGCCTCTCATATACTACTCCTTGCTCCCTTTCAAACTCATGACCTCTTTTCTTCATTAATTGTTGGTTGCTGCTTGCATGTATGTATACATATATATATATGCATATTTTGCTCAGTCTGTTATTTGTATGTACATTTTTAGAGCTGACCATTTGGTATGAGACTACCAATTGCTGTTCTCTTCTCTCTCAAACCCACAGAGATCCACCTGCCTCTGCCTCCCTAGTGCTGGGATCAAAGGGGTGTATCACCACCGCCCTGCATGTACATCTTTTTCAATTTTCTGAATAAGACACTATGAACCTGGAAGCACCCATCCAGACATTGACCAGAGGTAGCAATGATACTACCTCTCCCAAGAACTGAAACAGTAGGATTGCTGTGACTTTGAGGTCTGAAAAACAAAAGCAGGAGCTAATGAGAAGGCTCTCTTACAGAAAAATAGATAAATAAAAGTAATTCAAAATTTAGTAAAACAGGGGGCTGGAGAGATGGCTCAGAGGTTAAGAACACTTGTTGTTCATCCAAAGGTCCTGAGTTCAATTCCCAGCAACCACATGGTGGCTTACAACCATCTATAGTAAGATCTGGTGCACGGGCAGAATGTTACTGAATAAATAATAAAATAAATATTTAAAAAAAATTTAGTAAAACAAAAAATAAGAGTTTGGGCCAGTGAGATGGCTCAGTGGATAAGGCTAAGCCTGACAGCCTGAGTTTGACCCTCAGGATTCACATGGTGGACAAAGGGAACTGATAACCCCCAACCCAAGTTGTCCTCTGACCTTGACACATGCATGTCAATTCATCCATATGTGTACGCACATGTGTGTGCACACACACACACTAAAAAACAACCATAAAAGTCAGGGAGCATGCCAGGCAGTGGTAATAATCACTTTTAATCCTAGCACTATCGAGGCAGAGGTAGGTGGGTCTCTGAGTTTGAGGCCAGCAGGTCTACAGATGGAGTTCTGGGACCACCACGGCTATAAAGAAACCCTGTCTTGAAAAACCAGGAAAAAAAAAGTCAGGGGACAAGAGCGAGGAAAGATAATGAGATGTAGGGAAAACAGAAAGCATTCACCAAGCCTCCCTTCTTTCAATTAATTTATTCATGGAAGCCAGTCAGCAATATGGCTGTTTATGCACTATTTATATCCCGGATGCTTGAGATGCTGTTTCCTGTAGTGCAGAAGAGCAAACTGAAGGGCCCAGAGCAGTGCATCTTGGACCTAGCTGGGAGGGTTGCTAACACAGCTAGCATTCACTAAATGCTTCATAATGAGAACAACTCAGTTACTGAGGACTCTTGGCCTGACTCTTCCTTTTCTTTTCTTCTTCTTCTTTTTTTGACTTGATTTTCCTATGTGTAGTCTTAAGCAACAAGGCACTAGCCATGTAACCCAGGCTGGCCTCAGAGTCCTGGCAATCTTCCCTCGGCAGCTTCTCCATTGCTGGGATTACAGGGATGAGCCACTACGCCTTGTTCCTCTTAAATCCAAACAACAACGGTATGCTAGCACAGTTCTTCTTTCTGGGCCGTGCACACGTGCACCCCAGGCAACCACTCCATCTCTGCTTCACAACCTCAACCCTACAACTGCTTTGAACATGGACACTTCCTTGAGAGAACAGTGCCTTGAATACTGTCTTGGTTAGTGTTTCTATTGCTGTGATGAAACACCAGGACCAAAGCAAGGTGGAGAGGAAAGGGTTTATTTTGCTCACACTTCCACATCACTGTTCATCATTGAAGGAGGTCAGGACAGGAACTCAAACACGGCAGGAACCTGGAGGCAGGAGCTGATGCAGAGGCTGTGGAGGGCGCTGCTCACTGGCTTGCTCCCATGGCTTGCAAAGTGTGCTTTCTTATTGAACTCAGGACCACCAACCCAGGGTTAGAACTACCCACAATGGGCTGGGCCCTCCCCATCAATAAATAATTAAGAAATGTCTTATAGCTGGATATTATGGAGGCATTTTCTTAATTGAGATTCCCTCCTTTCAGATGATTTTAGCTTGTGTCAAATAAACTCGCCAGCACACTAACGAAATTGAGGTGAATGTTTTGATTGGGGGGATGTAGCTGGCAAGTAATGAGCATGGGCACTGGAAGGGAGCCACACCTCACTGGTGCTCCTGGAGGCTGGGCCTGGAGCTAAGCAAGAGTTGAATACTGAGCTGCATCCTAGCCCTGAAAGGAGTTTGACTCTGACCAGATGAATCTCCAGTTTTTGTATACTATCTTAAGAAATCCTGGGTCAATTTCTGAGCCTCTCCCTGTCTGTCATCAGGTAGGGAGATTTGGAGAAAATTCACAAGTTTCCATTTCAGAAATGAGGGGGCAACAACCGTAGCCCACAGGCTTTTGTGGGTGTGGGTCTCGTTACTGGAGATGGAAGCTACAGCCTCAAGGAATACTAAGCAACACCCAATAAGCTTCCCGGCTTCTATTTTGAGACAGGGTTTTCCTAGTGGTCTTAGACTTGCTGGCCTCCTGCCTCAGCTGGCTCCATGATGTTTTTAAAATATTTTCTTAAATGTTTTCACACACCAGAAGAGAAGAATCAGATTCCATTACAGATGATCTTGAGCCACTATGTGGTTGGGAATTGAACTCAGGACCTCCGGAAAAGCACTCAGTGCTCTTAACTGCTGAGCCATCGCTCCAGCCCTCCATGAACGGTTTTGCGCTTGCTTTCACTAGTGTTACACAGGAGATCCAGGAAAGTCCAAGAGTAGATAAGCCCTTGAGTTGCACATCAGTATAGGAGCAAGTTTAAAGAACTGTTGCACAAGAGAAGGGACGGCGGCAGCTGCAGACGCGGCTCGGTGTCGAGAGCTCTTGTTCGTAAAGAACCAGGGCTAGATCCCCAGACAGTTAGTGACTCCAGTTCTGGGGATTTCTCGCCTCCCTAGGTACCTAAATGCGTTCGAAGAGAAAGCCTGGTGTTCTGAGTTCCATCCCCCAACCCATGTAAAAGTGGAAAGAGATAACCGACTCCACAAAGTTGTCTTCCGCCTTCACACGCACACCGTAGCAGGCACGTGCTCCTCCCTCCCACCACTATACACACAGCAATAACAAATTAAAAAAAAATGCAGCGGGAGAGCCGGACAGGGTGACGCACACCTGCACCTGGGGTGGAAGCAGAAAGACCATTCCGAGCTCAACAGCAGTCTAAGCCACGTCCTGTACTCGCGTCTGAGCTATAACGAGACCCTGTCTCAAAAACAAAAACAAAATAATAATAAACAAAAGAAAAGAAGCTGATAGTCTTCGCCCCCGGGGGGAGACCTGGGAGGCCACCCTAAGAGTGTGAAATGCCGCGGGTTGGCGCCCGTCCGACCCGCAAGGGCCCTGCCGCCCCCGGGTGCGCCACCCTCGAGGGCCGGCAGGTCCCGGGCGTCCGCGGTGAGCGCCCCGCGCCCTCCTCTCCGCCGTGCCCGGCTGGGCCCGGGGTGGGAGCGGGGCCCGCGGCCGCGTGGGCAGCTGTTCTCCCGGCGGCCGCGGGGGGCAGCAGAGGGGAGGCGACAGGTGCGGATCGCCCCCCGGGCAGCAGTGGGCAGGCGGGCTCTGCGGGCCGTTCCCAGGCTGGAGCCACCCCGCCCGCCAGACAAATCCCCCCGAGAGGCCGGGCCGGCGCCGCGTCTGCGGGAGGAAGCGGCCGGAGACAGTGCGATTTCACGCGGCCTCCGGGGCTCGGGTTCTCGGCCGGGTGCATGAATTAACCGGGCTTTGCGTCCCGGGGAAACTGAGGCGGCATGAACGCAAGGCTAAAAAAACCACCTCCCACTCAAAAAATAGAAATATTCACACTCCGAAAAAAAAAAAAGAGGAAAAAAAAATCCCTCAAGTGACCCGACCGGCTAGGGGAGTTGAGTGATTTGGTTAAAGGGCGAGGCCAGCTTTCCGGGGCCGGGCTTCGCCGCGCTCTCCACCTTCCCCGGCCCCGGACCTTTGGAATCTTGATCCCCGCTTAGCCAGCTCCGGGGAAGCTGTGGAGTGAGACCCCCTCCTTGACCTCGGCCCGGGCGCGGGCCAGCGGGCGCGGTCCCGCCGGGTCTGCAGCCCCGCACGGGAGGGGGCGCGGCCGTGACTCACCCCCTTCCCCTCCCTCCCTCCCGCCCAGACAGACTCCCGCCCCTGCCGTCCCGCTCGGGACTCCGGCTCCGGCAGCACTTCGCAGCCTCCGCCGCTGCCACCTCTTCGCTGGCTGCTCAGGTGGCTGCCGCTTCGATGTTCTAATCCGGGCCCCGGGCCAGACTCGCCCGGGCTCCCTCTACCCTCCGCCGGAATCATGAGGGCGATCGGGACGCTTGAGGTGCTGGGCTTCCTTCTCAGCCTGGCCCGGGGTTCCGAGGTGGGCAGCTCTCAGGCAGGTAAGCCGCGAGGGAGCCTCAGCGGGCTGAAGCTGGGAGCGCCCGCAGACCCTGGGCAAGAGGGGTTCGGCTCCTGACGCGCCGAGCTGGGGGTGAGTCCCCGGGTCTGCTGGGACTACCAAAGAGGGGACCGTGTGGCTTGGTTCTCGGAGTGGGCTAGGCGGGGACTGCATACATGGATGCCTACCTACCCTTCTCTCCAGGACTTAGCTGACCCTCTAATTGGTTTGTTCTGAGCAGGTTGATGCCGAACTGTGCTTCATACTTCTGAGAGCCTTAGAGGGTGGGCGGGCGGGCAGGGACCCTTCTCTAAACGTGAGGAGCCTTGGCTTGAAGGGTCTCAGTTTGCTCTGGGATTCCCTGGCCCCCACCCCATCCCAGGTTTCACCCCCCCCCCCCCAGTTTCGTTGTTTTGCCGGCAGGGCGGAGCTATGCAAGGGTTGGAAGTTGTTGTTTTCTAATGTTGGAAAAACAAGAAAGGAACCTCCTCTTCTGTGAGTGGGGCTGTCCTGAGAAGGCTAAGATTAACCTGAGGGCCAAGTCCAGGTGACATCAGTGAGAGGCCACAGAGGCTGGCCTCTTGCTTTCCCACAAGACAAGCGGGTCCCCAGCTTAACCAGCTTCTCTTTATCAAGACCCAAGTCGACTCAATTAACATGTTGAGCATCTATTATATACTATACGATTCCTAGGGTATATGCCTTAAGCTGGAGCTGAGGGGAAAATGACAGACTCATTTCTCTCTCCAATCTGAGGTCGCCTCTCCCACCTTCTGAACATTCTATGCTGCGGACTTAGGCCCGGCCTCTGCCCTTCCCCTTTTCAGTTCACCGTCTCACTTCAGACCGAGCCCAGACTGTACTTCTCTATTCCATGGCATCTGATGCCATTCTTAAGGGTATTCCAGGGACTGTGAACCCCTGAAGGTGCTGGAGTGGTGTAATTAGAGACCCCTACCAGCCCTCACATCCTAGCTTGGGGTTCTGCACAGCCAAGGCCCCTTCCCCAGGGTGGGAGTAGGAGAAGCCACCTGTGCTTCCCCCACAGTTGCTGGGCCTAAATTTAGCCCCTGGGTTCTTGCGATGTGAACACTCCCAGCTGGTAGAGGGGGTGGTCTGGAGACTAGAGTGGGAGGGGCCAGGGGCGTGCTGGATCACTGTCCCAAACGACTGTGTCCTCCCCGCCCCCCAACCAGGAACCCAAGAGTCTGGGATTCCCACCACCCTCCCTGAGAGACAGGGAGCAGGCATGGTTGGGTCTCTACGCTTTATCTCCATCCTGAGCTTCTGGGCATCCGGCCTGCCTCAAGCCTTGTAAAGCCCCTTTGTCCCATTGTGTGTGTGAGTGGGGCAATGGAAGGGACGCTTCCGAGGGACTGACGGTTCTTGGTCTACCCGCCCCCCAGTCAGAGGCTCTAGTGCTGCTCCTCTTTGAGCCCAGGTTCTGACTGCTTCCTTGCCATGTTCCCAAAGCTGGCTGGTTCCTCTTGGGTAGTTGTTTACACGACTGTCCTGCCTAGGCCCTTTGCCCCTGTTTGTGAAATACGGACTTTACCCTCAGGGTGGCAGGTAACTGGGAGCAAGGTGCTGCGGGCAGGTGGGAGGCAGTGGGCACTCGTAACACTTCCCAGTACGGATTCCAGAGGCAACCGATATGTATTTCCGTGTCAGCCGAACTGTGTACAAGTTTGTGTGCCAGTCGTGACAGTATGCATGCACACAGATGCATCACTTCCCTATGCAGACATCCTGGCTCCTCCCTTATCTGAGGAGAAGGGTTGGCACCTTACCTTTGAAGAGGGGTGTCCTGCCAGGAAGGGGACGGGAGTGTGACTGTTCCAGAAAAGATTAACCTTCCTAGTCTTTCGTTTCAGCCCAAGGACCCTGGAGTTCCCAGGTTCCTCTGGGAGCTTCTAGCTTATTTATATCTCCTTGCTGAACTGGCTCGCTCCTTCCATCATAGAGAGTGATAGGGAGAGGACCTAGAAGAAGTCAGAGCAGAGGTGTATCTGACAAGAGAAGCGGGGGTGTCTGAGTCCTCTCCCTCTCCTGCCTCCTGCCCCACCTCAGGGAAGGGTGGCTAGAACAGGTGGTGGCGCTTTGTGCTCCCACCCACCCTCCGCACCCACCCTCCCGTGTGCTGGTTCACTGTCACAGGAAAGACAGAGCTCCAGGGGCCAAGACTTCCTATAGCCCATTGTCCTCCATTTTTGCCAAGGAAAGTGAAAGAAAGCCCAACGCTGAAGTGAACTGGCCTCTCTTCTGAGCTCTCCCCTGGGGAGCTCCGCCGCTGAGAAGTCTTTTTAATGAATCCCTGTGGCAGTGAAATTGGAAAGAAGGCTCAGGAGTAGAGGGTCTGCGTCTCTGTTTGGTGAAAAGTACTCCAGGGCCACACAGTGACGCGGGGAAGCTGGGGGAAGGGAGTGAGGAGGGGGAGGCCAAAGAGCCTTATCGGCCAGCTTTAAAGACAATGCTCCCATTGACCCCCACCCACTACCAGGGGTTCTCCCTCCAGTGAGGTCACTTGTCTGAGCCCAAAGCTCCAGGGTAACAGGGGGTGCTGCTAAGGATGGGGTGTCTGGGACAGGGTGGGGCAGCCCCCTCCTCCTGGAGAGAATCACTTCATTGTGGGCTGAACTGTGGCCCCAGGCACTGCCCCCACCCTCTGCCCCCATCCCACCCTCTGTAGACACAATAGGGGCTGTGTGCTAGCCCCAAAGAGATGTTTATTCCGAGGCCTAGAGAAAGGCAGGGTGGGGGCAGAGAAGTAAGTGCTGTAGTTGAGGAGGAGAGGGTAATCAAAGTTTGATCCCTGCCTACTGTGTCCTTTCTAGGGAGAGGAAAAGTCCTCATGTCTTCCTTCAGTATTAACCCCTCAGTGCCCAAATTAGTGCCCTAAAGAGGCTCAGTGGGGACTCCAGTGAGGAAAAGCACACATCTCACTCCCAAGGCCCCAGTCTTGGAGGCCTGGCGGGCAGGGTAACTGGAAGAGGGCAACAGGAGAGTTTTCATGGGGGACATGTAGCTTACATCTATCTTACCTCCATTTTCGCAGTGTGTCCGGGGACTCTGAACGGGCTGAGCGTGACTGGTGATGCCGAGAACCAGTACCAGACACTGCACAAGCTCTACGAGCGGTGTGAGGTGGTGATGGGTAACCTGGAGATTGTGCTCACGGGACACAATGCTGACCTTTCCTTCCTGCGGGTGAGTGGGCAAGCCCTTCCCTCCACCTCTGCCAACGGGACCCTCCAGGGGCTGCCTTCAGCTTTCCTAAGACTTCAGTAGTCTTGAGGCTCCAGCCTGTGTGCTTAGGGAAATGCTGACTATAATGTAGGTCGGTCTGGTTCCATAACCAGGGGTGTGTAGAAGCTCCCCATAAGAAAGGGGCTGAACAGGTGGTATTCTGTCAAACAGAACAGTACAGGGTACCCAGAGAGACAAGGAAGGGACTAAGCCAGAACCCTCCTGTTATGAGTGACTCTGAGAAGAAATAGGTAGGCAATGTAGATCCCTCATCATTTCTGTGGCTTGTCTTTGTTCACAAAGTGGCACAGTATTGTGACAGTGTACTCCCTACAAATTAGGCAAAGAATTCAGAGCTGGTGTTATAGCTCAGTGGTGGAGTGCTTGCAGAACATGCACGTGGTCCTAGGATCAGTCCCTAGTGTGGGAGTTTGGAGGAGAAAAGAAATTCAGGAAAGCTGGATACAGTGACATGCACTTGTAAGCTCATCTACAGCTGAGGTGGAAAAATGCTTGACTGAGCCCAGGAGTTCAAGACCAGTGAATTCAGGACCGGAGTCAGGGGCCACTGTGATTCAATGGTAGAACACTCGCCTTACATTAAAAAAGTAATAATAGCCGGACGCTGGTAGAGTACACTTTTAATCCCAGCCCTCAAGAAGCAGAGGCAGGAGGATCTCTGTGAGTTTGAGGCCAGCCTGGTCCACAGAGAAAGTTCCAGGAGAGCCAGAGCTGTTACACAGAGAAACCCTGTCTCAAACAACCAAAATAGATAGTTAGATAGATAGAAATATAGATGGATGGATGGATAGATAGATGATAGATAGAGCTAAGGATCCCTTCCTTGATGCCTTGGGGAGCACGAGGCCTGTTGTCCTTTTCACTGACATGATCTATTCTTATCATAGTGGATCCGAGAAGTGACCGGCTACGTCCTCGTGGCCATGAATGAATTCTCCACACTGCCTTTGCCTAACCTCCGAGTGGTCCGGGGAACCCAGGTGTATGACGGGAAGTTTGCCATCTTTGTCATGTTGAATTACAACACCAACTCCAGCCACGCTCTGCGCCAGCTCCGGTTCACTCAGCTGACCGGTTAGTTTCTGATGACCCCTTCTGCTCTCCCTCCTCCCCCTCCAACAGCCACCTCCTAGGAGGTGAGCTGGGGGCATATACTCCGGGAAGGAGGGACCTTATGTGATGGTGGGGCTGCACTGGGACTTGGATCTGTGCCCATTCCTCCAACTTGGAAGTACAACTGCCACCTGATACCCTGGAATCTCACCTCTGCCCCAAACAGCTGGAGAGTGCCGAGGTTAAACACAGCCTGGGCACTCTCTGCTCTCCCCGTCCCGTCCCCCGGCCCTGTTGTTTGGAAAACACTCAGGTAGGCCTCAGGGATTGAATCTGGATGTCCTGTCCTTCCTTCCCCACCCCTCCCCCACTGGCTAAACCGGATCTAGACCTGTGTCTGAAGAGGCAGGAGTTTCTTCATCCTGACTCCTCCTCTTGAAGGGCCTAGCGTTCTTAAAGTCTGAATCTGATTGGACGATAGACCCATGATCCGCCCCTCTAGGTCTGAGTGTCCTTTGGATTGGTGAAAAGATACAGAAGAGGAATTCTGTTGTAGTCTTCAGCCTGTCACTTTTCTTCCCACTACAGAGATTCTGTCAGGTGGTGTTTACATTGAGAAAAATGACAAACTTTGCCATATGGACACAATTGACTGGAGGGACATCGTGAGGGTTCGAGGTGCTGAGATAGTGGTGAAGAACAACGGTGGAAACTGTAAGTGTCTGTGATCAGGATGGCCGCCCCTGCCCAGCAAACCAGAGTGACTCCTTTCCCATCCCCTCTACATCCTTTAGTTGAACCACCTTCTCCAAACAGTCACCTCAGGCTGTTGACCCGAGTGCCTGCCTGCCAGGAGGGACTAGGTTAGTCTCCTGGAGCCCAGTCCCTTGTGCTGAGCAGGGAAGCCAGCTCTTTGGACTCGTCCCTATTGCTCTTGCCAGTGTAACATCTCCTAGCTGCCCTGACCATGTCTATTGCTCCTGACTACTCATGTCTGTTTGTCTGGGAGAAACCGAGTTCCTGGGATGGCACTAGGGCTGAGGTTGGCATCTGCCCCAGTCCCTCCCCTTCAGCTGCCTGGTGGGTAGTGTGGAGGAGTGGCCCCGCCCCTTGTTGACAGGTTCTCTTGAGCCCAGCCCTGCTCTCCAAGGGCAGGGAGGGACACACCCCAGGGCTCTTGCTTCCTGGGACTGAGGTGCCTGTGTGCTGACATCATACCTTGTGGATTCAAGCAAGCCTTTCTCGGCTCTGACGGTCCTGTATGTTGTGTTGTTTCCCAACCAGGTCCACCCTGTCATGAGGTCTGCAAGGGGCGATGCTGGGGGCCTGGACCAGAAGACTGCCAGATATGTGGGTCTGAATTTTCTTCTAAGAAGTTGCAGCAAACAGCCTCTCACACCCATCCAGCCCCTGCCTATGTCACTCCTAACAGTCAGAATTTAGCCCTTACTGTCATGCTTTCTCTTTTCACAGTGACTAAGACCATCTGCGCCCCTCAGTGTAATGGCCACTGCTTTGGGCCCAACCCTAACCAGTGCTGTCATGATGAGTGTGCCGGGGGCTGCTCTGGACCCCAGGACACAGATTGCTTTGTAAGTCGTGGTACAGTCAGGCTGTGCTCTGAAGTGGGGTCACAGGCTTTGGGGAGGTGGAGAGGTATATAGAAATATAAATTTTAAGCATCTTTTACGTTCCCAGGCCTGCCGACACTTCAATGACAGTGGAGCCTGTGTGCCCCGGTGTCCACAGCCTCTTGTGTACAACAAGCTAACGTTCCAGCTGGAACCGAACCCCCATACCAAGTATCAGTATGGAGGAGTCTGTGTTGCCAGCTGTCCCCGTAAGTGTCTGAAGGGAAAGGGACAGTGATGGTGGACCCAAGATTCTAGACAATGGTTTGGGATGCAAAAGGAATTAAGTGGCTGGATGCAGTGGTGCACACCTGTAATCCCAGCTCTCAGGGAGCCAGAGGCAGGTGGGTCTCCTCGAGTTCAAAGCCAGCCTAGTCTACAGAGTGAGTCCAAGACAGCCAGGGCTACACAGAAACCCTGGCTCGAAAACAAACAAACAAAAGAAAAGAATTAAGTTAGATGTTAATTAGGCGACCTAGATGTGATCATGTGACCTTACCTACTGAGTAATGTGACCTCACCAAGTCAGTGTTCCTGACTGCTTTCCTTGGCTGCAGCTACTTGGAACAACAAAGAAGAACTAAGTGTAACTTAGTTGATGGAGTGCTTGGGTTTTATAACTCTAATACCAGACAAACCTGGTGACATAGTGTACTGTAATCCCAGCACTCTGAGGTAGAGACAGAAGGGTCAGAGGCTCAAGGTCAGAGTTTGATGCCAGGGCTAGAGACATGACTCAGCAGTTGAGACCACTTGCTGCTCTTCCAAAGGATTCAGTTTCTAGCATCCATAGCAGGCAGCCCGTAGCAGCCTGTCCTAGTATAGGGGATCCGACACCTTCTGGACTCCTCAGGTGTACGTATGTACACATACACATACATATGTACAGGCACTTATATATGCACATAAAATGAACAGGAGTCAGAGAGATGGCTCATTGGTTAAGAGCACTTGCAGTTCTTTCAAAACACGTGAGCACCCACATAGGGGGATCTGATGCCTCTTACTGCCAAGAGCACCTGTGTACACAGACATATAAATAAGCATAAAAATGAATCTTAAAAAATATATTACTAATGAAAACCAATCATTATTATTTTTATTTTATGTGCATTGTGTTTTGCCTGCATGTATGTCTGTGTGAGAACGTCAGATTTTATAGTTATTTACAGACAGGTGTGAGCGGTTATGTGGGTGCTGGGAATTGAACCCAGGTCCTCTAACCACTGAGCCAGCTCTCCACCACCTTTCATTTTTTTATTTTATATGCATTAATGTTTTGCCTGCATGTATATCTGTGTGAGGGTTTCTTTTTTATTTCATTTTTATTTTATGTGCATTAGGGTAAAGGTGTCAGATCTGTTACAGACAGTTGTGGGAACTGAACCTGGGTCATTTGGAAGAGCAGTCGGCGCTCTTAACCATTGCGCCATCTCTCCAGCCCCTGTGTGAAGGTCTCTGATCTTGGAGTTATAGACAATTGTGAGCTGCCATGTGCTGGGATTTGAACCTGGGTCCTTCGGTAGGGCAGTCAGTGCTCTTAACCACTGACCTCCAGCCCCTACAGTATCTTTTTTTAAAAAAGGGTTTGAGACCATCTTAAGAGCAAAGAGACTGTCTAGTCTATAGGACAGACCTCAGGGACTCCAGGTTGTAGGTGGGCAAATTTGGAGCTGAGTAGTGGGCCCAAGAGCGCACAGGAGTGCTTGGCACTGTCGTGCATGGATCTCCTCTTCCCTAGATAACTTTGTGGTGGATCAGACATCTTGTGTCAGGGCTTGTCCTCCTGACAAGATGGAAGTGGATAAAAATGGACTCAAGATATGTGAGCCTTGTGGAGGGCTGTGCCCAAAAGGTGAGTAGGAAGTAATGAGAGGTTATACCCAGCCTGTCCTCTGAGGTGACCAGAACCGCCCAACACTGAGGCTGTTCTATGTTTGCAGCCTGTGAGGGGACAGGCTCCGGAAGCCGCTTCCAGACTGTGGACTCCAGCAACATTGATGGGTTTGTGAACTGTACCAAGATCCTGGGCAACTTGGACTTCCTCATCACTGGCCTCAACGGGTTAGAGATTCTGCTTTCCCATTCTAAATCCCCAGCCCCATACAGCACAAGTAATGTACGTCACAGTCCAGTGGTGGTGCACGCCTTTAATCCCAGCACTTTTAGGTGGAGGCAGGCAGAGCTCTGTGAGTTTTGGGCCAGCCTGGTCTACCGTTCCAGGACAGCCAGGGCTACACAGAGGATCCCTGTCTTGAAAAACAAATCCGGGCATGGTGGTGCATACCTTTAATCCCAGTACTTAGGGAGGCAGAGGCAAGCAGGATGCTATGAGTTCAAGGCCAAATCTGGACAACTCCAGGACAGTCAAGGCTACACAGAGAAACCCTGTCTCAAAAACCATAAATAAATAAATAAATAAATAAATAAATAAGAAAAAAATATAGATATTAAAGTCATGAGGTCCTAGGGTTTACAGAAGACCCAGGAGAATGCATAGCTCTCCTCCACCTGGAGGACTTCCCTAAGCAACTCAGGTACCTCAAATCTCAATAAGAGGAAGCTGGAGAGACGGGCCATGTAAAATCAGGGACTGAGCTTCCATAAATCCACAGCTGTCTGTAATTCCAGCTCCAACTCTAGCAGGATCTGATCCCTCTAGCCTCAGTGGGCACCTGCACATACTCATGACTATAATCACAAAAATTGTCTATTTTTCATTTTTTTAAAAAGATTCATTTATTATGTATACAGTGTTCTGCCTATATGTGTGCCTGTGTGCCAGAAGAGGGCGCCAGATCTCATCACAGATGGCCTTGAGCCACCACATGGTTGCTGGGAATTGAACTCAGGACTTCTGGAAGACCAGCCACTGAGCCATCTCTCCAGCCACCCCCAACCCCCTTTTTATATGTTTTTTTTTTTTAATGGAATCATTACTTAGTTACTCTACAATATTCTGTCTGCATGTGTGCCTGCATGCCAGAAGAGGACACCAGATCTCATTATAGATGGTCATGAGCCACCATGTGGTTGCTGGGATTGAACTCAGGACCTTTGGAAGAGCAGCCAGTGCTCTTAACCTCTGAGCCATCTCTCCAGCCCCCTTTTTTATGCTTTTTTTGTGACAGGGTTTCTCTGTGTAGTCCTGGATGTCCTGAACTCCCTTTGAAGAAGGCTGGACTGGAACTCAGAGCTGTGCCTGCCTCTGCCTCCCAAGAGCTGGGACTAATAGCATGCGCCACCGTGCCCATCTTTATTTTCATGTATTTATTTTCTATATATGAGTATTTTGCATACATGTCTGCACCATGTGTGTGCCTGGCGCCCACAGAAACCTGGAGAGGATGTTGAGTCCCCTAGAACTGGAGTTACAGATGTCTGTGAGCCATGGTGTGGTTTTGAATAACCAAACCCTGGCCTTCTGCAAGAGCAGCAGGTGTTCTTACCTGCTGAAGCATCGCTTCAGTCCCTTTTTAATTTTTTTTGTTTGTGCATGTAGATGTCTGTGGTGTGTGTGTGTGTGTGTGTGTGTGTGTGTGTACACATGTATGGCATGCATGTACCACATGAGTATGGAACTCAGAAGGCAGTTTTTGGGAATCTGATCTGTCTTTCTAGGCTGTGGATCCTGGGGTTAGACCTGGATCTCTGGAGGCTGTGCAGCCATCGACTCTACCTGCTGAGTCATCTTGCCAGCTACTTCTTTTAGTTGTTTTATGTAGATATAACTTTAGAGTTGTGCTTAAATTGTAAAAGTGACGTATTTCCCATACATTCTTTACCCAAATTCCCCTAATTTTAGCATATTATACGTGTTTTTATTTTATTTATTTTTGGTTTTTCAAGGCAGGGTTTCACTGTGTAGCCTTGGCTGTATTGAAACTTGCCGTGTAGACCAGGCTGGCCTCAAACTCAGAGATCTATCTGCCTCTGCCTTCTGAGTGCTGGGATTACAGCCAAGCATTGCTATGCCCAGATAGACTTTTTTTCTTCTCTATACACACAGATACACATAACCCTTACCTCAGTTTTTTACTTTTATTTATTTATATTTTTTAATGAGATAAGGTCTCCATGAATAGCCCAGGCTGGCCTGATCTTGCCTTGTTCAGCCTCTCAAGTGTTAGTGTTGGAATTAGAGGCGTATGCTATCACCACTGCCCTAGTTTGTTTGTTTTATTTGCACGGGTGTTTTGCCTGCATGATTTGTCTGTGCACCATGTGCATGCCTGGTGAGACCAGGAAAAGGTGTGGGATTCTTTGGAGCTGGAGTTACAGACAGCTCTGAAGTGCCATGGTGGTGGTCAGGCCGCGCGGCAAGCAGCTTGAATGAACTGGCTGTGTCAGCTCTCGATCGTTCCTCTTCTGTGTGGTGTGAGATGATCCTGTGTATTTATGCCACCAGCATTTCTCCACAGTGCTGCTTCCTTTCCATGAAGACTGACTTGTAAGCCAAGTCATGGTGAAGCAGCTTGCTTAGCATGTACGAGGCTCTGACCCCAGCACTGGGGGAAAAACTGGCATCTAGAAACCATGTTCTGAGGTGAGGTGTACCTGCTGTCATTGGGTCATATCTGTACTTTGTTGACAAGCTTTCACTGCTCCTCCAGTGACCCCTGGCACAAGATCCCTGCACTGGACCCGGAGAAGCTCAATGTTTTCAGGACAGTACGAGAGATCACAGGTGAGAGGGAGGGAGGGCTTCCCTTCCTGGAAGGAGCAGATGAACACCCACTGGCCTGCACTACAGTTAAATAGCTTAAGGAAAGTCACGCTCCGAAGCACTGTGCTGTGAGGCAGGCTGCGTAGAACCTGGCCCTGCTTAAATACCTTTCTCTAACTCTTCAGGGTACCTAAACATCCAGTCCTGGCCACCTCACATGCACAACTTCAGTGTTTTTTCCAATCTGACAACCATCGGCGGCAGGAGCCTCTACAAGTGAGTAAGGCTGCAGAGGTGGACGTGTCTCCAGACAGTGGCATCTTTTTGTAAAATATAGTGTATTTCTCAACCAATAGGCCCCAGCAGTCTGCCAGCATGATGGGGGAAAGGCAAAAAGTGAGGGTAAAGCCAGGAGTGGTTCTTTAATTCACAGCAAGTTCAAGACCAATTTGGGTTCCAAAACTGTCTCAAAAAACAAACTTGCCAAAAGAGGGGATTTCCTCTCCGTGGGTCTAACTTAACCTGGAGTAAATTCGTTAATTTTTTCCTTTGTAGTTTGCCTTCTAATTCTGGCTCCTTCTTCCAGCCGGGGCTTCTCCCTGCTGATCATGAAGAACCTGAATGTCACCTCTCTGGGCCTCCGGTCCCTGAAGGAAATCAGCGCTGGGCGAGTCTACATCAGCGCCAATCGGCAGCTTTGCTTCCACCATTCTTTGAACTGGACCACACTGCTTCGGGGACCTTCCGAAGAGAGACTTGACATCAAGTACAACCGGCCTCAGAGAGAGTGTGGTGAGGGAAAGGTCCTATCAAACGTGAGAATGGGTGGTTGTGGAGGAGAGAGGACCAGGAAGGATTTGACCGTGAAAGTGGGACTAGGGTTGAGGTATGGAACCAGTGAGGAAAGGAGGGTGGATGTAATAAGGAAGAATTCAGAAGGCTTCCTAGGTATCCTCAGGCTCTCCCTAACATGTCTGCTCCTTTCCAGTGGCAGAGGGCAAAGTGTGTGACCCACTGTGCTCCTCTGGGGGATGCTGGGGCCCAGGTCCTGGCCAGTGCTTGTCGTGTCGAAACTACAGCCGAGAAGGTGTTTGTGTGACTCACTGCAACTTTCTAAAAGGGTACAGTGGGGAGAAGACCAAGAGGGTGGGAAAAGGCCCAGGGGTGGGTGGGGTAGTTTGGGTGCTCGTGGCCTGTAGACTATGTTTCTTTCTCCCTTCCTCTCCCTCCTCATCCTGCCCTTGCCCCAGCCTACTCACTCTGTAGCCCAGGTTGGCCTTAAATCCTTTTGCCTGAACCTTCCAAATTCTGGGATTACGGCTATGAGCCACTTTGTCTGGCTTGCTTGTGTGTATTGTGTGTCCCTCTGCCTGAGTGTGTGTTTGAGAGAGACAGAGATAGGCAGACAGGATCTCATAGTCCTGACCTGGAGCTTGCTATGTAGTTCAAAGAGATCTTCCTGCTTCTGCCTCCTGAGTGTTGAGATTAAAGGTGTGTGCTTCCACACCAGGCCCTCTCTTGCTTTCTTGTTTCTTTGCTTGTTTGCTTTTGCTTTTAGGGAGCATCTCATTCTGTAACCTAGGCAGGCCTTGAACTCATGCAAATCTTTCCATCTTAGCCTCCAAAGTGCTGGCATTATAGATGTGAGTCCCTATATCTGGCTTTGTAGACATCTTTCTGCTTGTGTATTGGTGGGCATGAAGGGGAAGGTCCTCATTACAGAATAAAGGCAAGAAGTTCTGAACTTGAAAGTGACCCCTCCCTCTGTCCCCACTTGCAGGGAACCTCGGGAGTTTGTTCATGAGGCTGAATGCTTCTCCTGCCACCCAGAGTGCCTACCCATGGAGGGCGCCAGCACTTGCAATGGCTCGGTACAGTAGCATCCCTGGGTTCTGTAAGGGAGATGGGGAATGTCAAGCTAATGATATGGCCAAATTTGCAGGTCAGCCCAGGGAAGTCAGATAACCTTGGAGTTTGCACGTGGATGATCCTGAGGGCTGGGCTGACCTTTAATGGGAGGATTGGAATTAACGTTGAGATCTCATCCTCAGAGGTCCTCTTTCTTCCACTCAGGGCTCTGATGCTTGCGCTCAGTGTGCTCATTTTCGTGACGGGCCCCACTGTGTGAACAGCTGCCCCCATGGAATCCTAGGTGCCAAGGGTCCAATCTACAAGTACCCGGATGCTCAGAATGAATGTCGGCCCTGCCACGAGAACTGCACCCAGGGGTCAGTGACAGGATGAAACAAAAGGAGGGGCTGAGTGTAGGAACACAGAATCAGGGTGAGGGGAAGGAGAAAGGGTTGGTTCTTTAAGACTCACGTCCAGCTATAGAGTAAAGGGCTGGAGGAAATTATGCCGTGGTTAGGGGGAGCAGGGAAGATGTCAGCTCACAAGTGAGCCTGAGGTGGAGCATGGGAGGACGAGACTGTCCAGGAGGCTGGGGGTAGGTTCCTTCTGCTTTGGGACTAGGTTTGGGGCTTCCAGATGAGATGAGCCAGGAGGCTTGTTCAGATACAAGCTTTTCTATATGGAGGCTCTATTGTCTTTAAAAAACAGTTTTTATAATTAGGTTTACTGTGTGTATGGGAGTGGTGTATGCGTGTGTACTGTGGTGTGTATGTGGAGATCAAACGACTTGAGGAAGTTAATTCTCTCCTTCCCTTATACGCTTCCCAGGAATCAAACTCAGGCCCTCAAGCTTGGCACTGAGTATACTCACCTGCTGAGTCTCTACTGTCTAAGAAAGTGATTTTCTTTTCTAGGTGTGAAGGACCAGAACTACAAGACTGTTTAGGCCAGACGGAGGTGTTAATGAGGTGAGATCAGCTTGGGGAGCGCAGAATCCGGAGGAGAGGGGTGCTGTCGATGCTGTCTTTTTAAAGATCTTGTGTGTGTGGTTGTTTTGCCTGTACATTTGTCACTTACCACCTGCTTGCCTGGTCCCCTTGGAGGCCAGAAGAGGGCATGAGATATCTTTGAACTGGAGTCATGAATGCTTGGGAGCCGGCATGCAGGTGTCCTGCAAAAGAGCAGCCAGCGCCCTTGATCACTGCGCCTCTCTCCAGCAGCCCACTCTGCCTTTCTTTTCTGGCTGGGGCTGAGGCTGGGGGTGGACGGTGGTGGAACCCAGCACTCAGGAGGCAGAGGCAGACAGATCTCTGAGTTGGAGGCCAGCCTGGTCTACAGAGTGAGTTCTAGAATGGCCGGGGCTACACAAAGAAACCCTGTCTCTAAAAAACAACAACAGCACTTATAATATTTTATATTAAAGGTGCACACACCTTTAGTATAAAATATTTTTATATTGTTGTTTGTTTTGTTTCTGTGACAGAGTATCACTGTATAACCCTGGCTGGCACGAAACTTGCTGCGTACATCAGGAACTCAAAGAGATCCCCCTGCCACTGCCTCCCAAATACTGGGATTAAAGGCATGTACCACCTTGCCTCCCTTTTAAAAATTATGTATTTTATTTTATATATATTAGTAATGCCTGAATGAATGCATGTATGTATGTATGTATACCGTGTGTGCCTGGTACTGAGGGCAGAGGGCACTGTTGTGAGCCACCATGTGGGTTCTGGGAAACGTGGGTCCTCTGTAGGAGCTCTTAACTGCTGAGCCATCTCTCTAACCCCACCTGTAAATAATATTTTTATGTATTCTTTGGAAATTTAATGCAGTTATATAATGCATTCTGATCATACCAACCATTATTTCCTTCCAGATTACCCTTGGGCCTTTACTCTGCCCCCTTCCTGGTTTCCCACCCTACTTTTCATTATTGTTATTAATAACCCTTAGTCCAATTAGGGTCACACATATGCACATGGGTGTGGGGTGTCCACTAGGGTCACTCCTCCCTTTTATATATATAGTCCACGATCACCGGATTCAAGAACTGTGGCTTCTGGTACTCCCTTTCTAAAATTAACTTACACTTGCCTAATAGGGGAATAATTTAGGTTGACTCCTTTGGTGCTCATGGATATTAGCAGATGTGAATGCTAACTCAGATGTACAGCATATATATGGCATTTCTGAAGCCACTCTAAGCCCAGATGCTGGCCTTTTCTATATCCTGTAGCAAACCCCATCTGGTAATAGCTGTGACGGTAGGACTGGCCGGGATTCTCCTGATTCTGGGAGGCTCTTTTCTCTATTGGCGTGGACGCAGGATTCAGAATAAAAGGGCTATGAGGCGCTACTTGGAACGGGGTGAGGTGAGTGTTTAGCTTAACTCTTGGGAGGCACCCTTTACAATCTGCTCCCAGGGACCAGTGATAGTGAGCCTTACTCCCTTTCCCTGGAAATGTGGTCCCTTTCTTTGAGGACAGTGTAGAGCTGCCGATACTGCTCAGGATACTTGCCTCACATGTGCAAGGACCCCAGTTTAGTCCTAACAACACGCATGTACACATGCACATATATGTACACACCAGTCTAAGAAGTGGGAACATGTATGCTCATCTTGCTTTTGCCATTTGCGTGACACTGAAGAGATCGCTTTCTTTCTCTGTGCCTCAGTTTAGGTATCTTAGATACGTAAGTGGAAGTGCTTTGAAAGCTTGGGCAGGCATTTTGGTACACCGCAGTAATTCCAGCACTCGGGCCGAGGCAGGAAGATTGCCCTGAGTTCAATCCCTCATCTTAGTGAGAGGAGAGAGGAATAGAAAATAAGAACCAACTTTATGTGAAAAGTTCAACCATATCTCCTCTGCCCCCTCCAGCTACTCGAAAGGAAAGCAGCCTTCTCGATCGCTTCTCATCAGCACAGCTTTTCTAGACCTGTTGTTCCTCAGGGCAATTAGGAAGCTTTCCAGAACTGGAGACTTGTCTTGCTGCCCTCCGCTCTGGGCTCTGCTGCCCTTGGCATCCACCCAGAAGGGGTAGGGGAGGCTAGGACTGTGGGAGTGGGCTTTTCTGAGCATCTGTTCCTGTCCACTCCTCAGAGCATTGAGCCTCTGGACCCCAGTGAGAAGGCAAACAAAGTCTTGGCCAGAATCTTTAAAGAGACAGAGCTGAGGAGGCTTAAAGTGCTTGGTTCTGGTGTCTTTGGAACAGTACACAAGGTGAGTAACCCAGGAAGTCTGGAGAAGTAGGGAAAAGATGATGGGAAGAATGGAGAAAGATTTTGGCAAAAGACTGACTGAAGAGAATTATTATTTTTTTAAACTCATTTCTACTCCAAACTTTCCAGGGGGTTTGGATTCCTGAGGGTGAGTCCATCAAGATTCCAGTCTGCATTAAAGTTATTGGAGACAAGAGTGGGCGGCAAAGCTTTCAAGCTGTGACGGATGTAAGTGAAGAAGGCAATTCTGTGTGCTTCTGGGAGCGAGGCAGTGTTGGATCTGGGCGTGTAGACATGCTCTTGTGTTGGCAGATGCGTGTGAGGTCCATGTTAGGCATGCTGTGTTTGAGGGGGAGGGGACCTCTGGATTGGGTGTGCTTTTGTGGAGTGTACATGAACCTGTTAGTTCCTGGCTAACACCTCTCATGTTTTGCAGCATATGCTGGCCATTGGCAGCCTAGACCATGCCCACATTGTACGGCTCCTGGGACTGTGTCCGGGGTCATCTCTGCAGCTGGTCACTCAGTACCTGCCTCTGGGCTCCCTCCTTGACCATGTGAGGCAGCATCGTGGGACACTGGGACCACAGCTGCTGCTCAACTGGGGAGTACAGATTGCCAAGGTGAGGGGGTCTGGAGGTCTGTGGGAGCAACAGCCGATGAGGGAGAGCCGGGGTGGAGACAGGAGGATCTAGGGTTTGAGGTTCCAAGAGCCGCCGTCAGGGTTTGCGCAGCTCCTGATGCTCAATCCCTGGCCCCCCCTAAGACTGCCCCTCCCCTAGGGCATGTATTACCTTGAGGAGCATGGCATGGTGCACCGGGACCTGGCGCTCCGCAATGTGCTGCTCAAGTCGCCGAGTCAGGCCCAGGTGGCGGACTTTGGTGTGGCCGACCTCTTGCCGCCAGATGACAAGCAACTCCTACACAGTGAGGCCAAGGTAAGAGGACAAGGGTGTGGTGAGAGCCAAGGGACCCTTTCTGAGATGAGTGAATGAGACTCACGGCAAATTCAAGGAGAGGGAGCGAAGAAAGGCAGAAAAGTTAATTTCAGGGAACAAAAGGAGGGTAGAGAACTTAGGTTTTGGTTGTTGTTGTTGTTTGTTTGTTTGTTTTGTTTTATTTTAAATTTTATTTTATGTGCATTGGTGTCAGACCCCTTGTAAATGTAGTCACAGATTGTGAGCTGTCATGTGGGTACTGGGAATTGAACCTGGGTCCTTTGTAAGAACAGTTAGTACTCTTAACCACTGAGCCATCTCTCTGGCCCCTTGGGGTTTTCTTTTGATTTTTGTTGTTGTTGGTTTGGTTTGGTTTGGTTTATCAAGACAGGCTTTCTATGTGTAGCCTTGGCTGTCCTGGACTCGCTTTGTAGACCAGGCTGGCCTCGAACTCACAGATATGCCTTCCTCTGCCTCCATGAGTGCTGGGATTAAAGATGTTCACCACCCTTGGGGTTTTAAAATAAGAAAATTGTGAAAATTAACTGGTGCATCTCTATTTTTAATCTTCAGACTCCAATTAAGTGGATGGCCCTTGAGAGTATCCACTTTGGGAAATACACACACCAGAGTGATGTCTGGAGTTATGGTGAGCACATCTGGGTGTCCCCATGTCCTCTGCAGCCCAAGTTCCCCACTCTTTTGTGTCACCTCTTCTTATGCTCTTCCGATCCTTGTATTAAAGCAAGGTCAACCTTCCCTTTCCTTCATGCCAGTGCTATTTTTCATACTTACTAGTTAATGTCTTCCTTTATCAGGTGTGACAGTCTGGGAGTTGATGACCTTCGGGGCAGAGCCCTATGCAGGGCTCCGACTGGCTGAAGTCCCAGACCTGCTGGAGAAGGGAGAGCGGTTAGCACAGCCCCAGATCTGCACCATTGATGTTTACATGGTCATGGTCAAGTGTGAGTTGTCTGCTGACCCCAGCCTTTTCTAATGGACCCCCTCCTTTCTCCTCCATGGCTCTTCTCTCAACCTCATAAATCTCACCCCAGGCTGGATGATTGATGAAAATATTCGCCCAACCTTTAAAGAACTAGCCAATGAGTTTACCAGGATGGCCCGTGACCCACCACGCTATCTGGTCATAAAGGTGAGTAAGGGCTACAAGATGTCAAAGTCATTTAGAAGAAGACTAGGACTAGAACCCGCTTTAATGAGTGTCTGCTCCTGTAGAGAGAGAGTGGGCCTGGGGTGCATCCTGCAGCAGAGCCCTCTGCTCTGACCAACAAACAGTTGGAAGAGGTAGAGCTGGAGCCAGAACTGGACCTGGACCTGGACTTGGAGGCAGAGGAGGACAGCCTGGCGACCACGCTGGGTTCTGTCCTCAGCTTGCCTGTGGGAACGCTCACGCGGCCACGTGGGGTGAGACACCTCCTAACTGCATGAGATTCAGCTCCCTGAACCCTCATGATCACCACTCAGGTTTGTTCCTTTGTTTTTAACCCTTTCGTTTCCTCTCTTAGAGCCAGAGTCTTTTAAGTCCCTCATCTGGATACATGCCCATGAACCAGAGTAATCTTGGGGAAGCTGGTCTGGTAAGATTGTTGGTATAATGTTCTTTTGAAATGTATACACCTTACCCTTGTTCATTCAAATACTGATTTCTAACCCCCACTCTCTGGTTTCAATCTGGTATTGCATTGTGATATTCATTCTAAGCATCCTGTCTCAACTTTATGTAAACAGGCCAAATTAAAACAACTAGACACAGTGTTGAGCTGGGAGGAGCCAGAGGACAGGAAAGAGGGAGGAGCCAGAGAGCAGGAAATGAGGAGGAGAAGAAAAGGTGAGAGAGAACTGGAGGAGGGCTTAAAGAAAGAGCTTGGAGAAAAGCTTGAAGGGACAGAGCTAGAGGAGAAATCATGAAACAGCGTGGAGAGATGGACTGGACTAATATATCACAAAAAGCAAGTATAATGGGTAAAAATCTAAGTGTTAGGAAACTTGGAGGGCTAGGAGGGAGTAACGATTGCCCAGCATTGTGTTCTAGGTTAACTAAGTAAACCTAGTCTCTGTGTGGTGATTTGATTATACAGCTGTTTAGGGTTAACAGCAGCTTTACCAGAAGATATATCAATAGTAAATATTAAACACTGTTTACAACATAAGATCTTCTGCCAGAAGCCGGAGAGGCTGAGGGCTCATGGGCTTGGAAGGGTGGCTAGGGCTGTGGAGGGAGACACCGCAGATCCTGAGGGTTTGATCAGCATTCTGTAATAGAGAAGACCCTGAACGACTGTAGCTCCTAACTCTACACATTTGTTATTCTGTGTAACCCTTTTGTTGTTCTCTGTGAATTTTCCTCTGTAGGATTCTGCAGTTTTGGGGGGCCATGAACAGCTTCCTCATCCCCTCTCTCTGCACCCAATTCCACGGGGACGTCTGCCATCAGAGTCATCAGAGGGCCATGTAATAGGCTCTGAGGCAGAACTCCAAGAGAAAGTGTCAGTGTGCCGGAGCCGGAGCCGGAGCCCACGGCCACGTGGAGACAGTGCTTACCATTCGCAGCGACACAGCCTGCTCACTCCCGTCACGCCACTCCCCCCACCAGGCTCGGAGGAAGAGGACGGCAGCGGCTATGTCATGCCGGACACACACCTCAGAGGTGCCTTAGTCATTTGTTTTCTAACTCACCCCCATTCCTTCTGCTTATTTCTATGAAATATGAAGTACATGTTTCTATATGTACTTATAGTTTTTCTCAATCATAGGTACATCCTCCTCCCGGGAAGGCACCCTTTCTTCAGTAGGTCTCAGTTCTGTGCTGGGTACTGAAGAAGAAGATGAAGATGAAGAGTATGAATATATGAACCGGAAGAGAAGAAACAGCCCCCCTCGGCCCCCTAGGCCTGGCTCCCTTGAGGAGCTGGGTTATGAGTACATGGATGTGGGCTCAGACCTCAGTGCTTCTCTGGGCAGCACGCAGAGTTGCCCACTCCATCCTATGGCCATCATGCCCTCTGCTGGCACAACTCCAGATGAGGACTATGAATATATGAACCGCAGACGTGGTGTAGGTGGTGCCGGAGGGGATTATGCAGCCATGGGG
>CM053748.1:227320-280619 GCA_028658305.1 Pachyuromys duprasi | reverse complement strand
TGAAATAGATCTGGAAGAGGAAAGTAAACTTTTGGCTTATGAGACTTTTAATTCCAGGAGGCAGAGGAGGACAGCCTGATTGAAAAGTTTAAAAATTTATGGAATAAAGAAAGTTGAGAGTAGATACCAATAACTGTGGATTGAACATTTCCTGTGAGCCAGGCGTTCTCAGGCTGAACTCTGCCTACATTATCTCTATTACAGTCAGATTCTCTGTGTGAGGTAGAGCTGATCCCACTTTATGTGTGTATCCCACTCCTGGATGGAGATACAGGAGTCCCTAGAGTGTCCCAAGGTAGCCAATAGCTCCCAGAATCTGTGAAGAGTACTGAATTCTGTAGTTTTTAAAAGAATGTTTTAGTTGGTATACAAAACTGCATTCTGTAGTTCAGTGACTTTTCCATCTTTTTTTGTTGTGGTGGTTTTGTTTTTGTTTTTCAAGACAGGGTTTCTCTGTGTAGCCTTGGCTGTCCTGGACTCTCTTTGTAGACCACACTGGCCTCGAAGTCACAGAGATCTGCCTGCCTCTGCCTCCCGAGTGCTGGGATTACAGGTGTGTGCCATCATGTCCACATGGTGGACTTTTCCATGTTAACTAAGAACTTCTCACTCATTATGGCCATGACTTTTTTTAGTTTGAAGTACCACAGCAAAAGCAGTACTAATTTTTCTAGTTTTATAATTTCATGGGTTTGTTATTATAGATATTACCTAATGGTGTCCCTCCTCCCCGTATGGTCAAGAATTTTCACCTTTTACCAGACAAAAAGCACTTCTGTTTGACATGTCTGAATTGCCAGCATCACTACTCCTGCATTTTGGGCCCATTTTTAGGTAACATTAGAGTACTTGAACACAAGTACTATCATATCACTGTTGATCAGCCTAATAGCTAGGTGGGTAATTAAGTGACTGAAGAGCAAATAGGTTATTCAGTGTGGATGCATTAGGTAAAGAGATGATTCCTTTACCAAGTGGGACAGAAAAGGATGGTTGTAATTTCATCATGCTACTCAGAATGGCGTGCAATTTAAACTTTAGGGACTATTTATTTCAGGAACTTATTTCAACATTTTCAGATTGCAGTTGATCACAGGTTACTGAAACTGTGGAGAGCAAAACCTCAGATAATGGGGGACTGATCCTTGAAGAAACTAAGCAGCAGGTCCGGGATTCAAAGGCTTTCTGTGATTTTACTGTAAGATGTCAAGGAGTACCTATGTCAAACCCTTGTAAGGGATGTTTCATATGTATAAAACGGTCTCACTCTGTAGACTGGCCTGGATCTGTGTAGCTCAGGATGACCTTGAACTTGATTCACACGATCCTGCGTTAGCCTCCCAAAAGCTGTGGCTACAGAAAGAGTGAGCTACCAGACTCCGGTTCTGCACTGAGTCAAGCAAATGCCAGCAGCCACATTTTCCTCCAGCACCTAGGCCTCTCATTACAGCAAGGAGTGGAGACAACACAGAAGGACAAGAAAACTGGAGTTTTCTATAAGCTACAGGCCATATATGTTGTAGATACACTCCTTACAAGCCAACTCACAAAGGTTCTTAACCAGTAACGACAAACTTCTGGTGGGACAGCAGGAGGATCCATCTTCAGACTTCAGTCTTCCTGGATGGGAACTGGGGAAAAATGTCTTCTTGTACCATTAAAGTCTTTTTTTATATGTGTCTGAATAAAAATGCCAAAGTTTTTTTGTTTTGATTCCTGTCAAGTGAAAAGTGCATGAGACCATCCTTTTTTTTTTTTGCTTCTTAGCAATGGGTAGGTTTCTCTGGTTCTGATATTCCTACTCTGTCTCAAGTAGCATTCCCAGAGTTTTATTTGTGGGAATTTTTTTTTTTTTCGTTCAAGACAGGGTTTTGCTGTATAGCTCTGGCTGTCCTGGAATCGCTTTGTAGACCAGGCTGGCCTCAAATTCGGCGCGTGTGTCACCATGCCCGGCTATTTGTATGTTTTTAAGATTTTATTTTTTAATTATATGTGTGTGAGTAGGAGTTGGAAATGTGTTACGCGCACGTGAGTGGTGAGTGCGGTGCCCAAGGAGGCCAAAAAGTGCTCGAGTTACAGGTGACTGTAGTGTGCTTGGGACAGGTGCTGGGAACTCCCTTCCTCTGCAAGAATACCAGATTAGAAATAGCCATTACTGCAGACCCTGCTAGCATTCTAGTCTTTTTTATTATTATTATTAATGGGTTTTTACTGGTAATCTCTACGACGTAGCAAGTGTAAACAAAAAACCCAAATGGCTTGCTTGGGAAAACTGAAAAAGCCCAAGCTGTGGGTTTGGTTTTTTTTTCCGACACAGATGGACTACTGAAAATCTGACTCTCTTAAAAGTGACCAAATGTCTCCTAAACATTTCCCTTAGACGCCCCCCATCAAAACCTACGGCTGGAACAATAGTGTCCTTTTACTATCGGAGTAAGTCTGACCTATGGCAGGCCATGGTAAGTGGCCAATCACTCAGAACGTCCAGTTAGCCCTCACAGCGCCTCTTCCACCTCCGCTCAGCCCCTCCCTTTCTTCCGGCACAATAGCATTGGACCAGCTAGGCCGGTCGCGCCTGCCGAGTCTGGACTACCAGGCTTCGCGCACAGGGCACCCTCCCTGGGTGCACACACCGTGACGCTGGGCCGCCGGCCCCGCCCTGCTCCACCCTGCCCAGCGGCCTCCGAGCCCTTCTCTCCTGTAGCTCCGCCCTGCCTCGTTTAGCCTGCCCCCTCTGTTACGAGCTCAGGCACCGCGCTCTTGTGAATGAGAGAGATTTTTCCCGGAGAGACCACGCTTTCCCTCAAGAACCCCAACGGCTCCGCCTTCCCGCCGGAGCCAGACACTTCCCAGCGTGCCCGGCGATTCCGGCGTGCGCGAACTTGTGAGGGCCAGGCCCTAGGGCCTGGCGGAGGGGTGCAAGGAGCACGCTGGGAATTGTAGTTCCAGAGCTCACGACAGCGGCTGAAGACTGGCCGCCAGCCGGACTCATTGTCCCAGTGTGCCCTGCGCCTCAGCCCGCGCTCTCGCAGCTCCACGCTCTGTCCGCCCGCCCTCCCGCTCCCTTGCTTGCTCGCGCTTTCCTTGCGGATCGAAGAGACTCTGGCTACAGCTTGTGGCTAGGGAGGCAGACGGAGGCCGCAGCTCAGGGAAAGTGAAGCTGCAGTAGTAAGAGTAGGAAGATGTCGGGCGAAGACGAGCAGCAGGAGCAGACTATCGCCGAAGACTTGGTCGTGACCAAGTATAAGATGGGGGGCGACATCGCCAACCGTGAGTGCGGCCTCGGGGGTCTTGGAATCGAGGCTGAGAGGGAGAGGTTTGGGGCTGTCTCCGGAGGGCTGGAGCGGCTGGGTCTTGCGGAGTGAGCCACCGAGGGGCGCGTGCCGACGGCCGGGGGCAACGTGGTGGGGAGATCTGGTGTCGCCCCGGGGACTGAGCAGCCATGCCTGGGCTGGAGAGTGTGACGGTGCGGGCCGGCGACCGCGAGGAGCGCAGAGAGGGGCCCAGACGTGCTCCGACCCTAGGCGGTTGGTAAGGAGGCAAGGCGCGTCTTCTGCCCATCACGGTTCGGTCTGTCCGGATTTGTGCTTCCTCTGACTGGCAGCTGTGAGGCTGCCTCGAAAAGGAAGCGCCCAGCTGTTGGCGACAGAAGCGCCCCCCTGGCAGTCGCCGCTCTTAACCTGCAGGAGTCGAGCCGACACGTGTTGCCAGGTCCCTGTGCGGATCGCTGGCTCCCCACTTCCTCTCCTACCGGGCTTCCCCACCACGTGCTTTGCTAAAGTCTTCGGGTCTTCCTGGTGGTGGCCCCTTCTCCCCATAGCCTTTCTCGAGGGACCGTTGGAGGGCACGCCTGGCGCTTCAACACACTCTTAAGGATATCTGCCGTTTCTGGATGACTACTGCTCCTGCTTGTGCACAAGGCCTTTAATGCTTGTTCCTAGAGTGGTTACAACCCTTTGAGGTTCTGCTTAGACAGCTGGGCAGTCCTGTCTGGAATACTGGATAATACTGGAAAGGGGCGGAGAGGAACACAGATTTTAGGATTATTATAAGCATTTTTTATACGAGCCTTGTTTTTTTCTCTTCCAATTCATCTTTTCAGTGTTTCTCCTCTCTCTTCCTCCTCCTCCCTTCCTTCCTCCCCCTCTCACTCCCCCTCTCCTCAGACAGGCTTTCTGTGTAGTCCTGGTATTCCCTTTGTAGACCAGGCTGGCCTCAGAGATCCGCCCACCTCTGCTTCCCCGAGTGTTGGGATTAAAGGCTTGTGCCACCATGCTCTTATCTTTCCGTTTAAAAAAGCCACTTAAGGAGATAAAAATACTTGGAAGAAGGTATTTGGGATGTCTTTGGTTAAGCCTGAGTTTTTCTGGATTCCAAAGAATAAAAACCAAAACACACACACACAAAATCAAACGTAGAATTCCCGTGAATCATAAAGAGAATATATACAAAATAATAATCTTACTTGGGGGTCTTGTTTTAGTATTTGATATTATTGGTTTGAGTCAAATATCCCTATGAGTCAGCTGTAGGTAATTGTGACTTCAGATAATAGCTTTGAAACTGGTCACATGTTTCCTTGATCTACTAAAAGTAAACCTTGAGCCCCCTATTCAGACTTCAGTTTAATTCCCCTGGGCTTGTATACTTGTGTGTGGGGAAATGCATCTATGAAAATTGTGATTGTTATCGCCTAGTTACAGTGTCTGTGGAGGGAAGAAGGTAACATTAACAGTGCTTTAACTTTGACTTAGCAATCCTCTCTGAACCTTCCTGTTGTCCCCTACACCTGTAAATTTATTCTGCCCTGCATGTATATGGGTTTCTTGGGGCCAAGTTCTCTAATGTGTATGATTTGGTAGCATCTTTAGAACATGCAAAGTCTTTATATACCCAAGTGTCAGATAATTTTAAGGAGAGGAGTGGGTGCTAACTTTTTATTTTAGGAAAGAAAGATAGAAAGTAAAGTTGGGTATGGTGGTGCACTCCTTTAGTGCCAGCACTTGAGGGGGTCAGGCGGGTCTCTTAAGTTCCTGGCCGACCTGGTCTAAATGATGAGTTCTAGGACAGTCAGGACTGTTGCAAACAAAATAAAAAGGTGGGCATTAAAGGTGGATAGATTATTCAAGACTCCGGACTTGTTTCTTTCCTCTTTGCGTAAGACAGCAGCATTAGGGAACATTAGGAACTGAATTCAACTTCAGTCTAATTAGTTGATGCACACACCATGCCGGACTGATGTGATGGATTCTGTCCCCAGGGGTACTTCGGTCTTTGGTGGCTGCTTCCAGCTCAGGGGTGTCGGTGCTGAGCCTGTGTGAGAAAGGTGACGCCATGATTATGGAAGAGACAGGAAAGATTTTCAAGAAAGAAAAGGAAATGAAGAAAGGTGAGAATGCTGGCAAATCCCTCTAATTTCTCCCATTTGACCCCAGCCACGGAGTCCTTTTCCCTCATTGAAATCTGGAGTGGCGAGTGGGATGGGCGCAGTTTTTTCTTCCCAGTCTAAACTGAGTAAGCTTAAGCAAGTCCCTGAAATAAAAACCCCTCAATTTTTTAAGGGCAACAGGTACGAGCAAGGCAGTAAGGTTGGTGATTCTTTTTACAGGTATTGCTTTTCCTACCAGCATTTCGGTAAATAACTGTGTATGTCACTTCTCCCCTTTGAAGAGTGACCAGGACTATATACTCAAGGAAGGTGACTTGGTAAAAATGTAAGATTAAGCCCTTTTAGAGTCTTTTGTCATTTTCCTACACGTTATACAGTGTTAGTTCCTAATGCAGTATTCTTCCCTTTCAGTGACCTTGGGGTCCATGTGGATGGGTTCATTGCTAATGTGGCTCACACTTTTGTAATTGGTGTCACTCAGGTAGGTTGAGCATGCTTTTGAACTGTCTTTGTTCAGTCTTGGTAAGGGGGTATACTGATAGTTGTTTTTAATCTCTGTTCTGTAGGACACAAAATACATTACTGAACTTTCCAGAATGTCACTGGTTCTTTCTTCACAGGGGACGCAGGTGACCGGGCGGAAAGCAGATGTCATTAAGGCTGCTCACCTGTGTGCCGAAGCTGCCTTACGACTGGTCAAACCTGGAAACCAGGTAAGGAGTTTCCTTCTGGTTTCAAAGCTTGACAAGCAAAGATGAATCAGGCATCTATAAACAGTAATTAACTGAGTGCCTACCGTAGTCCATGTGAAGTGTAGGGGATGTAATTTCTTCCTGTGGAACCTATGAATACCATTTTTAGATTTTGTATGTGCATTTTAACCTCAATAACTGGGCACATTACTAACCCTGAAACACAAATACTTAGCGGGGTAGTGGTAGCACCTTTAATTCCCAGCACTTGGCGGAGGCAGGCAATAGTCTAAAAAGTGAGACCCTGTCTCAAAAATACCAATCCGTTGATCACTAAATAAAATAATTTGTATGAAAAGGATAGAAAAGAGAAAATAGTGCTGATAAATTCATGCCTCAGAGACCAAAATTCTGTTCTTTACAAGAACAGTATCAGGAACTGGTAGAGTTCTTGTGATCTAATAGAACTAAGTGTGTTAGATTGTCAATGAACATTATCTCTGAATTTTAGCTTTCCAGAGAACCACTCAGAACTTAGGACATTTTTCCCTGTGTGCTCTTGTTCCTCCCACCTGTATTTCATCCTCCTGATTACTTGCTTGCATAATTTGCTTAAAATTCTGCCTGTGTTTTATTATGATGACATTGACTTCAGAGTTGTTTTTAAGCCCTTTGAATAGTTCCTAAGGTTCCCCCTCCCTGGTTTTTCAAGACAGGATTTCTCTGTAGCCTTGGTTATCCTGGAACTCACTCTGTAGACCAGGCTGGCCTTGAACTCAGAGATCTGCCTGTCTTGTGCTGGGATTAAAGCCCAGCCTGTAGTAAATTTTTAAATTAGTTGTTACTACTGTTTTCATACATTTTTATTATTTATATTCCATTTGCATAATGGTTTGTCTATAGCTGTGGAATCAGGTGAAATCTACTTTAAAAGTCATCTTTTCCCCGCCTGGTGTTTCTGATCCTCTCCCACTCCACCCCCACCCCCCAAATCACAGTTGTGTGCCCTACCACACCTGGTCAAAAGTAGTCTTGAGCTCAAATGTCCTCATTTCTGTAAAACAGGAAAAGTGAAACTGAACTGTGGCCCTTGTCAAAGGGACCAGTAGCTTGAATGAAGAGGAAGATTAGGGTCAGTAAGATGTCTCAGTGGGTAAAGACCCTTCTACCAAGTGTGCTGACCTCTTTGATGTCCTAGGGTCTGCCTGATAGAAAGTAAACTGATTCCTGGAAGTTCTGTGTATTTAGTAATAATAAGTGTACACACACATAAGCTGGGTTTGGTGCTTAACATCTGTGATCCCAGCACACAGGTGCACAAGGGGAGCCCAGGACAGCCAGCACTGCACAGAGAAACTCGGGGGGGGGGGGGAGGGCGGATGGACACACACAAAGGCTAAATGCGTGTGTGTTTTCTTTTGCTTGTTTTGAAATAAATCTTGTACTGTGTATACCAGGCTGGCCTTGAACTCAGAGATCCTCTTGCCTCTGCCTATGAAGTTCTGGGAGTAAAGGCCAAACTGTGCCTGCCACAGGATATATATATATATTTTTTTTTTAAGTTAAAAATAAGCTTTTGTTGTTGTTTGTTTGTTTGCTCTCCATCCGGTAGAATGCCAAGGAGCCAACTCTAGACTTGACATTGGAAAATATGCCAAGGTTTCTCCACAAAATACTTGCTTTCCCTTGGACAGTTAAAAAAAAAAAGTCTGTCTTTTTGAGTCTTGTCTTCTGGGTTGGGGTATAGATCTGTTCTGTTGTTTAAGAGGTGTTGCCTATTTGGACCATCATTATAAAAGTAATTGAGGGGGGTGTCGTTGAGACAGGATTTCTCTGTGTAGCCTTGGCTATCCTGAAACTCACTCTGCAGACTAAGCTGGCCTTGAACTCTGAGTACTGCTCCGCCTGAGTGCTGGAATTAAAGGCATGCACCACCTCCACCTGACTGCATTTAAAATACAAGTTTTAGTTTGTAGGAATGATGTGATTGTGAGTGAAAAACAGTGACTAAGAATCATTGGCACTTGATGGGGGGATGTTAGAATAAGTTAGAACGGATAATCTCACCTCTCATTTGCTCTCGTACTTCTAGAACACACAAGTGACAGAAGCCTGGAACAAAGTTGCTCACTCATTTAATTGCACACCAATAGAAGGTGAGACCTCAGATAGCAGGGTTAAAGGTCTGACAGCGAATGGTTTGGTAGAGTTAAGCATCCATCCTGGCTCCACCTTTGTCCGAGGCAGAAGCGTCCTGCCCTGTTCCCCATAGCGTAGTTGCGCTGTCAGACTATGCGCATGCGAATGGCTTTGGAAGCCCTTGGGGGGCTGCTCAGCTGGTCCACGGGCTCCATCTGCCCACAGGTATGCTGTCGCACCAGTTGAAGCAGCATGTGATTGATGGAGAGAAAACCATTATCCAGAATCCTACAGACCAGCAGAGGTAAGTGTCAACCCCATTCTTTGCCTTTTTCCATTCTGCATTAGCTGTCAGGTTTTATTCAGCCTTGCCCCTGCTTTGGTCGTGGTTACCTTCTCCAAACTACCATAGGTTACTTACTGTGTTTTTGTTTTGTTTTTAAGGATTTTAATTATGTATGTGTGTTTGTCTACACATGAGTGCAGGTACTCCTAGAAACCAGAGGTATCAGTCTTCCTGGAGCTGGAGTTATGGGCAGTAGTAAGCCCACCTGGCTTGGGAACCAAACTCAGGTCCTTATGTGCTCTTAACTACTGGGCCATCTGTTTGGGGGTGGAAGTGGGGGAGGTCACTCTAGTCTTGACTGACCTAGAATGTGCAGTAATTAATGTTTCTTCTTCCTGGTGCTGAGATCAAAGGCTGCCACCCCTATATCTGGCTTAGGGTTGCTTCTTTGTTCCCTTTAGGAAGGATCATGAAAAGGCAGAGTTTGAGGTACATGAAGTTTATGCTGTGGATGTCCTGGTCAGCTCAGGAGAAGGCAAGGTAATAAAACCAGAACTAGCAGAAGGAATGACTTGAAGGAGTGTTCACCAGATCAATTGGACCTGACTTAACTCTCTTAGGCCAAAGATGCAGGACAGAGAACCACCATTTACAAACGAGACCCCTCTAAACAGTATGGCCTGAAAATGAAAACTTCACGTGCCTTTTTCAGCGAGGTGGAGAGGCGTTTTGATGCCATGCCCTTTACTTTAAGGTACTACATATAGCAAGAACAGGACTGGGAACCAGTCTGACTAAGTTTGTACACCTAGCAACACATTTTCTCTTCCCATGGCCTTCCCTCCCTCTCTCCTGCCCAGACTTGTAGCTCCTACCTGAATGCATGTCCTCTGCCCTGCTCATCTCCTTGTTGAATATAATATAAAACAACCCTAAACATAATTTTTGCATGAGGATAGAAGTGATCTAGAAACATGCATGACTGAGTATGTGGTGGATGCTTGTGGTGCCGGCATCTGGAGGTGAGGCCAGAAGATCAAGAGTTTTAAATCAGCTTAAGCTACATTGAGCAAAAACTTGTCTTAAACAACAGGGCCACTTGCTATGTAGCTGTAGACCAAGAACTGCGCTATGGCTGCCAATGACTAAGTTCAGCCTCGGAAAGACGTGTAACAAAGCTCTCCCCTGGCCTCCACTTCCATGCCTTGCGTCCAGCCCCCCTTCATACATGCAATTAAACACTAATGAAAATAAGTGGTGAGAGGTTGTTGAGGAGACTTGAATGCTGTCTTAATCTTCCCAGAGCATTTGAAGATGAGAAGAAGGCTCGGATGGGTGTGGTAGAGTGTGCCAAACATGAGTTACTACAACCATTTAATGTTCTCTATGAGAAGGAGGGTGAGTCCTGAGAGGGTTTGCTTTTGAGCCCCAACATTACACCTCCCTCAATGCAACTTCAAGGAAAAAAGTACGATGAGAACTTTTTATTTTCCCATAGGTGAATTTGTTGCCCAGTTTAAATTTACAGTTCTCCTTATGCCCAATGGCCCCATGCGGATAACCAGTGGTCCATTTGAGCCTGACCTCTACAAGTCTGAGATGGAAGTCCAGGACGCAGAGCTGAAGGTTAGTGTTGAATGAAATGAACAGGGGCCATTGACCCTGTGAAAGTCCTGAAAAGAATTCCCAAAGTGAATCCCATATTTACCCCACATTCCTCAGGCTTTGCCTCCGTCCTTGTTTTCTAGGCTCTTCTCCAGAGTTCTGCAAGTCGAAAAACCCAGAAAAAGAAGAAAAAGAAGGTGCGTGATCTTGATGGTGGGGTCTGAGCTCACTCCCCTCTGTTCTGACTCAGCATCAAGATACTTTTCGGGGGTTAGTGGCAAAGGAATTGTTTCTGTTTTTATTTGAATGTAGGCCTCCAAGACTGCAGAGAACGCCACCAGTGGCGAGACATTGGAAGAGAATGGCGCCGGGGACTGAGGTGGGTCCCTCGCCCCAGCTTCTCATTCCTGCCTCACCCCTTCCCACGGCACCCAGGCTCTGTGAAGTGCAGTTCGTCTTCTCCACCCAAGACCACCAGCAGAGCAGGGTCTTCTGCCCTCACCCCTGTTTCCCCACCCACCCGTCCACTCCTTCCAACAACAAACCAGCACCAACTGACTCTGGTGTTGGGAGGCCAGGCTTCCCAGGCACTGAAGACTACTTTCAGTAGAAAAAGAAATTGAATAATAAAATCAGGAGTCAAAATCCATCGTCGTCAAGCCCCTCTTTCTAGCTTTTTCTACTCTGCTTGGTCAAGGTTTGTGGCACTACAACAGAACAGGAAGGAGGCTAAATTAGCCACTACAACTATAAAAAAAAATTCACCTGAAATTTTTTACATCAGTGATGTCATTTTATTTTGGAGGCTTCTGTTTCCCGCTGTCATCAAGTACTTAGTCTGCCCTCAATGAGGACCGGTTGTATTTTTTTTATTCACTTATGGCAGATTTCTCATCATCTAGAGTATCTGGTTAAGCCCTTCCCATTTTTAAGAAGAGATTTTTATTACCTGTCAAATGGATCCTCATCTGTAAATATTTTCAGTCATTTTGTTCTTTGGAGGCCGTCCATTCGCCCATTTTCAGGAAATTGTAAAGACATAATCCATGCCCATCGTGTCTACCCCACCCTCCCTGGAGCCACTTGATCTTAGAACTTACATTGAAAATCCCACTGGGGTTTTTGTTTGTGTGTGTTTTGCCCTTTTTAGGTTTGAGACAAGGTCTCAACTATGTAGCTTCTGGCTGGTTTAAACTCACTGTGTTTACCAGGCTAGCCTTGAACTCAGAGATCCATCTGCCTCTGTCTCCTAAATGCTATAATTAAAAGGTCTTTGCCACCACACCCAGATTCCTATTTGACATATTTTGAGTTTCTTCTCATGAAAGGAAAACCAGGAACCAGAGGAGTAGACTGAAGAGAACTGACTTTCTGAAGCTGTGGACTTGTATGACTTGCTGGGGGCTTGTAGAAAATGGTTACAGTTTGTACCTCTGGCATGCTGTCCAGGGAACTAGGGTTCCCATTAAGAGGTTTTTGAAATGATATGGCATTAAAATAAATTTGGATTTGCTCATAATGTGTTTGTTCTCTTTGTCTTTGTGGTGTTGGGCATGGAACAATTTATCACTAAGCTGTGTCTTTTTGAGACAGGGTTTCCCTGTGTAGCCCTGGATATAAATCAGGCTGCCTTGTAACTCAGACCCTTCTGCTCCTGCTTCAGAGTGCTGGGACTAAATTCAAGCACCACCATAATCCATAGATTTTGGAAGTGTCTCATTCAAGGAGGTGACTATCAGCTGAAAGACTTGGGTTTAGGGAGTGAAGCATCTTCTGGGTTTTTGTTTTTTGAGGTTTTTTTCTGTGACCCTGGGCTCTTGTATGGACCAAGCTGGCCTTGAACTCTCAATCTGTCTTCCTCTGCAAGCCTCCCAAATGCTAGGATTAACCTGGTTTTGGAATTTAAGTATACAATCTTTGGGGGAGGGGGCTTTTGTTGTTTGGTTTTGTTAGGTTTTTCTCAAGACAGTTTCTCTGTTGTAGCCTTGGCAATCCTTTGTAGATGAGGCTGGACTCTGCTGCCTCCTGAAAGCTGGGATTACAAGCATGTGCCACTGCACCTGGCTACAAGCTTTCTTATGTTAGGACTGATAGTTTACTGGCAACATGGCAAGTTTGCCTAATGAGTGCTGGGGATTATAGGCACATATCACCACACCTCATTTATGATGGGAACAAAAACAGGTAAATTTTCAGTGCCAAGCTGTAGTGGTCTAAGGAACTGGTTAAAAAGGTTTTAGTTTTACAACATATGAAGCACTGCTGAACTATGAGTATGAAGGATTCAGCAAATCTGAATAATAAATACGTTCTAAATTACAGAGAGGTTTGGCTTGGTTTGGTTTTGTGCTCTTGAACCTGCCTCAGCCTGTGGTGCGTGCCACCACATCTGTTTGCTGCTAGTGGGCATGATGATTGACTGAGCACAATGTGGAGAAGTCTGCCTCAAATTTTGTTTTGAGACAGGGTTTTTCTGTATAGTGCTGGCTGTCCTGGAACTTGCTTTTTAGACCAAACTATTCTCAAACTCAAAAAGATCTGCCTGCCTCTGCTTCCCAAGTGCTGGGATCAAAAAAGTACAGGGACCAAAGGCCTGTGCTACCATACCCGGTTCCCTCAACCACTAAAACTCCCTAAAACCACTAAAACTAAACTAAACACAAGAGCCAGATTCTCTCAGAGTTTATATAAACTGGTGATCTGTAAGGATTTTTAAAATGTTCTTTTTCTTAATTTGAGACACTGGCTCGGGCTGTAAAATTCTATTAGGACTTTTATTTGGATTTTTTTTTTATAGGTTTATAAACTTTATTAACAGCAAGGGCCCAGAGACTCATTTCTTCTTGGACACACCCACAGTACGGCCCCTTCGTGGTCTTGGTATGCTGACCTCGGACACGAAGGCCCCAGAAGTGGCGAAGGCCCCTGTGGGCTCGAATCTTCTTTAGCCGCTCCAGGTCCTCACGCAGCTTATTGTCTAGACCATTGGCCAGAACCTGGCTGTACTTCCCGTCCTTCACATCCTTCTGTCTGTTCAAGAACCAGTCTGGGATCTTGTACTGCCTCGGATTCTGCATGATGGTGATCGATCACCCGCTCCACCTCGTCCTCCGCGAGCTCTCTAGCCCTCTTGGTGAGGTCAATGTCTGCTTTCCTCAGCACCACATGAGCATATCTCCGCCCCACACTCTTAATGGCAGTGATGGCAAAGGCTATTTTCCTTTCCGCCGCCCATCGATGTTGGTGTTGAGTACTCGCAAAATGTGCTGGAACTTCTCGGGGATCACTAAAGACATGGCGGCGGCACAAGCGGCGGCGTGTAGGCCTCCTGTGGACGCTTAGTTGGATTTTTAAAACTTTAGCTTGAAGTAGAGTTGTAGCCCAGTTGATAGTGCTTATCTCGCATATATGAAACCTTAGGTCGGATTCCCAGTGTCCATAGTATATGCCCATAATCCCAAAATTTAGAAGTTGGAAGCAAGAAGATTAAAAAGAAGTTCAAGGTCATTCTTAGCTTTGTAACAAGTTTGAGGCCAGTTTAGGATTCTTCAACAAAACGGAAAACAGGAGGCTGAAGCAAAAGGGTCATGAGTTCAAGCATGAACAATTTAGTTAGATCCTGACTAAAATTTCTATGGGCTAGCCTTTAATCCCATCTGTTCTTGGTGATTTAAGATTGGTGTAACTTTAAAGTTAAACTGGTTATTCCTAAACCAGCTGTATACCCAAATTACCACATTGAGACTAGGATTTATTTAATTAACCCAGAGCACAATGCTGGGCAATAGTTATTCCATCCTAAACCTCCAAGCCTGCATAGCTTCCTCCCATTCAGATTTCTCACATTATACTTGCTTCTAGTCTTATCTTAGGTCTAGCGCATCTCTCATAGTTCCAAGTACTCTCCAACTCCTATTCACTTCCTTTACCCTATTCTCTCCATTGCTCAGCATTGGCTGGTTGTTTTATTGAAAATACAGAGAACAAATGCTGGCATGTTTACACAAATCTGAGACAGGTGATGCCTAGAATAAGCATCACAATGCAATGTCAGGATTGAGAAATCAGCATTTGAAAGAACAAGGGTAAATTATATACATTCTACAAGAACATTATACCAACAAATCTCAGCACTCAGGAGGCAGAAGCAGAAGAATCTTTTAGGATAATCAAGGCTACACAGAGAAATCTTGTCCTGAAAAACCAAAATGATAAAGTTTGAAGGATTCTTAACTGGATGTAGTGGTGCCTACCACTAATGCCTGTATTCTGGAGGCAAAGACAGGGTCACACTGTGAAATCCTGGCTGTCCTGGAACTCAGGCTGGTCTAAGATTCACAGACCTCCACTAAGTGTTAGGTCTAAACACCATACCTGACTAAAATGAAGAAATGTTAAGGAAACCACTGAAAAAGAAGGATTATAATTGAAATTAAAATGTCTTTAGTATTGAGCCAGGTGTGGCTGACCCTGAGATAACCATGTAAGTCTCAGGCTATTCTCATCTAGGGATCATGGCTGTCAAAGGCTACATGGTGAAACTGTACTCTGTCTCAAAACAAAAATTTCTTAAGTATTTTAGTAATGCTGGGCATGGTAGCACATGCCTTTGATCCTAGCACTCTGAGAGTTCGAGGCCAGTCTAATCTTCAGAGCAAGTCCAGGACAGCCACGGAGAAACCCTGTTACAAAACTCTGTTACACAGAGAAACCCTGTCTCAAAAAACTTAACAAGAAAAGTATTTTAACAAGATGACATCTTGAAGTATACTTAAGTTTCTGGGTTTGTTTGGTTGGTTGTTTTTTCCAGACAGGGTTTCTCTGTGTAGCCTTGGCTGTTCTGGAACTGGCTTTGTAGACTAGGCTGGCCTTGAATTCACAGAGATCCACCTGCCTCTGCCTCCAGAGTGCTGAGCTTTAAAGGCATGCACTACCATGTCCAGCTCTGTTTTGGGATTAAAGACACACACAAACACACTGAGCCTTCTCTCTCTGGTTTTCTGAAACAGGGTTTCTCTGTGTAGCCCTGGCTGTTCTGGAGCTCACAGAGATCCACCTGCCTCAATCTCCTGATTGCTGGGGTTAAAGGTGTGCATCACCAGCAATCAGCTAGCCCTTAGTTTTTATAACAGGTGAGCTTTGTGGTCAGAATTCTCTAGTGACATTTTGCCTCAATGTAATCAATCATGATCAAAGTTACTTATTCTCTTCCTAAAGAACTGATCAACACAGTGGTGGCCTTTGACCCCAGCATTTGGGAGGCAGAGGCAGATCCCAGAGTGAGTTTCAGGACAGCCAGGACTACACAGAGGAAAAAACAAACAAAACAAAACAAAAAAGAACTAATCTACCTGCCATGCCTATTCTTGTTTGTCAACTACATCTGAAACTAAAATCCAAAATTGGAAAAGGTACACCTTGTGAGAGATTTTTGGCTTTATTTGAAGTAGGAAGATCCACTTTTAATCTTCATTTTTGAGGTAGGAAAACACACTTTTTGTTCGGATCATTTGAACTGGGAAAACACAGCTTTATGCTGGATCTTGTGCTGGGGAAGACAAACCTTTAATCCAGGTCTTTAAATCAGATTAAAGGCTGATTTAAAGACCTGGAATCCTATATAAGGATACAGAAGAATGAAGCTTTGGTATTTGCCAGCTTGCCCTTGCCTGTTAGCAAGTTCATTCCTTCATTGTCATTAAAGCCTACTTGAGGATTCCCATGAATACTGAAGAACTACTGGATTCTTGGACTTTCTCTTCAGAGCCATCCATAGTTGGATTAGTCAGACTGTAGCCTGTAAATAATTCTAATAAATCCCCTTTATACACATATATATGAACTTTTATTTGCCTGGTTTTAGTGTTTTCCCAGAGGCTTACTGCATTATTCTGCTAACCTAGGCCTAGTCCTGGAAGCTTCTAACCTTCATATAATCTAACCTAGGCCTAGAATGTTTTCAGCCTCTGAGACTTACTGCTGAAAAAGCTCACCCTGTCTTCTTTTTACTGAGTTCATAGCTGGCTTGTTCACCTCAACTATTCTGGGTCAAACTCCTCTCCCAGCTGACTTACTCAATATGGATTTTCTCTTGGCCTCTAAAATGCTTTGCTTGGGCTCAAACTATCTCCAACAACCTGCTCTAATCTCCTGGATCCTTCTCATTCTCTGGCTCATTTGGTCTTCACCTGAGTTCTTTCTCTGCAACCTGTCGTAAAAACTGCCTGCTTTCTAACTCTCATTGCCCCTCAAGTCGCTTCCCTTTCCTCTCCTCCTGAGAGTTGGTCTTATCCCTATTCTGTCAAGTCTTTCTCTGATTTGTCACTGTTTCTGTCACTCAATTAGGCATCACTTTCAAACATTGTGCCTCCTTCTACATTCATTGTTCGGGATTAAAAGGGTGTCCTGCCATGCCTGGGCCTAAGTTTTTCTTGAAACTTGCTCAATCCTTGAACTCAGATCTCCTTGCCTCTGTCACCTGGATTAAAAGCATGTCTGTATTTTGGATCACACAGACCTCGGTCTTTGTGACCTTTTGCCAGACCAGCGGCGTTCTTAATTAACATTCTTCTACAATAGATAGATATTTATCCTATAAATTCAGTTGGGTCAAAGGCATACTCCAATCCAGCTAGGCAAAACTAGTAATTACTTATTGGCTTTACAGCCCTTCTCTCCTCTTCTCCCTGTCCCACCCTTAAATGAAGAAATGTGGTTTTTCTGTTTCGCTTTGTTTTTTAATTTTTTGAGACAGGGTTTCTCTGTGTAATAGGCCTGGCTGTCCTGGACTCACTTTGTAGACTAGGCCGGCCCCGAAGACACACAGATCCGCCTACTTCTACCTTCCAAGTGCTGAGATTAAATGAATGCGCCACCAGGCCCAGCGTCAACACTAGTAATCCTTACTACACGCCACACCTATTCGTAATAAAATGGAGGTATTTACCAAGAAACTACAACTCCCAAGAAGCAACGAGAAAAAAGACGGAGGTTATTTTTTCCGTCTACTTTTGTCAGTCCCATATTAGGCACAGGCACTCGTGCTGAAATAATACAATGTCCTTAAAGTAAAGGACAGAAGAAAAGGTGGGGCTTGATAAGTCTCATTCAAAATAGTTTGTTTCCGTCTATAAATCAGCCGGAAGTCACGGTTACTGTCCTAGAAGCCCCGCCCCCAGGGGAAGAGGCGGGGCGCCACCGGAAGTGACGACACCAAGCACGCCATTAAATAGCAGTAGGCCGGAGTCCCCGCTCTCTCGGCCTTAGCGCCATCTTCTCTGGTGAGTGGCCGTGGTGCCGGGGGTCCGGACTTTGACGACAATCCGTTAACATCTGACCCTCACGTGAGCCATCGCCACAGCAGCCTAACTGTAATTTTCTTCTCTTCCTTCTAGAAACTCCTGCGCCATGAGAGCGAAGGTGAGCCTGGGTGGTAGTTGGGAATTGAGTCTCCGCCGCGTTGGTGCTCGGGTCGGGAGGAGCCGGGCGGGGGCGGGGTTGGCAGCTCGGGGTTAGGCGCCCGCCTTTTGTTAGAACCTCCTCGGAATGCTGTGACTGGTGCCGTACCCAAGCCCGCATCCCCAACAGCTAACGTTTCTCTTTTCTCGCACAATCGGTGTCCAGTGGCGGAAGAAGCGAATGCGCAGGTGAGGCCGGCCGCGGGGCAGGGCGGTGGGAGAAGCGTGGTGCGGGCGCTGCGCCGGGCTCAACGCCGGTGTTGGCGCCGCGTGCAGGGGAAAAGCCCAGCCTCTCTCCTCCCTAGGCTGAAGCGCAAGAGAAGGAAGATGAGGCAGAGGTCCAAGTAAATTGGCTGTGCGCCGCGGAGGCTGCAGAAGACCCGCGCGCGGAGGCGGTCGGACCGCCCGCCGCCGGATGCCGTCTCCAGACCACCCGAGGAGCGGCCGCCCCTGCCAAAGCAGCCCGCCGGCCCTCTGCCCCGGACCCTGTCCTCCTGGACTAGTTCTGTTCGCTTGTGGCCAAGTGTAACTCGTGTACAATAAACCATCTTTCTCGCTGTCTGAGCTGAAGAGGCACTGCTGTCCGTGTGTTCTTGGGTTGGGCGCTCGTGTGGGCTGGCGCGCGTCGGGAGCCTGCGCAGGCGGCGCCCCGGTTTTTGTGATCGGCCTGGGACCAGAAGTCGGCTGTTGTGCCGACGCTGATACGTTTACGGGACCACTGCGTGGAGGTTGACGTGCGTGCGTTAGCGTCGGAGTCGAGTTGCCATGGCGACGCGCAAGGCTTCCTGGGAGCTTCCTGCGGCTAGGAGCGCGCAGACTGGGCCATAGAGTATTTCCGGGTCTGGTGGCTAGAGCGTCGCCTCTTCCGCAGGAAGCGGAAGGGCCGCAGGGTGGGCGTCTCTTTGTCGAAGCTACAGGACCGGCAGGCGGCAGCAGCAACTACGGCGGCGGCGGCAGGTGAGGGAGGCGGGAGACTTAGGTGGAGGCCGCGCCCGGAGGGGAGGAGTCGGGGCCGGCTCAGCGGCTGTGCTCCGCCGGGCCACGGGAGCACCCCGTCCCCGAAACCGACCTGCCCAGAACGGAGCCCCTTTTCTGACTGACCTCGCTTCATGAGCAAACGCCAGCTTCGTGACGTCACAGCCCGGCCATCCCCCTCAGCCTGATGTCACGCTTAGCCCCCTCCCTTCCCACGTTGTGCTTCCTTAGTGTCCCAGTCACCGGGTCCACGGCTCACTGCTGGCGCCGCAGCGCGGAGCCAGCCGAGCCAGGAGACTTCAGGGAAACTCCTAGGACTTAGTGAACTCTAGGGTGTTGGGGACCGTCGTAGTCGCCGCCCCCACGGCTAATCTCATCTTTCCACTGTTCCTGTCAGTTGTTGCCCTTGTCCAGCTCTCAGTTTTGGCATTCTGAACTCCGGCTCTAGATCGGACTCTGATCCCCATATCCTCATCTTGAGGTAAAGCGTCGCCAAGATCTTTTTTTTTTTTTTTTTCCTTCAACCTAGCTTTCCAGCCTTTCTTGGTTGGTTCTAGCCCTTATGCTTAATAGGGACCTCTGACAGGTGACGTTCAGTTTGAAGTCTTAGGGAGCCTGAAAGCCACAATGCTCTTATCATTTTGCCAGAATTCACTCAAATTCATGAACACCACCGCACGCTTTTTCTTCCTGCTACTCAAAAATTCGATTTTTTGTTTGTTTGTTTTTGTTTTTTGTTCAGAACCCAGCAGTGATGTCGAGGTGGAGACTCACGGGAGCCCCGGACTTCACCTGAGCTATCTCAGGTATTAATTCTGTGATAATTGGGTGAGGAAGGCTATCATATCCGGTTATCTCCTCTGGGACGTTTGAGGGCGTTTATTCTTCACCTGGTCATTTATCTTTTAGTAAGGGTTTGTCATCTCTTTACCACTTGCTCTATTCTTTTCTACTCTTTTCCGTTACGCAGATTCTTGTGTGTCTCTGGCCTCTGATCTGGTTTACCATTTTAGGGGAATCTAAAGGAAAAGTCAAAGAAACAGGGTGTGAATGGGTTAAGTCAAAGCCAAGGAAATCAAGAAAGGTATCCTTAATGCCCAAACGACTGTGCTTTTCCTATTTGACCAGCAGGGGGAGCCTGAATACCACTTAAGGAACATTTAGAGGATTAGACACGTGGTAGCAGGGACTCCCAGTCTTACTAGGGGGTAAGAGAGAAGGGAGGGCTAGAATTAGGGCAGTGGACTGACATTCCAGAGCTCTCTTGGGAAATAGGAGACTTAAAAAGCTTTTATAGAGTCTATAAATAAAGAGGATTTTTATGGGGTGAAGAGTGTTCCAGTTTGATATTAGTGGGATCTTTTCATGGAGGGGGGTGGAGAATGGGGGAAGAAAGGTCACAATTCCTGTGAAATTAACTCCTTCCCATCTTGACCTTCCCACAGTCTTGTTCTGGGCATCTAGAAGTAGAAATTTCAGCTTAGGACTTCTTTCTCTGAAATGGAAAGTTTTGTGAAGGGAACAGAGCTGCCCTATGGCTGGGGGCACCACTGTCTCCCCAGGATTTCCAAATACATAGAGACTTGAGCTAAGTTCACGAACAAGAGGGAATTAAGGGAGGTTTTGCTACTGATATCCCATCATCCACAAGTTGTCAAAGGTAAACAGCCTGCCTTACAGTACTTTCTAGTTTCAGCCTGTTCATATGCCAACAGCTGTTTTAGTTTCTCTCCCACAACTTAAATAAGAAGGGAGGATAAAATCTAACACTATTCTCTCCCTGCCCCCTCCTTGGCCCATCATCTCCATTCCAGTTCTCTCCTCCTCCATTAGCCAGGCAAGTGTGAATCACTCCAAACAAGACCAGGTGCACAAGGGCCTGGGCGGGACTTCTGGCAAATCGTCCAGGCCAGCTAGAATTCTCTTTGGATTCTCCATCTCCGAGGCCATTGCCCCAGAGGACTGCCCCACTGGATAGTCAGGAAGAGTGGGATTTTCTGGAGAAGCCCTGCTTGACTCAGTTCTCTTTTTTAACAGTCACCAAGAGTGGCAAGAAAAGGAAGAAAAGCCTGAGTTGGGGGGGACAAGGATGCCTGACCGGGACGGCTATGCCAATGGCGCCGGCAGCAGCGGCGGAGGTCCTGGAGGTGGTGGCAGTGAGGAGGCCAGTGGGGCGGGGACAGGCAGCGGGGCCACTTCAGATGCCATCTGTAGAGACTTCCTGAGGAATGTGTGCAAGCGAGGCAAGCGCTGTCGGTACCGCCACCCAGACATGAGTGAGGTATCCAACTTGGGGGTAAGCAAAAATGAATTTATCTTCTGCCATGACTTCCAAAACAAGGAGTGTAGCCGGCCAAACTGCCGTTTCATCCATGGCTCTAAGGAGGACGAGGATGGATATAAGAAGACAGGAGAGCTGCCCCCTCGGCTGAGGCAGAAGGTGGCAGCTGGGCTGGGCCTTTCACCTGCTGACCTACCCAATGGTAAGGAGGAGGTCCCTATCTGCCGTGACTTCCTCAAAGGCGACTGTCAGAGAGGAGCCAAGTGCAAGTTCCGGCACCTGCAAAGGGAATTTGAGTTTGACGCTCGAGGCGGCGCTGGAGGCGGAGGCTTGTCAGGCTCCATTCCCCCAGGTCGGCGCCACGACCTCTATGACATCTACGACCTTCCTGAAAGGGGCTTTGAGGACCACGAACCAGGCCCTAAGCGCCGGAGAGGTGGATGCTGCCCTTCTGATGGCCTCCATTTTGAGTCCTATGAATATAACTTGGCTCTACCCCGTGGAGTAGAGTGTAGACTGCTAGAGGAGGAGAATGCCATGCTCAGGAAACGTGTGGAGGAGCTGAAGAAACAAGTGAACAATCTGCTGGCCACTAACGAGGTACTTCTGGAACAAAATGCCCAATTTCGAAATCAGGCCAAAGTCCTGACCCTGAGCTCTACTGCACCAGCAACTGAGCAAACCCTGGCTCCCACTGTGGGCACTGTGGCCACTTTTAACCATGGCATTGCACAGACTCACACCACTCTGAGCAGCCAGGCCCTGCAGCCTCGTCCTGTGTCCCAGCAAGAACTTGTGGCTCCTGCTGGAGCTCCAGCTGCTCCTCCGACCAATGCTGCCCCTCCTGCTGCCCCGCCTCCCCCACCCCCACACTTGAACCCAGAGATCACGCCACTGTCAGCCGCTTTGGCTCAAACCATTGCCCAGGGGATGGCACCCCCACCTGTGTCCATGGCCCCTGTCGCTGTGTCTGTGGCTCCTGTGGCTCCTGTGGCTGTGTCCATGGCCCAGCCCTTGGCAGGAATCACAATGAGCCACACTACTACTCCTATGGTGACTTACCCTATTGCTTCCCAGAGCATGCGCATCACAGCCATGCCACACTGACAGGACTAATGGATTCTTCCTGTTACAGCATCTGAGGGCTGGGGTCAAGGGGCCCTTCCCCACTTGCCCTCCCAGGACCTGTCTGAAGGGCCACCCAGAAACTAGGACGAGAGACTACAAGGAATATACTTTGTAGGAGCATCTCCTGAGGCAGGGTTGTGCTGGTGTGTTCTCTCCTTCAGGCCTCACTCAGACAGAGGCTTGCATAGGCATTGAGACTGAGCCAGCAGAAAGAACGAACTGAGGGACTGTTTTCTCATAGGAAGTTGGGGATGTCCCTGGTCTCATCCTCACTTGAGAACAGTACAGGTTCCTGCACTGGTATGAGAGAGGAAAATTCCCCACCAAGAGCCAGGAAAGGTTGGGAGAGTGGGTAGTCAGGAGAGAAGACCCCATGGAGCCTTCAGATGATTTGGGGCCTAGAATTATTCCTGGGCCCCTAGGAAGGCTGGGACCATAGTACTCCAACCCAGACTAGGGGAACATCGCTTACCTAGCTTGGCCTGGAAATCTGTAGGGCAGTGCCCACCACCTTCCAAAGAAATAAAAGACCATTATTTTTTAACAAAGAAAGTGAACATTGCTTAGATGGCTGTTGGGGAAGACGGGAGCATAAGTAGATCTCATGCCAAAAAGGGTAAGCCTTCGTAAGGTGGGTAGATACCAGTGATGAAGGGTGGACATGTGAAATGGCCAAGTGGGGCTCTGGTTTGGGGAAGGCACTTTGTGGGATAAAGGAAGTGGAGCCACCTAGTCTAGTCTAAAAATAACCCCATCTGTTTCTAGTCTCCGTCTTCATGCTCTTCCCAGGTTTCCTTAGTAACCAGGGCTTTTAGGGTCATTTAGGGGGGCAGAAACTAAGGAGGGTTTGTGTATTGAGAAATGGGGATATGGGGTATTATGCAGTTGACAGATTCCCCTATTCAAACAGCAGGACAGGTGGTGGTGCCTCTCCAAGCTGTTGATGGCAGCTTATGTCCTTCTGCTCCAGCACTTCTTCAGGGCCAGCGCTTTAAGCTTTCTGGGCTTCAGAAGTGCTCAGCAAAGGTGGCACACTTAATGCTAGCAGTTGGAAGGGGAGGGGGCCTGCGGTCAGGGGTTCAGGGTCAGCCTCAGCCACACGGTGAATTCCATTGTAACTTGAGGCCTTCTCTCAAAAACAAAACAAAACATGGGAAAGGTATTAATTCTTCTGTCTTGTCTGTACACAAGACCAGAAGGTTTTAAGGCGCTCAAGGGTCATTAAGGCCAAACTTTAGCTAAACTTTAGTGTTTCTTCCATCTATGGTTAACATAAGGGGGAAAATTCAGGCACAGCAAACTTGGTATAGGAAGTGATGCTGGGTTGTGCTTCCTCCATTGCTTCTCTGGTTACCTATTGGCTTTCTGATCACTCAGGGTAGGCACACCTGAGATTGGAGATGGGTGCCAGATAATGGCAGTCATTTAAAAAGGGTTTCTTAAAACTGGGAATGCTGCAGCACATTCCTATAATCCCAGCTGCTTGTGAGCCTGAAGTGAGGAAAGGAGAGCACTAAAGACAAGATGTGGGCAATTGGAATGGAAAGATTCCAGTGGGTAATAGGCGCCTGCTGCCAACTATGTCGGCATGCATTCGAGCCCTGAGTTCCACAACTCTGATAATTTGGCCTCTGAGCTACACACGTATACTATGTATGGACTGCACAAGCTCATACTCACCTTTTTAGAGGGGTTGTTTTTGAGATAGGGTTTCTCTGTGTGGTCCTGTATGTCCTAGCACTCCCTTTGTAGACCAGGCTGGCCTCAAACTCACATTCACCTGCCTCTGCCTCCCAAGTGCTGGGATTAAAACACATCCACCATGCCTGGTACCTACAATTTTTTTTTATGGGTAAATCTTTTTTTTTTAATTTTTTTTCTATTTTCTTTTTTTATTAATAAATTTATTTATTTTTATATCAATCACAGGTTAGGTTTTTTGCATCCCATGCGTAGCCCCCTCCCTCCCTCCCACCCTCCCCAACCCTCTATGGGTAAATCTTTATCTATGCTATTTATTGATTTCAGAAACGTCTTGTTAAACATAATTGTTTTTGATACAACTTGGGATTATTAAAAGAGATGGCATATGAATTGTTAGGAATATAATTACACATACCAGAGTGAATTCTCGAAACTTACCTTCATTTCTTTTGTGCTAAGTGTCTAAGGAGTGACTTGGCAATTTAGATGTCCTCCAGCTACACATCCCCAGCGATGCACACGTAGGTGGAAGTTGTGTTTAGTGTTAACTGCAGAGAGAGTGCACCGCTGGGCATCGGCGTGTGGCCTGGTGCCATAAACTTGTGATTCCAGCACTTGGAAGGAAGGGGCAGAAGGCGCCATTGTAGAGGACCTCTGTTTAGTTTCTAGTACCCACACCATGCAGTTTACAACCACCTGTGACCCCTTCTCCAGAGGCTGTGACACCTGGACTCAGCACCTGCACTCCACATCACATACCCACGGACACACAAGTCTACATGCATGCATGTGTACATATGTACATTATTTTGTTTTGAGTCAGGGTTTCTTTGTATAACCTTGGCTGTCCTAGACTTGATTTATAGACCAGGCTGGCCTCAAACTCACAGAGATCAGACTCCCTCTGCCTCCCAAGCACTGGGATAACGTGTGCGCCACCATGCCCAGCTATGTATTAATTTTAAAGGTTGGGGAGAAACTTGATTTGGGATTTGGGTCAGTGATTTGGGATTCAAGAAAGTGAGTGTTCTTCTGGACTGGGTGTTATAGGAGGCAGGGATCCTTCTTTAATTGGGCATCTTTATTTCTAAAGGAGGGCAGGCTGCAAGTATGCTAACGCTTCCATGATGATGGAGCAACAGTCTAGCTTAAAAGTAGATGTTGGCTTCTTTGTGGCTTGCACACTGACCTGTGCTAAAGATTGTGAATTGGTTTTGTTTATTGTTTATGAGTCATTGGAGACAGTCTTGTGCTGATAATTTTGCTCTTGGTTCAACACCAAAAGTGAACCCAGCAGTTCAGTGATGAACCTGGATGACTGTGTCAGGCTAGTTCCTAGACAACAGGAGGGGGGTGTATGTGTAAGGGATTGGAAGCTGCTTTCTTCCCAGTGCTTAAGTCAGTAGATAGACAGGTGGGTCCCTGTGAGTGTGTGTGGGTGTTGCACAGGGTGATGGTGCACGCAGGAAGCCACATGCATGCACAGAGTTCAGCCTAAAGAAATGGCCCAGGAATTAAAAGCGTCTGCTGTTCTTGCAGAGAATCCAAGTTCCGTGTAAACACCCACAGGGCAGATTACAACTGTGTAACTCAATTCCAGTGAGCTCCAATCCTCTCTTCTGGCCTCAGAGAGCACAGGGCACACATAAGGTGGCACACATAAGGGCACACACGTGTGCAGACATATAGTGATAAAAATAAAAGTCAATCTTTTCTTAGGTTTGTTTATTTTATGTATTTGAGTTCTCTATGATTAGCTCAAGAACTGTTAAGTTAAACAGATGGGGCTGGACAAGAGGCTCAGAGGTTAAGTGCAAAATGGTTTTGCAGAGATCAGTTCCCAGCACCCACGTCAGGCAGCTCACAACTCTAGGACCAAGAGGAACAGAGCCCTCTGGCCTTCACCAGCACCTGCATTCGTGTGCACAGGTTCACACACAGACACACAGGCACAGTAATGAAAAGTGTCATCCAGAACAGACTGTGAAGGTTGTCCAAGCACAACAGGGATTGAGTTTCCAAATTTATATGTAGGGGTGTAAGGGGGGAAAGGGAAGGTACACTGAAATTATACTAATAGTCCTGCCAATAAAATGGCTGACTAACAAGTGTGTGTGGGTCCTTAACTAAGGAAAAGTTGCATGTAGAAGAGTCTACTAGCCCATGGCATTCCCCTGTATTATTAAAAAGAAATCAGGGAAATGAAGAACGTCAATAGATTTGAGACTGGTGAATAGGGTAATACAACCAGTGGTTTCCTTTACCTTTCTTTCTCTCTCTCTCTTTCCTTTCTTTCTTTTTTTTGTAACCTAAGGCGTGGCCTCTGCAATAGACACTGCAGAAAAACTATCCATTATATATCACTCATGTTCAGTCTCATACAGGCTTGCTAGGTCCATTAGTACAAGGAAACGAAATTGACCAGTTACTAATAAGATATGTGTTAGAAGCCTCAAATTTTCATGAAAAAAACATGTTAACAGTAAAGGTTTAAAGAAAAGTTTTTCTATCACCTGGCAAAAAGCCAAGAAAATGTCCTGCTTGTTCTTTGTATAACGGAACTCCATTACCTGCTGGAAGTAACCCTAAGGACATCAAAAGAAATGAAATCTGAAGCCGGGTGGTGGTGGTGGTGCACGCCTTTGATCCCAGCACTCAGGAAGGCCGAGGCAGGTGGATCTTTGTGAGTTTGAAGGAAGGAAGGAAAGAAAAAGAAAAGCCTGGCCAGGAAACGTTCATCACCTGACCACTGACTGGCCTGTGAACAGGACTTGGGCCTCCTGTAGTACAGAGCGATCCACAATGCTGAGCAACAACAGGCCTATAAGCAGGACTTTAAGAAGGACTGTGCTGAATACCGCATCTGGTATGCCCAAGTTGGGGCTGCAAGCCAAAGGTTCACAGAGCTGGAGGTGGAGATTAAGAGACTTCAGTGAGGAATATAAAAGCTTCAGGAAGCAGTACCCAAGTTACAGGAAAGAGAAATGTCACTGTTAGGTTCTTATCTCAGTTGTGGATGTGCTCCTGATAGGTCAACAGATCACATCGGACACCTGAGAAACCCGGAAAAGACATTGGAAAGAATTGAGAAGCAAGCCAGGCAGTGGTGGCATTTGCCTTTAATCCCAGCACTCAGGAGGTAGAGGCAGGCAGATCTCTGTGAATTAAGAGACCAGCCTGGTCAACAGAGTAAGTTTCAGGACAGCCAAGGCTAAAACAGAGAAATGCTGTATTAAAAAAACACACAAAAAAACAAAGAATTGAGAAGCGGCTTCAAAATGGCATACTTAGTAGCTAAAACAAATGGGGAAAAACTTAGTGTGATTTATATGTGCCTGGCCCTTTAAAGGACTCTGTGCCCTTCAGTGTCAATTGGCTCTTGGACTTCTGGGAACACAGAGGATATAAAAGCCAATAGAGGAGTAGTAGGACTGGGGAGTAGCAAGGGGTGGGATCCAGGAAAAAAGAAGAGGGGAAAACAGATTGAGCAGAGTGAAAATGAAAGACAGCTGAAAGTGAATTGAGCTATAGAGTGAGAACACAGTTGGTGACAGTCAGCTCAGGAGAAGCTGAGCCGAGCCAGAGAAGACATTAAGAAACAGTTTGAGAACCCTTGAGAACCCACAAAGTAGCAAAGAAGAGAAAAAAGAAAAAATAAAGGAAAAAGCTACAGCTTTGTTTTCCAGACAGGGTTTCTCTGTGTAGCCTTGGCTGTACTAGACTTACTTTGAAGACCAGGCTGGCCTCGAACTCAGAGATGTGCCTGTCTCTGTCTCCTGAGTGCTGGGACTAAGACAATGCACAACCATTGCTCAACAACCTTGTCTTTTTTGTTGTTGTTGTTTTAAGTAAAGCGAAGCTGGAGAGATGGCTCAGAGATTAAGGGCGGTGGCTGCTCTTCCAGAGGACCTGAGTTCAGTTTCCAGCATCCATGTCAGTCAGGTGACAGGAGATCCAACTCTTTCTTCTGGTTTCTGCAGATACCTGCACTGACATACACAGACAGCCCCCCCCCCATATACATGTATTTTAAAATAAAATATTAAAAAAAAAGGGAAAGGATGTCTGGGAAGATGCTGTGGCTGTGGTTCAGTTGTTAGAGTGTGTGTGGCAGGCCCTGGGTTCCACCTCATACACTTGGTGTGATGCCCCAAATTTTAATCCCAGCACTCAAGAGGGGGAGGCCAAGAGTCTGAAGTCCAAGGTCATTCTCAGATACCTAGGGAGTTTGAGGTCAATGTAGGCTACAGGAGACCCTGTCTCAAAACAAAATCTAAAAGTAAGTAAGATAAAACCAGATATGGTAGCACATGCTTTTATTCCCAGCTCTCAGAGGCAGAGGCAGGTAGATCTCTTGAGGCTAGCCTGGTCTACATAGCAAATTCCTGGCCAGCCAGGGCTACATAGAGAAACTCTGCATTTAAAAAGAAAGAAGAACAGAAGAATTTAAAAAATAAAAACTATTGTAGGTGAGCACACCTTTATTCCCAGTACTCAAGGAGGCAAAGGCGGATGGACAACAGGGTTATACAGGGTTACACAGAAAAAAAAAATATTATTTATCCTATATCATTGAATGGCTGCAGTGAAGGTCAGCGGTCAGCTAGCATAGGTGAGTGGGTCTGCCATTTGCCAGGTCCACAGACCTGTAAATCTAGCACTGGAGAGGTGGAGGTAGCTAGGTAAGGAGTTCAAGGCTAGGGTTTGCAGAGATGGCTCAGTGATTAGGAGCAGCTGCTAATACCTGTGTCAGGCAGCTTATAACCATCTTCAACTCCAAGAGGTCCAACAATTCTGTGCTCTGAGGGTACCTCCCCTTACATGTACACTCCTAGACACAGACACAATTAGAAAACCAGGCTGGAGACGGTGGCTCACTGGTAAAGAGCATTTGTTCTTGCAAAGGACCCAGGTTCAGTTCCCAGCACCCACCTAGTAGCTCAGAACCATCCATAACTGCAGTTCCAGGAGCTCTGATACCCTTTTCTGATCTCTTAGGGCACCAGGCAATAAACATGGTACCCATATATGCAAGCAAAACAAATTTAAAATTAATAATTTTTTTTCCAACGGCATCTTAGTATGTAGGCCTGACTGTCCTGGATTCCACTATGTAGACCACTATGTAGAAGAGAGCTCCATCTGCCTCTACCATGAAAGTGCTTGGATCAATGGGATGGGCCACTGTCCTAGCAAAGCAAATCTTATTTTATTTCTATTTTTATTTTTCTGAGACAGGGTTTCTCTGTGTAGCCTTGGCTGTTCTAGATTCACTTTGTAGATCAGCCTGGCCTCAAACTCACAGCACTAGGGAGGCAAAGGCAGGCAAGTCTGTTTGAAGCCAGCCTGGTCTATATAGTTTCAGGACAGCCAGGGCTATTTAGACCTGGTATGAAATTAATGAATTAATAGAATTCAAGTCCAGGTTTGGTTACATGAGATCCTGTCTCAGTAAGCAAACAAATAAGGAATTTGCTCTGTAGACTAGGCTGGCCTGAAACTCACAGTTATCTGCCTGCCCCTGTGTCGCAAGTGCTGTGAGTTTGAGACCAGGCTCAACCAATACATGAATAAATAAATGCATACATACATACATAAAATAAAAATTAAACAAAGGGCTGTAGATGCAGCTCAGCTGCTAGAGTGTTAGCCTGGCATACAGAAAGTTCCATAGAGCAGACACTCCGGAGACTAGCACTCAGAGGTGAAGGCAGGAGAAGCAGAAGTCATCAAGGTCATTCTTGTCTACATAGTGAGTTTGAGGCTAGAGTGAACAGAGATCATTTCTGCAAATAAATAAATAAATAAATAAATAAATAAATAAATAAATAAATAAGAAATTTATCTGTAGATGAGGCTGGCCTGGACCCACATGGTGGAAAGATAGAACTCACTCCTACAAATTGTTCTCTGACCTCCACACACAAAATAAAATAATATAAAAGATTAACAACTCTATAGTTCTAAGTTCGAGTCCTGCCTGCTGTACAGAGTGACAGCCAGGACTACACAGAGAAACCCTGTGCCGAATAAATAAATAAATAAAAGGGGCTGGAGAGATGGTTAAAAGCACTGTCTGCTCTTCCAAAGGTCCTGAGTCCAATTCTCAGCAACCACATGGTGGCTCGTAACCATCTATAATGAGATCTGGTGACCTCATACGTGCCGGCAGAGTACTGCATAAATAACAAATAAATCTTTATTTATTAATTAAAATTTATTCATTTTGTATCCCAGCTGTAGTCCTTTCCCTCATCCCCTCCCCCTCATCTCCTCCCCTTCCTCCCCTTCCATCTGACCCTAGCCTATCAGGTCTCATCAGGACTGGCTGCATTGTCTTCCTCTGTGGCCTGCTCCCCTCAGGGGAAGGTTATCATCAGAGACTGCCCCTGTTCCCCTTACTAGGGTACACACTTAGAACACACTGAGCTACCATGGGCTACATCTGTGCAGGGGTTCTAGGTTATCTCCATGCATGGTCCTTGGTTGAAGTATCAGGCGCAGAAAAGTCCCCTGGGCCCAGATTTTTTGGTTCTGTTGCTCTCCTGTCCCCTCTAGGTCTTTCTTGGCTATGAGTCTCAGCCTCTGCTTTTAATACCCTGCTGGGTAGAGTCTTTCAGAGTTCCTCTGTGGTAAGCTCCTGTCCTGTTCCCTGTTTTCCCCCTCTTCTGATGTCCATCCCATTTGCCTTTCTGAATGAGGATTGATCATCTTACCCAGGCTCCTCCTCCTTGCTTAGCTTCTTTAGGTGTACAGATTTTAGTATGTTTATCCTATATTAGATGTCTAATATCCACTTATAAGTGAGTATATACTATGTATGTCTGTCTGCTTGGGGGTCACTCAGGATGCGTTCCATTTCTGCTGTTCACAAACTTCTGTAACTCCTGTTGCCGGGGAATGACGCCCTCTGCTGGCATCCTCAGGTACCAGACAGGGACTTAAAAGCAGTCAACACACACACACAGTCACATACTCACATTTAAGAAATTTAAAAAATTGAAAACAAAACACATGTACATTCTGCTTTCGTATCTTGTTAACACACTCGGCCATCTGGAAGGAACAAGGATTTGTAAACACAAAAGGCAACTCAATTACTAACTCTTCATGTATGTATGCATAATGTCCTCAAGGCTTTTTGGTTTTTTTGTTTGTTTGTTTGTTTTTCCAAGACATGGTTTCTCTGTAGCTTTGCCTGTCCTGGAACTCTGTAGACCAGGCTGGGCTTGAACTAGTAGAGATTCGCCTGCCTCTGCTCCCCCTCCATTGTGTAGCCCTGGGATTAAAGATGGGGGGGCCCGGGCAGTGCATCGCCTCCGGGCTCAAGGCCTCTCTTACCTTCTCTTGGTTTGGTGTGTTGCAAGGCACATCAGACCCACTCCTCCACTGGCAGTAAAGACAGCAATGGAGCCCACATGCCAGCAAGATGTGGCTTTCAACCCTTATGACTCACCTTACTTCCCTCCAGGGTACCCTACCACACAACACAGATAACAATATACCAAACTCTCCATCAGCACAGGACATTATTTGCTACTTTAGTAAAACAGGTCACTCCAGTCCTAAATCCCTTCTGTCCTTTCTCCAAACGCACCTGACTCTTACCCCAGGAGATAAAACATAAACCTAACTCAAACCTACACCAAGTTATAAAGGTCTGAAGTCATGACAGTCAGAGAAAAGGTACAATTTATGAAGGTCTGAGGATATAAAAATCTTAGTTGTGAAAGTTTGTAAATACAAGTTAGGACGGTCTGGATCTGAGGAATTGGAAGCTTAAGTTGTGAGGGTCTGAAAAAGTGACTTAAAGCATATGGGGCCTGCATTCAATTACGCAGGCAACTATAGAGCCATCAAGAGTGGGAAGAGGGGTACAGAAGAAATCGTCCTCAAATCCCCTTCCAGAGTGTGCTGAGATCCAATACCACGCCTTATCCGCTGGAGGCAAAGATCCTTTGTATACACAAGTCTGGGAAGTGTAGGTACTCTGCTCAAGCCTTGCCTCTTACAGTTCATCACCACCAGGCGGCGCCTGAGGCGCAGGATTGGCAAAAGATGGAGCCCCACCCTGCTTGCGTTGATAAGGCATGGCAGTTGAATCTGTGGCTCCTGGGTCCCAGAGGTGACAAAACTGTCGTGGCGACGTTCTGTCACCATAAAACGTCTTACATGGAGGTTTCACAACGTGGGTAGGGCGAGGCAGGGGAGAAACTAGGAAATGTGCCCCGAGAGCAGAGCGCAGCCTGTCAGCTCAGCAGGAGCCTTTTCCTTTCCTCTTGTGCTTTGCAAATTGCGAGTTTCAAGTTTCAGTTTCCGTGAGTAGAGAGGCCCTCACTTTGCAGCAGCAGTGCTGGCAAGCAGACCGCGTGTCCCTCTCCTCTCAGCTCACTGGAGTGCGGAGAGCGTTCTGTGCTTCAGAAGGCCGTGCGATCAGATGGAGCGGTCCAGACACTGCCCAGACCCAGGGCAGGAGAGAGAGAGGGAATAAAACTTAGGACGCAGTGTGTTTTTCTGTTTAGCAGGGAAGTATGGTTGGTTTTTAGAGAGAGATTAGGTTTATAGCTCTGTGTGTCTTACTCACTGTCCTTTGTTGTGAAGAGACACCAACACAGCTCTTTAAAGAAAGCATTTAATTGTGGGCTTGCTTACACTTTTAGAGGCTTAGTCCAGGACCATCATTAGAGGGTCGCATGACAGCGAGCAGGTCTGGTGCTGGAGAGGGAGCTGAGAGCTACATCCTAAAGGGAAGGCTCAGCCCGGGCTCCTGAACCCTCAGCCCATCCCTTGACACACTTCCTACAAGGCCACATTTTAAAATCCTTTTCAAATAGTGCTACTTCCTGGTGACTAATTGTTCGAATCTATGAACCTGGAACCATTCTTACTCAAACCACCACAAGCTGGTGATTTTATCTGTGTATGCTTCCCAGCTCATCATCTCTTCCTCAGGCCAGCAAGTACTTTGACCCTTGACCCTGGGTCTATTAGGTCCTACAGGGCCAGGAGGTGATGAATAACTCTAGAAAGGTCATGCAGCTTACAGCACTTGTCATCTTTTTGGATTCTCTTGACAGGTAACCTAGGCTGGCCTTGAATTTACTAATCCTCCTGCTTCTACCTCTTGAGTGTTGAGATCACAGGTGTGTGCTACTACCATACCTAGTTATATGTAGTGCTGGTGATGAAACCCAGCCTTCCTGTATGCTCAGTGTCCTAATCAGAGTTTTTATTAATGTTACAAAAAACCATGACCAAAAAGGCTTGCGTTTCTCTTTTTAAATATTTTAATTAATTAATTAATTAATTAATTAATTAAATGTATGAGTGCTTGTTGCATGTATACCTGCATGCCAGAAGAGGGCATCAAACCCCTTCATGAGCCACTATGGAATTGAACTCCGGACCTCTGGAAGAGGAGCCAGTGCTCTGCAGCACTGAGCCATCCATCTTTCCAGGCCTACTGGCCTCTTTCTTATAGGAGCCAGGATCACCGAGGGATGACCCCACCCACAATGGATTGGGTCCTCCCCCACTACCCACTATTGAAAGTGCCTTACAGGTATATGTTAAAGAGGCATTTCCTCAGTTGAGGCTCCTTCCTCTCTGATGACTCTAACTTTGTCAAGTTGACATAAAACCAGCCAGTTCACCTGGCGAGCCACTCAACCAACTGAACAATAGCCCCAGTCCTTACCTGTCAATTTGATCAGAGAAGCCATGGACCCACTGCAGTCTAGACTCCAACCAACAGGTGTTGTGCAGAGGGGAGGGTCACCCCTGAGGAAATAGCCTCACCTCCTCCAAGGGAAGCCAGTCACATGGTCGGGGAGAGGACAGGAGTCAGGGACACCCAAGACCAAGTTCTCAGCACAAAGGAGACCCACTTGTCCCAGAGGGGCAAAAGGCAGCAAAAAAAGAGACAAATTGGGTATTTGCTGCAGAGGGGCCTCTGGGTAGAAGGCAGATGTGGCCCATAGGCACATAGGCAGTTTATAAAGGGAAAGGGGAAACCCTGTGTTAGAATAAGTTGGTTAATTTTGATTGGACATGTTAATTGGGGTAGACAAAAGGATTTTTTTTCATTGCTAGACTAAATACTTTGATAGCTGGACTCAGGACTGAGTCAGTGGCCAAATAAGGAAATGGACCTTGGGGGCTAAGTTTAGGAATGTAATCTTGATGGTGTAGCAAGGCAGAAGGAATGGGTGAAGGTCAAGGCCTGACAGAGCCCTGTTTGCCGTGCTTAGGCCTGCTAGAACCTCCTCCACCTTCAGTCAGAAAGACTCTGACCAACTGGCAGAAAAACAAAACAAAAAAACCAAAGGGAGACAATGGAGTCCTCCCAAGTCCCTAAAAGTGACCCCTGAGGACTGCAAGTGACCATAACAAGAACAAAACATATGTGTTTATTTTTGATCACTTAATGGAGCTGGAGAGATGGCTCAGAGGTTAAGAGCACTGGCTGCTCTTCCAGAGGACCTGAGTTCAGTTCCCCTGTGGTTCACAACCATCTATTAGGAGATCTGGTGCCCTCTTCTGGTGTGCAGGTATGCAGAACATTGTATACATAATAAATAAATAAATCTTTAAAAAAAAACACTCGAGGAAAATGTAAACGAAACAATAATGTTATAAAATAAAATTCTACCAATCCCCAACCAGGATTCTCCCCGTTACCTGGTTTAGCTGGAGGTCACCGATGTTCCTAAGAAGACAGTCACTACTCAGTTAACTAGCTGCAGCCCATGTAAAAACCCCAGCTGTCCTTGAAACTAGCAAGTTGGGGGGCCTTCCACTGTATCTTGGTGACAAAATTAATAGCCAGGAAGCTCCTCTTTTATAAATCCCTTAGCCAAACTTGAATCCTGCTGCCTACTGCCTGGTCCCAACACTGACTCACAGATGGAAGACAGAATTAGCTCAGAGAAACAGGTGTTACCACCAACTCCTGTCTTCCACCAAAGCCGGAGCAAAGGATGTCAAAGTCTGACTGTGTGATCACCACTGGTTCCTGTCTTAAAGATGAGACTATCCAGTCAACACAGAGTTCCTCCATGATGCCACAGGCAATGAGGTGGGTGGGTGTGTGCTGCCCACAACTCAAGCCCAGCAAGTAGTCCACTGACCTCAGCACAAAGAATTGTGGTGCACACCTTTAATTCTAGCACTCAGAAGGCAGAGGTAGGAGGATCTTTGTGAGTTTGAGGCCAGTCTGGTCTACAGAGTTCCAGGATAGCCAGGGTTACACAGAGAAACTCTGTCTTGAAAAACCAAAATATGGAAACAATAAAAATTTAAAAAGTAAATATTTTAAAACACACTCAAACAGAACAAAACAAATTGTCCATTCTCCTCCAAGCAGACCTGACAGCAACTTGTGTTTAGACCTCAGCATTTAGACCTCAGGACCTGATTCCAGACAGCCAGTGAAGAACACATAGAGTTATAATATTTACTAGGTAATAAGATAGCCCAATGCCCACCTCTTATCTATTTGTATATTAGCCCACACAAATGCCCAAGAGACAAGATTAGATAAGTTACTTAATTCCTAGAAAGGGACACAGTTTCCTTTCAGAGCTGTGATTCTAAGAATCACGCTGTACTCATGTTTCTACCTGTGGTATGTATATATGTATATAATTTTTTAAGACAGGGTTTCTTTGTGTAGCACTGGCAGTCCTGGAACTCAGTCTGTAGACCAGGTTGGCCTGGAACTCAGACATCTGCCTGCCTCTAGTACTGGGAATGTGCCATCACGCCCCACCCTGCATGGTCGAAGGTGTTGGGGGCAGGTTAGCCAGTGAAACCAAATAGTGACTATTGATTTTTAGACTTTGGTCTCAGGAAGGAGTCAGTGGCCAAATAAGGGAACAGACCTTGGGGGTCTATGTAAGCCAACATTTAAAGGAGCGGGATGGGCAACACCTCTCTCCCGCGTGGGCCTGATAGAGAGCCTTCATCCCCACCTTTTTGTTTTATTATTTGGTTGTTAGGTAAGTGGGCATCTTTCTCTCTGGCTGATTTCTGATGACACAGGGACTTTGCTGTAGGGACCCAAGAAAGCTAGAATGTCAGTCAAGGTTTACAGTTGGGGCAGAGCCCTGGCAGCAGGCTAGGGATGGGGTGTGAGGGGGCAGGGGGTAAGTTACCATGATCCAGGAGGAGTCATTGAGGTGCCTTCTCTGTCTTCTTTGGAGACCATAGGATTTCGGTTAGGCATTTCTCTGTAATTATTACAGTCTTAAATGCCATCTTCAGCAGATCTCTGAAGAGTTTGAGGACCATCTGTTTAGTTTGTTTGATTTTAGGTTTAACCTTAAAAACATACATAAATCAGGAAAGATGGAACTCCACTGAGGGGAACTGGTGTAAGCTTCACGAGAGACGAGAATGTAGGAGTCCTGTGGGAGCAACCAGAGTTGGAGCCGTGTGCGGTTGTGAGCCGCCCTGCAGGCGCCAGAGTCTCAGTCCTCTGCTGTGAAGAGGCACCGTGACCACAGCAATTCTTACAGAGAAAAGCGTTTAATTGGGACTTACTTACAGTTTAGGGGTTAAATCCATTGTCCTCAAGGCAGGGACACGGCGGCACACAGGCAGACATGGTAGCTGAGCGTCCTGGAGACTCAGGACAAGAAGAGAAACACACTTGGCTTGGCCTGAGCTTTTGAAACCCCTAAGTCTATCCCAGGTGACACATTTCCTCCTAATCCCTCTCAAGTATCCTTACTCCCTAGCGACTGTACATTTAAGCATATGAGCCTATGGGGCCATTCCTGTCCAAACCACCAGAGCTAGGAACTGAAGCTAGGCTCTCTGCTAGAGTAGCCAGTGCTCTGAGTCACTGAGACATTCTCCAGTCTTAGAGTACTTACGTTCTTCATGAGAGTGTCTGAGAGGGATCAGGCACAGTGTCATGTGCCTGTAATTCCAACACTTAAAGTGCTGAGGCAAGAACATCAGATCTTTTGAGTTTAAGACCAGTATGGGATTAAAACAAAACAAAACAAAACAAAAAACCGTGCTTCAGAAATAGAAAAGAAGGGCTGGAGAGCTGGCTCAGAGTTACGAACACTGACTGCTCTTCCAAAGGTCCCGAGTTCAATTCCCAGCAACCACATGGTGACTCACAATCATCTATAGTGAGATCTGGTGCCCTCTGCTGGTACACGGGCACACATGCAGGCAGAATGCTGTGTAATTAAAAAAGAAATAAATCTTAAAAGAAATTAAGAAGAAAGAAAGGAGAAGTGGCTCAGTGGTTAGGAGCATATACTGCTCTTCCAAAGACCCATAATTCAGTTCTCAACACCATATTATATATATCACAATCCCAGTTCTGGGGCATCTGATGTCTCTGGCCTGCACACACATGCACATACCCAATACAGACACAGAAACACACTATTAAAAATAAGAAAAGTAAATCTTTAGCAAAATAATGAAAAAACCCACCTTTTTCTTTTCTTTTTTTTTCTTTTCTTTTTCTTTTTCTTTTTTTTTTTTTTGGGACAGGGTTTCTCTGTGTAGCCTGGGCTGTCCTGGACTCACTCCGTAGACTAGGCTGGCCTTGAACTCACAGAGATCCTCCTGCCTCTGCCTCCTAAATGCTGGGATTGCAGATGTGTACCAGTGTGCCCAGCTTTCCACAGTTCTTTTATAGGGTTGACAGAAGCTTGGCAGGTAAAAGTACTTGCTATGCAACGTCTGAGGAGCTGAGCTCAAGTCTCTGGAGACCAAGGTGGAGGGATCAAGTCCCTAATGCCGTCCTCTGAGCTGTACATGCACAAATATACAATCTATACATGTGTGTGTATTCCATGTGAAGGTGAAAAGAGCGGCAACTCCTAAAAGTTACTCTCTGCCCCTCCCCATAAAATTTAAAATTAAAAAAGGCCAAGCCTGCTGCTGCACACTGCTAATCTAAGCACTTTGGAGGCAGAGGCAGTTAGATCTCTAAGTTCAAAGCCAGACTGGTCTACACATTGAGCTCCAGGCCAGCCAGGGCCACATAGTGAGACCATTTTTTAAAGTTGTGTGTGTATCACAGGGCGCATTGGGTCATCAGAGGACATGGGCTTTGCACGCCCTGTGGGTCGGGGGCACTGATCTCAGGCTGTCATCCAGGGAGCCCTCTCAGAGGAGTCTACCTGTCCTCTGACAGAAGCAAACCTCCCTGCAGCTGGAACTTGCTAATTAGGCTACACTGGCAGGTCATGGAGCCCAGAAATCCTCCCCTCTGCTTTCTCAGAACTGGGATTCAGGCACATGCTGCCACACTGTGTGTGTGAGTATGAGTGTGAGCATGTGTGTGAGTGTGTATGTATGTGTGCGAGGTATGAGAGTGTTATGGATGTGAGAGCATGTGTATAAGTGTGAGTTTGTGTATGTGTGAGAGGGTGTATGTATGTTTGTGTGTGACTGTGTGTATGTGTGAATGTATGTGTATATGTGTGAGTGCGGTGTGTTATGTGTGTGTGAGTGTGTATGTATGTGAGTGTGTGGCATGTGTATATGTGTGTCAGTATTTGTGTGTGCATACATGAGTGTGTGTGTGGTGTGTTATGTGCATGTTGTGGGGGACACATGTAGGGGTCAGAGTTCAGTGCTGAGATATCAGTCCTCACCTCCGAGGCAGGCTCTCTGCTTCACAACCCAGACTAGTTGGCCCTGGAGTCTTTGGAGACTCTGTTTCCCATTTCCTGAAGGTGCCCAGTAAGAGCCCTACTGCTAAAACTACTGAGGCTTCTCCAGACAGGAGTGTGGGTGATTGAACTCAGGTCATTAGGCTTGTGGAGCAAAGGCCTTTACCCACCACGCTTTTGTTTGCTTTTGTTTGTGTGTACTGGGCGTTGAACTTAGGTCCTCAGGCTTGGGCATACAGACTGCCCCTTCCTCCTCCCCTCCTTTCTTTCCTTTCTTTGGTTTCTGGAGGGTATCTCAGGTTGCCTTAGGCGCCCCCAAATGCTGGGATTACAGCTGTGAGTCATCCTGCCTGTCAGAACTCTTCATCTGATGCAGGCTGGGGTCATCTGAGAGGATGAACTCTGGATGAGAAAACGCCTTCCACAAGGTCTGTGGTGAGCATGGGGGACATTTCTATGAGTGGAGTGATCCCTGGGCTGGTGGCCCTGGCTTCTATGCGAAAGAAGCCAGTGAGCAGCACCCTCCATGGCCTCTGCATCATCCTAATCTGAGTTCCTGCCTGGGCCTCCTTCAGTGAGGGACTCCGATGTGGAAGTGTCTCTATTTGTCTTGCTCTAGTTCCTCCCCAATTTGCTTTTGGTCCCTGTGTTTCCTCACAGCAATAGTTACCTTACTAGGACACGAAGCATCAGGAAACTATTGGAAACGTGGTAACTGCCGCCGCAGTTGAGCCCTCCCCACGGTTGGAGTCAATTTAGTCTTAATTTGCCTTTGTGGTAGAGATGACCCGCTTGGAGACTCCAAACAGAAACAAAACCTCACTCGCGTACTATTTTCCCCTTCCCCAACGTCTTCAAGGCTGGAATACTAGAACTCTAATGTTCCTTGTCCAGCCTTCGCTGGAGTCAGTTGTCCAATTCACAGACAAGTTGGGGGACTGAGGACAGGATAGACAGTGTCGGTCATCCTAGGCTTTCATTCCGAATAGGATAATTTCCTTTATGTTTTCTAAGAGCAGAATATTCTTAGAGGGGAAAAAAAGAACGTCCTCTAAGTATCAAAACTTGGGAAAGTTAACAAAGAATATGTAAGATTCAGGCCAAATTCTGCCAAACCATCTGAACGGGTGGAAGAAGAGCGGACTACCCGCAGCCCCTCACCGCTAGCTCGCTGGGAACTTGGTAATTAGGGTAGCGGCTCCGCATGACGTAACGCCACAGGCGCTCCAATCCCTGGTGGGAGGAGCAGTTGCTCCCGCCTCTTCACGTGAGAGCCCCGCCCCGTGCTCTCTAGGACCAGTCAGATACTGCCTTTTGGATTCTTCCCCCTGTTCCCGCCACCCAGCCCTCCCATCCGGACCCTCCGGCCCAATCACGAAGGTGCTGCCGTCCCGAGTCCTCGGCCGTCTTCAGGCCGCGGACCACCCGGGGGCAGGGGCTGGGCGTGGCCTGCGGTCCCCGGGGGGCGCCTGCACTTCGGGGCGCTGGACCCGGCGGGCGCTTCCAGAAGCTGCCCCATGGAGCGCTCCGCCGCAGAGGGCGCGGGCCCCGGTGCCTCAGGGCAAGCCCCAGCCGCGCACACCGCGAGGGACGACGGGGGGCCCGGGGTTCCACCTGCGGCCCCGGGGGCCGGGAGCGAGGCCCTGAGGGCACTGGCTTCCTTCGGGCGGCGCTTGCTGGTGCTGCTGCCGGTGTACCTGGCAGGGGCAGCGGGTCTCAGCGTGGGCTTCGTGCTTTTCGGCCTCGCCCTCTACGTGGGCTGGCGCCGGGTCCGCGATGGGAAAGAGCGGAGCCTGAGGGCAGCGAGGCAGCTGCTGGAGGACGAGGAGCGGATTACAGCGCAGACGCTTTATCTGAGCCACCGGGAACTGCCTGCCTGGGTGAGTTACGGCGTCCGCCCTTGGCGCAGTGTAGCTCTTCCTCGCCCCCAGCTCGGCCGCTCCCTCCCGTGAAGTCAGACTTGGGACGGCGGCCCCAGACTGTTACCGGGTCCCGCTGGTCTTAGCCGCCGGGACGCTCCGCGCTCGGACGACTGCCCACGCTCTCCGCCCACCCTTGCCGCAGAGCGGATCCTTCCACAGAATCGGGACTTCTTCCTCGCTCCCCTCGGACTACGGTGGTACCACTCGCGCCTTTGCCGCCGCTGCCTCTGGGGGTTCCCTCCACCCCAGCCCTGTGCTCTCTCAGAGGTTCCCTTGCCTTTGCTGGCTCCTTTAGGGCACTTATCTACTTAATCTTTCAGGGCTTTTTATCTACTTAAGGGCATAAGGGTTTCCCATTTCCTGCCTTGTCGCTAGGTACTCGCTGAGACCCAGCCCTGCGAGCATCGTTCAGCTGAGCCCCAGAACCTGGAAACGACCCACCGAGGTCGCCTCCCAGCCTCAATACAGCCGGACTGCGGGGCAGCCAAGGCAGCTGCTGGGCTAAGGGGGGGGGGTGCTGGGAAGAGGGTAGTGAGGCTGCTGTGGTTCCCGCTGCTCTGTCTACTCTCACCCTGGGCAACCCCACCCTTTTCCGGCCTGTGGGTAGCCTTCGCTCCCTTGCTCAGCTGACCCAGGCCCTTATTACTGCACCCTGTCTTCAGGGCTGAAACAGATGCCTTGCTAAAGCTGAGCGGGTTACCAGCCCCTCCCTGGGACTCCTTCTCTCTACCCTTCCTACTTAGAGGGGCCAGTTAGGTAGACGGTGGCAGACACAGTCATGCTTACTATGCCCTGTGTACCCTAAGCAGCAACTGTTACAACTACTCATCACGGGAATTAATCCAGTCCCCCCGCCCCCACCCATGCAGAGCACAGGTGTCCTTTCCCATAAAAAGTGTCATCCAGGAAGAGAGAGAAAGGAGGTGGGGAGGGAGGGAAGGAGGAGAGACCACTGCGGAGGCTTGCGGAGGCTCTAGCGCCCCAGCGCACCCGGCCTAAGTAGCTCTTCCTGCCTGTCTCTAGGTTATCAAGGGTTTGTTGGCTTCTTCTTCACCATCTTATACGGGAGCCTACGCCCAGTCCCAGGGGAGCAGGGAAGGCTGGACAAAGGAACCAGGACTACTTCATCCATCCCAGGAGCCCCTAGAGCTCTGATTTGACAGGATCTCTGCCTGAAAAAAATGTGCCCTTCTTTTCAAGGCTCCTCCTCCCTCCTCCTCCTTTGCCCCAGAAGTTGCCATTTCACGTCTCTGAGCTGTCTGAAGGATTTGTGTGTGGCCCCACCTCCTACCAGCTCCCCTTATTAACCTCAGTGTCTCCAAATTCTAAGGGAGGAAGTTTTCCACTTCCAGGGTTGTGTGCTGAAGTCTGCACTAAAACTCTTTTACTGGGGTAGTGGCAAAAGTCTTATTTCTGTGAACTTGAGGCCAGCCTGGTCTGTGTATAGTGAGTTCCAGGTCAGCCAGGGCTGCATGGTGAGACCCTGTCTACAGACAGAAAAGCAGCTTTTCTTTTTCTTTTTTTTTAATGCATAGCCCAGGCTGGCTTTGAAAACTCATGACCCTCTTGCCTCTACCTTCTAAGTATTGGAAATACAGGTTGGCCTGGAGAGATGGCTCAACAGTTAAGAGCACTGGCTGCTCTTCCCATTTCCTGCCTTGATCTGGGTTCAATTCCCAGCATCCACATGGCAGCTCAAAACTGTCTGTAATTCCAGATCCATGGGATCTGGCATCTGCACACAGACATATGTGCAGGCAGAATACCAATGCACATAAAATAAGAATAAATAAGTCATTAAAAGAAAACAAAAGGGTGGAAGAAGAGGGGAAAAGAGAGGGAGGGAAGGAACCTCAGCGTGAGGAGTCTATCAGATGGGCCTGTCTATCTTCTGTGTGTATCCCACTGGACTCTTGGGACAAGCGCTCTCATCACCGTCTCTGCCTCCTCCACTTCAGGTCAGCTTCCCAGATGTAGAAAAGGCTGAATGGCTAAACAAGGTGAGGACTGTTTTAGTTTTGATTTTTCCTGAATGGGATTTATTCCTCTTTCAAGGATTCCCACACCTCAGTTCCAGCTTGGGCGCAGTGCTGCCCGTGGGGTGCCTCTGAAGGGCTGGGTCTCCTTGCTCCACCTCATAACTGCTCTTCCCACCACAGCAGAACACAGCTGCATGCCATCTTCCCTAGACAGAACTTGCCTTTACACTAGCGGTTCTCAGCTTCCTGGTGTTGCAATCCTGTAATACAGTTCCTCATGCTGTGGTGATCCCCAGTCATAATTTTGTTGTTGCTACTTCACAACTAATTTTGCTACTTTATGAATTGTAAATATCTGTGTTTTCCACTAGTCTTAGGTGATCCCTGTGAAAAAGGTTGCTTGCCTCCAGAGGGGGTCAGGTTGAGAACCACTGCTTTAGAGGGAAAGGGGGGCTATCCTCTGACCGTGTTCCTTTCCTCCCAGATTGTGGCCCAGGTGTGGCCCTTCCTAGGCCAGTATATGGAGAAGCTTTTGGCTGAAACGGTGGCCCCCGCTGTCCGGGGAGCTAACCCCCACCTGCAAACATTCACATTTACACGAGTGGAGCTGGGTGAAAAGGTACGTGTGGGAGGAAGTAGATAAGGCACTGTGTGTGTGGGGACACCCTAGGAGCTCTGAGGTGCAGGAGCACCCCAAATTCTGAGGTACTCCTCCCTTCCTCCTGCCTCTTCTGAGACCACCTCTGTCTCTAGCCAGTACGAATCATCGGAGTCAAGGTTCACCCTAGTCAGAGAAAAGATCAGATTCTATTGGACTTGAATGTCAGGTGATTCTCACCTCCCCATGGGAGGGTCTTGGTCACTCCTGGTACTGAGCCCCCTCCACTTGATGCTGAAGCCTAGTGCTAACTTCTTTATTCTCTTCCTCGCTGCCCCCCAGCTATGTAGGTGACCTGCAGATTGATGTGGAAGTGAAGAAATATTTCTGCAAAGCAGGAGTCAAGGGCATGCAGGTGGGACAGATGTCAGGGCCCTTCTTACAGAGTCTCTGCCCTGAGGGTCATGGGCTGTGGGAAGGGGGACTTTGGAACAACCAAGGCTGGGAAGTGCAGGAGGACACAGGGCCTTCTCTGGTGAAGACTTTGCTTTTTCTCTTGCTCTAGCTACATGGAGTCTTACGGGTGATTCTTGAGCCACTCACAGGGGATCTTCCTATCGTGGGGGCTGTGTCGATGTTCTTTATCAAACGCCCGGTAAGAAAGGACATTGGTGGGAAATGGGAAGCACAGGGCTGTGGCCTTTGGGAAGAGTCAGTTACGGGCACTGAGAAGACTGACCAAGGCTTTGTGTGCCCATGCTCTCTAGAGTCTGTCCTGAGTCTTCTGTTCTTTTCTTCCAGACACTTGACATCAACTGGACAGGGATGACAAACCTGCTGGACATCCCGGGACTTAGGTATTGGGCACTCGCAGTACCCAGTCCTGGGCTATGGGTTCAGAAATGTACCAAACCACAGCCTGTACCTTCAAGACCTCACTGCAGTTGGGGAGATTGGACATAAACTGCAGGAAAGTTTCAGACTGGGATTTCTCCTTTGTGAGAGGGACATGCACTTTGGTAGGGAGTGGAGACTTCTCAAGCACACACAAAAAGGAACAGGAAAGGCTGAGAATGTGAGGGAGTTAGGAGCCAAAAGGAGCAAAAGGGTCTCACAGTCTTCCATGTTGGTGAGATGGCTCCATGGACAAAGGTGTTTGCTGCCAGGCCTGATGGGTACCACATGGTTGTCCTCTGACCTCCACACATGAATGCATGCATGTGAACACAGAGATGATCAAATGTGGTGAAAAAGCCTGGACTTCCTAAAGTAGGTGTGGTGGCACACACCTGTAATCCTGGCATCTGGGAGGTTCAGCACAGCATGGGCGACATAACAAATTCAGCTCAGCCAGGGATATACAGTAAGACTTAAAAGATTGAAATCTCTCTCTGCAGGAAGAAACACAGTAAGGGAAAAGCTAAAAGTTGAACCTTTTTTTCCCTATACCCCGACTTAGCTCTCTTTCTGATACTATGATCATGGATTCTATTGCTGCCTTCCTTGTGTTGCCCAACCGACTACTGGTTCCCCTTGTGCCTGACCTTCAAGATGTGGCCCAGTTGCGTTCCCCACTACCCAGGGTATGGCCTCTCTCACTAGACTGATCTTTCTGTCAAGGGCTGTGCTGGCTTCTTAGTTTCTTACCAGTTGATTCCTACTCCTAGGGCATTATTCGGATTCACCTTCTGGCAGCCCGAGGTCTGAGCTCCAAGGATAAGTATGTGAAAGGCCTGATTGAGGGCAAATCAGACCCCTATGCACTTGTTCGTGTGGGCACCCAGACATTCTGCAGTCGCGTCATAGATGAGGAGCTCAACCCCTATTGGGGAGAGACTTATGAGGTAGGAAGCTGGGGAGTTGCGGTGTGTGGAAGGGAGAGGAGCCTGGGCAGCCCTCCCAGCTGCAGCCCACGAGGCCACAGTCCTCTGTGCTCTTCAGGTGATAGTGCATGAGGTCCCAGGACAGGAGATCGAGGTGGAGGTGTTTGACAAAGATCCAGATAAAGACGATTTTCTGGGAAGGTGAGATTGTCATTTTGGATTCTAAGGGCCCAATACCGTCAAGACCCTGGAGGTAGCACAGAGCATGGGCACAATACTTCTTTCCCCCACACCCTGTGCACCTCTTTATCTCTCTCCTCCCTTCGTGTAAGATCCTCTGGAGAGATGGCTGAGCCATTATGTATGTACTGCTCTTGCAGAGGACTCAAGTTCGATTCCTAGCACCCACAGGAGGCCTCATGTGACCCCAGCCCCCTGTCCTCTCGCCTCCCTAGGCACCTGCCCTAACATGCACACACCTACACACAGGAGTTTTAAAAATAATGACATAAAAAGGATTTTCTGATTATTCCTGGATGGTAAGAGAAGAGATACTGACTGAGTTGCTACTAATTACATCATTCCCCTTTTCTCTTCACGGTCTCTGTCCTCTGCACTCTTCCAGAATGAAGCTGGATGTAGGGAAGGTATTACAGGCTGGAGTCCTGGATGAGGTAAGTTGGGAGAAGAGGTTGGATGGGGCGAGCTCACCCTTTGGGCAAGTGGCAGCTGCTGCCCATCACCTCAGAGATGAACCAAGTGTGTGGGTGTCTGATCTCTACTTGTCACTTTCTCCGACTCCCTTCAGTGGTATCCTCTACAAGGTGGGCAAGGCCAAGTCCACCTGAGACTGGAATGGCTATCACTTTTGCCAGATGCAGAAAAACTGGATCAGGTAAGGGGACTGGGAGGGGCAACACTTGGGGGTCGGGAGGATGAGGTCTGACCTCTGTTCTTTGCTCCCAGGTTCTCCAGTGGAATCGGGGCATCACTTCTCGACCAGAGCCCCCATCAGCTGCTATCCTGGTTGTTTACTTGGACCGGGCCCAGGATCTTCCTGTGAGTATGGCTTGTAGAGCGGTGGACAGAGCCTTGGGGAGAGGATGCCCACACCTCCTTTGCTGAGGATGCAGATGTCCCTGCCTGAAGGGGGTAACACAGAGGTTCTAAGGAGAGGTCAGGTCCACCTTGAGGAAGAGGGTCTTTTAATCCCAAACATCCAACGCCCATGGGACGACCTCTAAATTCTGTTCCCCAACACAGCTGAAGAAGGGGAACAAGGAACCCAACCCCATGGTGCAACTGTCAGTTCAGGACGTGACCCAGGAGAGCAAGGTAAGGGTCACGACATCATTGGTTGGGGCTAAGGGGGCACAGGATGGTTGCAAGTTCAGAGTTTCAACCCAAATGGGAATGGTGCTGGGGAACAATGGTCTGTGCCCTCACCTCTCAGGCTATCTACAATACCAACTGCCCAGTGTGGGAAGAGGCTTTCCGATTTTTTCTGCAAGACCCTCAAAGCCAGGAGCTTGATGTACAGGTAAGAGCAGCAGCCCTATCCTGTCTTCCCAAGTTTTATTGGTGTGTGTGTGTGAGAGAGAAAGAGACAGACAGACACACAGACAGATGGGAGAGGGGTAGGTGTTGGGGTAGGGCTTCATTTGTCCCTCCCAACTGCTGGGATTAAATGTGTGAGCCACCATATCCAGCTTTGTTTTTTGACAGGGCCTCATGGTGTAGACCAGGGTGGCCTTAAACTCAGAGAAATCCACCTGCCTCTGCCTTAGTGCATGAAGGTGTGTGCCACCGCACCTGGCCTGGAATTTATTTTTATAACTGGTAACTACTTGAAATGAATAATTTTGAGGTATGCAGATTGTGCTCCCATAAAATTCATATCCAGCATTTAGAGGTCATAGAAAGATCATGAAATACTATGTCATAGCTTCCTTGCTCACTGCCCAGTTTTATGGAGGAAACATGTAAGATCTGCACAGATTGAAGGTGGTCAGGGAAGACATGGGGGCAGGAACAGCCGGATTTGGAGACTGAGCCAGCAAAGCCCTGGCTCAGTGGGTAAAGATATACGGCCTGGTGACTGGAGTTCAATCCCCAGAACATACATAAAGGTGGAAAGAGAGAACCAGTACTACGAAATTGTTCTCTAACCTCCACACGTGTGCACGGGACACATTCTATGTACACCATCATTCACACACCATGAACAAAGGTTTCAGCTGAGCCTAAAGGATAGATAAGTAGGGTAGATAGATAGGCAGGAAGGAAAGAATGAAAACTTCCTTAGGGAACAAAAAGAGCAAAAGTAGAAGAGACGGTGGTGTTGACAAAATACGGTAAAAATATGCCCTGAGTGGAACAAAAGGTTTATAATTTTCAGAGGGAAATAGGGGGACAGAGCTGGGGTCAATACACCTTCCTCTTCCCGAATGCCTTTCCCTCTTCCCTCCTGCTCCCGTAGGTGAAGGATGACTCCAGGGCTCTGACTTTGGGGGCACTGACTCTCCCCCTGGCTCGCCTGTTAACTGCCTCTGAACTTACTATGGACCAGTGGTTCCAGCTCAGCAGCTCAGGCCCAAACTCCAGGCTCTTCATGAAACTGGTCATGCGGGTACGGCAATGGAGGAAGCGCTGGAAGCTGGGGAGGCCTGTGGATCCCTTGGTGTTCAGAGCATGGAAGAGGGGCTAGCAAATATAGAAGTATCTGCAGGCAAATCAAAAGTGTTCACTGATGTGACTGGAGGAAGGAACGATGAGCCCCGCTCTGTCCTCCAGCTCCATGGCTCACCTCCTGACCGTGTCCATCAGTGCCTCCTTGCTTCTGCAATCACACTGTCTTTCGCAGATCTTATACTTAGATTCATCGGAAGTCTGCTTCCCTCCGGTGCCTGGTGCCAGGGACCTGGACAGCGAGAGCCCCCAGACAGGCAGCAGTGTGGATGCCCCACCTCGGCCCTATCACACAACTCCTAACAGCCACTTTGGGACTGAGGTAAGTTGATACCTGGAAACTGTGAGGCCCTGTCTGCCTGTGTTAGGGGTGGTTCTGAGAGGCCTTGTCCATCTGTTCCTTCCGTAGAATGTTCTTCGGATCCATGTATTATCGGCTCAGGACCTAATTGCCAAAGACCGTTTCTTGGGGGGATTGGTGAAGGGCAAATCAGACCCCTATGTCAAACTGAAGGTGGCAGGGCGGAGTTTCCGGACCCACGTTGTTCGGGAAGATCTCAATCCCCGATGGAATGAGGTTTTTGAGGTCAGAAGTGAGTGGCTGGGACTCTCCTGTCTGTAGCAATGGTGGCTGCTGATGACAGTCATGAGAGGAAGAGGGAAGAAGTCCCTTTCCTATTTTCTCCCATTAGGTGATTGTCACATCAATCCCAGGCCAGGAGCTTGAGCTTGAGGTCTTTGACAAGGACATGGACAAGGATGACTTTCTGGGCAGGTGAGAGGGTAGGAAAGAGCCAGACGTGGTGGTGCACGCCTGTGGTCCCAGCACCAGGGAGGCAGAGGCAGGTGGATCTTTGAGTTTGAGGCCATCCTGGTCTTACAAAGTGAGTCCAGGACAGGGAAGGCTACACAGAGAAACCCTGTCTTGAAAAAAAACCAAAAGAAAAAATAAAAAAAGAGTGTAAGAAGAAGTTCCAGTGGACAGATAGGCTGGGCCCCGCAAGCCATGGTATCAACCATAAGGCCCTCATCTTCATTCTCCACCACAGGTATAGAGTGAGTCTCACCACGGTCCTTAACACTGGCTTCCTTGATGAGGTGAGCATGAGGGCCAGGCCCTCCTGATCCGGACCAAGCCTCATTTTCATCATTTCTGTCCTCTCATCTTCAAGACTTTTCCTACCTGTATCCATAGTGGCTGACCCTGGAGGATGTCCCATCTGGCCGCCTGCACTTGCGCCTGGAGCGTCTGACCCCTCGACCTACTGCTGCTGAGTTAGAGGAGGTGAGGAGCGCAGCTGGAGTCAGGATGGGGCAAGGTGAGCCCTTATGTGAGGTCCCACCTACAGCCCTACTGTGTTCCAGGTGCTGCAGGTGAACAGTCTGATCCAGACTCCGAATAGCTCGGCGCTGGCGGCAGCTCTGCTGTCGGTCTACTTGGAGCGAGCGGAAGATCTGCCGGTAAGAGCTGAGAGCAAGCAGCTCCCCAGAGCTCCCTAGATTTAGGCCCTTGGGTGTAAATGCTCCTTGTAGAATTGGAAGAATCAGGGGTCTCACTTGAGGAGGGTGCTGGGGTGAGATTATCCAGTTACGAGGGCGGTCACGTGAAAGTGGAGATGTGGCTATGGGCTAAATGGCTTTATTTTGTAAGAGGGGGAGACTTAACTAGATCCAAATTTATGAGTAACTGATGTTCCATTTCCAGCTCCGAAAAGGGACCAAACCTCCCAACCCTTACATTACTCTCACTGTAGGAGAGACTTCCTATAAAACCAAGGTAGGACAAGATGCTCTGTAAGGGGACCCTTCACTGTTGAGAATGGGCGGGAAGAGATTGCAAGACTAAGACCTGCCACTTATCATAACCCCATTGCCAACAGACTGTCTCCCAAACGGCAGCCCCTGTCTGGGGGGAGAGTGCCTCCTTTCTCATCAGGAAGCCACATGCTGAGAGCCTGGAGCTGCAGGTACTGTGAACACTGCACAGGAGCCTCGTGGACTCCAACCGCAGACCAGGCACAGGGTGACAAGCACCTGTAGTCACAACACTCCAGAGTCTGAAGCAGGAGGACTGCCCTGAGGTCAAGGACAGTCCGAGCTAGTAAGACCCCATTTCAAAAACAAAAGGAAAGCCTGAGTCCTCCCCCTGAAGAGTCCCGCTGTTATGGGAGGACAGTGAGCAGAGGACACTTACAGAAGCATAAGTGAGCGTTTTACAGGCAGAAAGCATGGAGAGAAAGGAGAGGTCTCCCAAGACAGGGATGAGGTGGGCAGTAAGAAAAGCACCCTTGGGAGGCTTGTGAGCTGAAGGGCAGACAGGCCCAGCCAGCAAGACTAGACCAGCACTGGAGCTCAGCGGCTCCTCCACAGGAGCTGGTGCCTCTCACAAATAAGATAAAACCAGGGAGTTTTACATAGAGCAGGAACAGCTTTCAGGGTGGGAAAAAAGAAAAAAGCCAGAGACGTGCATTATAGAGAGGCTCAGCATAGGGCCTTCTGAATACCACGCTAAGAATTTGGATTTAGGATGTGTGCAGCCCTGTGCTTGCTTAGTGTGCCCAAGACCCTAAGTTCAATCCCAAGCACTGAAAAAGAATTTGGGGGCTGGAGAGATGGCTCAGCAGGTAAGACTGCTCTTCCAGAGGTCGTGAGTTCAATTCCCAGCAACCACATGGTGGCTCACGACCATCTCTCCTAGAATCTGCTGTCCTCTTCTGGCGTGCAGGCATATATAGAACACTCATATATAAAATAAATAATATCTTTTAAAAATATTTTATTTATTATGTATACAATGTTCTATCTGCATATACACCTGCACGCCAGAAGAAGACACCAGATCTCATTATAGATGGCTGTGAGCCACCATGTGGTTGCTGGGAATTGAATTCACGACCTCTGGAAGAGCAGACAGTGCTCTTAACCTCTGAGCCATCTCTCCAGCCCCCAATAAATAATATCTTAAAGAGAAATCTGGGTGGTGATGGTGGCACACAGCTTTAATCCCAGCACTCCGGAGGCAGAGGCAGGCAGATCTCTGTGTACCAGGCCAACCTGGTCTACAGAACGAGCTCCAGGATAGCCCAGGCTAAGCAGAGAAACCCTGTCTTGAAAAACCAAATAAAATTAAAATTAAATTAAAAAAAAAGATTTGGGGCCATGTATAGCTGGTTCAAGCCTGAGATTCTGGCACTGGGGAGATGGAAACAGAAGTTCTAGGTACACACACACACAAAAGAAGAGAAATTAGTGCGTCTAATTTGTTATTGATAACTTTGATGCCTTTTTATTTTTATTTTTTTGAGGGGAGGGTATTTTGAGACAGGATTTTTCTGTGTAGCCTTGGCTGTCCTGGACTCACTTTGTAGACAAGGCTGACCTCAAATTAATAGAGCTCTGCCTGCTTCTGCCTCCTGAGTGCTGAGATCAGGGCACCGGTGAGGACTTTTTGAGACAGCATCTCACACCGTAGCCTAGATTACCTCTACTACTGACAGTCTTCCTGTCCCGACTTCCTCAGTGTGTCACCCCCTTGCTGGTTTTGCTTGTTTTGAGAGAGGGAGGGAGGGAGGGATAAAGACCAATCTGGATGTGAGTTTTGGACATGAGGCAGCTGGATGGAGATGGGTGCCATTGCTCACACAGGAGGGATTATTTGAACTTCAAGGGACACCCCCAAAGAGCCACCCAAGACTAGCTGTGTGGTCTTAACTGCTTTTCCTCTTGGGAAATCACATACTCATGTATGTGAGAATCCTTCATGGGACCTGAACTGTAGCTAGAACACCATGAGAGAGTAGGTTGCAGGAGCCAAGATAGTTTCAAGAGAGTAAAAGAGGCTGAAGGTTACTAAGAGGTAAAATAAGACAATTAAAAATTATTAAGGTGGGCGCATGCTATTAATCCCAGCACTCAGGAAGCAGTTGGATCACTTTGAGTTTGAGGCTAGCCTGGTCTACAGAGTGAGTTCCAGGACAGCCAAGGCTACATGGAGAAACCCTGTCTCAAAAAACCAAGAAAAAAAAAGTAAAAGTTCAAAAAGTCAGGAAATACAAACTAGAGATGTAAGCAGATTAGTTAGATTTATAGTAGAGCAAAGCAAATGTTTAAAATTTTATTTATGCATATGGGTGCTTTGTCTGTGTGTCATGTGCCTGGGGAAGCCGAAAGAGGGCAGCACTTGTGGCCAGCTGCCCTGTGAGTGCTGGAAGGCAAATGCAGGCCCTCTAGGAGGCCCCACAGCAGGGTGATTTTCAAGTGACAGACAGGAAGCTTTTTGAGATGTGTGGTGGAGCCCGGGCTGGCCTCGAAGTCAGTATGCAGCCGAGGACAGCCCTCCCACCTCCACCTGCTGGGTGCAAGGACGGCAGGCGCGCACCCTCACGGAGGAGCGGGGACCCAGGGCGTCAAGCACGTTAGGCAAGCGTGCTACCGCCTGAGCCTCACCCCAGCCCTACGCCATTATTCCTTTTTCTTTTTGACACTGAACAGCCTTGTTTGGCCCGGGACTCAGAGATCCACTTCCCTCTGCCTCCCAAGTGCTGGGATTAAAGGTGTGAGCTGCTGCCGCCCAGCCATGCCTGGCAATTTACTTTTGTCGTTTGCCATTCTTTTTCCCACTCTGCTGATACTACTGTTAAGTCTGAAGTAGGAAGCAGAGACTAACCTGGGAATGATGGCACACGCCCATAATACCAACACTCAGGAAGGCAAAGGCAAGAGGATCTCTGAGGCCAGGCTGGTCTACAAAGCGAGTCCAGGACAGCCAAAGCTAAAGAGAAACCCTCTCTCAGGAAGGAAGGAAGGAAGGGAGGGAGGGAGGGAGGGAGGAAGGAAGGAAGGAAGGAAAAGAAGAGAAAGCAGAGACTACTTTGATTAAGAAAAGAAGTCATATTCCTCTCCAATCCCAGCCCTGGGGAGGCGGAGATCGCAAGTATCTAAAAGGCCACCTGGATGAGGCCAGAGTCTCAAACGAGGGGAGGGGCTGGCAGCTGTGACGCATATTCTGTTCCCCCAAAAGGGGGATCTCTCACCAAAACCACCCAAGTATTTGGATCCAAAAAGCCAAGCTTCAATAATTCATCAGTGCATTTGCCCCACAGATTCGGGGTGAAGGGACCGGCGCCCTGGGCTCCGTATCCCTGCCTCTCTCTGAAGTCCTCCAGGCGGACCAACTCTGCTTAGACCGCTGGTTCACACTCAGCAATGGGCAGGGCCAGGTGCTAATGAGAACACAGCTAGGGGTGAGTCCCAGGGGGTGCCAGGGCAGGATGGCATGAGACCCAAAGGGCAGGAGTAGAGTCCTGTCCTTACAGTGAGGGAGCTGTGAGGAGCAGCTCATGCTCTTCTGCCCCCAGATCCTCGTGTCCCAGCACTCAGGAGTGGAGGCCCACAGCCACACTTACAGCCACAGCTCCTCCTCTCTCAATGAAGACCCCGAGGCCTTGGGGGGCCCTGCGCACACCCCCTCCCCAGTCTTAGAGGTCAGACATCGCCTAACACAGGGCGACAGGTAAGGGGCTGGGATGGGAGATGGCATGCAGGCAGGAATGTAAAGTCTGACTCCCCTTCTCACATGCTGTTTGTCTTTCCACAGTCCCTCTGAGGCTCCTGTTGGGCCTCTGGGCCAGGTGAAGCTGACAGTGTGGTACCACAGTGATGAACAAAAGCTCATCAGCATTATTCACAGCTGCCGGTGAGATGCGGCCAAATGTCCTCCACCTTTCCCTCCATCCTTTGCCTGGAGTGCTCCAGTACCCACGTCCTTCTGTTGCAGGGCCCTTCGACAAAGTGGACGTGATCTCCCAGACCCCTATGTGTCACTGTTGCTACTGCCGGACAAGAACCGAGGCACCAAGAGGAAGACCTCACAGAAGAAGAGGACTCTCAATCCTGAGTTCAATGAACGGTCGGTAAATGGGCATTTGCACAGAGACAGGGAAGGCTTCAGGTGGGCCCCTGGCCCTAACATCGAGTGCCTTCCCT
>CM053748.1:112617-227220 GCA_028658305.1 Pachyuromys duprasi | reverse complement strand
GGGGGACAGGGACCAGGCTGAGGCGGAGGGGGGGGGCAGGGACCGGGCTGAGGCGCCGGGGGGGGGGGGGGACAGGGACCGGGCTGAGGCGGGGAAAAGCAGGGCGCCGCCGGGCAGTCCAGTCGTCCTGTCCTCTTTCAGTCCTTGGAACTTACAGAAGTCTATGATGATGGAACATGTTCTTTGGAAATACCAAAACAACATCTTGCCCCTGCCTTCCTCCCCGCCAGGTGCAGTTGGATCTGGCTGAGATTGACCTTTCCCAGGGTGCAGCCCAGTGGTGAGTGTCTGCACAGAGGGGGTGGGACTGCCTCTGTGCTCTGGAGAAACCCCAGTTGTAAGCAAAGCTGAGAACCAGTGGTTCTTTAGCAGAAGCCCTTGGCATGTCTTTCATTCATGAGAGAACACAAGTGGGCCTATGGGGAGCTGGAGAGTTGAGAGTTCAAGATCAGCCTGGGATAAGACAGAATGAGAGACCCTACCTCAGGAAACAAAATAGATGCACGAGTCTTCTTTCTGTCTGAACTCATGTCCTTGTTTCCCTAGGTATGACCTGATGGATGACAAAGATAGAGGCAGTTCCTAGGAGCTGGTGACAGCCTGACCCTGCTCCATCTTCTTGCCTTGCTTTTTACCTCAGTGTGATGAGCCTACAGCTGAGGCTCCAGGGCGGAGCCTGTGCCCTTTTGCCTTCTAGACCCGTATAAAGGGTCTTTGCCTGACCAAAGAGGATCATGTATATACTACACTTTAATGCACGATCTTTAGCCCTTGGGCTCCTAGGGCAGGGACCTGCTCTGGCTGTTTCCTCTACTGCCTGCTCATCCTCCCTTCTAGCTCCTCAGGGCCTCACGCGCCTGCGCCTGGCCACTGGCCACTGGCAGCGTTAGCAGTGTCATCAGCTCATGCCAAATACAGCTTTGGGAAAACTTTTTTTTAACATAATAAAAAACACAGAAAACAATGCTTCATGAACTTGCATGTCATGCTTGCACAGAGGCCATGCTAATCTCTGCACTGCTCTCAGTCTGTATGCTGCTGAATGGAGCGCAAGGTCCCCTTTGTAACTGCAGTCACATGTCATGAGCCATTGGGGAGCGTGAGCGTGTGGTGTGAAGGTACATAGACTCGGACCTGGGCTGCCGGTAGCAACAGCACTCTGGTCCCACGGCCAGTTTCACCCCCACCTTCCACAGTCCACTCTTGAAAACGTCTTCATGATGGTGGCTGCCCCCATCTGATTCACTTTGTGTGGGCTCTGAACACTTGGGTTCTGTACAAGTCCTTAGAAGCTGGTCAGGAAGCCCCAGGCTGGTCATGTACAGACAGCAGGTCTGGCCTTAGCTACCCGGGTCATAAACTCACCTAACCTGAGGCCGAGTTTCGCACCATGTGTGTCCACTTCCTCGTAAACATTAGATTCAAACTGGTTTGTCCCCTCAGAGGCTGGAACTGCAGCCTCTACATCCTGTTTCCCCAGCTGTCAAAGGCCTCATTCAATTTGAAAAGGTCGGTGTACCTCATAGCGGAAACCTATGAGACTGCAGTGAGCAAGAGACTTGGTTCCACTGAGGATGGAAAAGGCTCTCGTGAAGCAGCTGGATGTCAGGGAGACATGACAGAGATACAATCTCACTGAGCTGACAGACTGAGCACCGCGTCCGCCATCCACACTTCACAGCACAAGCTCGCAGTGTCGAGGTCAGCAGCCACAGCCCACATGGCTTCAGGGCCACCTGAGAGCCGAGAAGTACTTCCCATCTACCTTGCAGGGATATCTTTAATCCATCCAGACCTTTCATATACCCCAGGCTGGCCTTTAAGTCGCTCTGTAACTGAGGGTGACCTTAGACTCCTTATCTTCCAAGTGCTGGGATCACAGGTTTGCACTACTATAGCTGGCCTAGTTTGTTGTTTTTAATTAAGACAGTCCCATAATGTAGCCCAGGCTAGCCTCAAATTCATAAATACTATGAACATAGGTAGTATATTTTAGCAACCTGTATACACTCTGCTACATCTATCAATAGGTCTGGACCGGAACTCTTGAAATATATATATTTTTTACCTAGGCAGTGGTGCAAACCTTTAATCCCAGCACTTGGGTGGCAGAGGTAGGCAGATTTCTGAGTTCATGGCCAGGGCTTCATACATGCCAGGCAAATGTTCTACTGAGCTACAGCCCTAGCCAGCCCCAAGGCAGTTTACTTTCAACAGTGACAGATACAGGCCACTCCCTTCTTGGATCATGGCTTTATTGGACCAAAAATGTGGAGTGGCTAAGTAGGTGTGGCAACTGAGTCACCTGCCTTTTCCCTGACATTCCTGCCAGAAGTCCACTAGCTCTAAAGAGTAACACACTCTCCCAGCCCCTTCTCCAACTGTGGGTGATTCTGAACCAGGTATAGTAAACAAGATGTAAAAAAAAAAAAGTCAGTTGGGAACTGGAACACCAAATGAAAGCAGTTAAAAGCCAGCTGGGCATGGTGCCGCACGCCTATGGTCCCAGCACTTAGGAGGTAGAGTCAGGTGGATCTCTGTGAGTTTGAGGCCAGCCTGTTCTACAGAGCAAGTCCAGGACAGCCAAGGCTACACAGAGAAACCCTGTCTCAAAAAAACAAAACAAGAAAGCAAACAAAAAAGCATGCATGGGCTGGAGTTCCAGAACCTGTGGCAGCTCATGACTCTAAGGACCTCTTCTGGACTCTGTGGGTGGCAGGCACACACATGGGACAAGATAGTCAGTGGGCAAAGGCTCTTGCCACACAGTCCTGATGACCTAAGTTTGATCCCTAGACTCATAAAGACGTTATGACCTTGGCACACATGCCCACACCTACATAATGCATAATGCACACACATATATCATGTACCACATGCATCATGCACACAGGCACGTACATCACGTGCCATATACATCATGCCTGCACATACATTATGCACCACATACATCATACATGCACATACATTGTGCCTGCAATTTCATCATGCACCACATACATCATGCAAACACAAATGATAAAATTGGGGGACAGTTTCTGGAACAGGGCCTCACTTCTTTGGCCTGGCTGGCCTTGAATTCCCAGGGATCTGCTGCAGAAGGACCTCTGTGGAGCCCCAGCGCAGGTCCTCGACTCTGTCTAAAAACCCAGTATTTTGAACTAAGTGGATTCCAGGGAACCATCTCCCTTCTGTCAAAGCATTTATTCCAAATCATTACCACCTTCTAGAATTGTCTCCTGCATCCTCCTCAGCAAATCAGCTCACCTTACTGACTTCAGGGTGAAAATGTAAACATTGAATTCACGGCCACGCTCACATCCCTCGGCCTGAGTCCCACCCAATGACACTAGTGTAGTGTAGTGTAGTGTAGTGTAGTGTAGTGTAGTGTAGTGTAGTGTAGTGTAATGTCAACTTTTGCTAGGTATCCACTCACTCTACACCTATTTCAGGGCCTCATACAGAGTCAGGTGACTGACTCTGCTTCGTGCTGGGCACTGAGTATGTATGTTCATGTTTGTGTGCACATGTATACCTGTGTGTTTGCGTTCCTGTGTTTGTTTTGCATGTGTGTATCCGTGTTATTGTGTATGTTTTTTTTGTGTGTGTGTGCGTGTGTGAGTGTGCGTGTGTAGGAAGAGGGCATAAAGACAAAAGGGAACAACCTGGCAAACAAAGGTATGTTGAAGCTGCACAGCTTCCAGTGGCAGCTGGACAGCAATGTGGCCAGTACAGGAAGTTAGTGTTTGAAGCTTTGTGGGCTACTGGAAGGGTTCTTTTCCTATGCCAGCATGCTGGGTAAGAGCTTAGTCTCTGATCCATGCCCACTATCTAATCTTTTGTTTGTTTGGTTGTTTGGTTTGATTTTTCGAGAGAGGGTTTCTCTGTCCAGTCCTGGCTGTTCTGGACTGGCTTTGTAGAGTAGGCTAGCCTCCAGCTCACAAAGATCTGCTTGCCTCTGCCTCCCTGATCTTTATTAGGACACATGAGAGCTGATGAAAGCTGGGCATCAGGGCTGGGGCTCATGTGTGTGATTCCAGCACTCAGGATGTGAAGGCAGAAGGACTGTCACAGTGTGAGGAGAGAGTGGTCTGCACAGTGTGTTTCAGGACAGTAAGATCCTCTCTCTCAAAACCAACCAAACGATAACCAACAAAAAGCCTGGTATAGCAGCAAATACTGTACTCAGCACTTGGGAGATGACGGCAGGAGGCTCAGAAGGTCATCCTCAGGTACAGAGGCAGTCCCAGGCCAGCCTTGCCTGAGATTAAAACAAAAACAAAATACAAAGGCTAAATTCCAACTATGGAAGGGTGTCAGACAGGGAGTTGACATAATGAGAAGTACATTTTGAGGTCCGGGTCAAATGGCTCATCCATTCAAGCAACTTGCCACCAAACTTGACAACCTGAGTCTGATACCCAGAACCCACACAGTAGAAAGAAAGAACCCATTCTCACAAGTTGTCCTCCTCCTCTGACCTTAGCACTACACACACACACACAAATACATTCTGAAATGATTACTGTTTATTAAAGCGCAATCTATCTCAGTGTTTGGTACTTTGCTCTCTGTGTTTTCCAGCAGGCTAAAAAAATGTACAAGATTTCTAGGCCCAAGCACAGATGTGGAGGAGCAATGTACAAATTTGTTGGCATACAAAGCTCCTAGGAGATGTTTTAAAGAACAGCTACTTCTGTGACCACTGCCTTAGAAAACTACAAATGGAAATATCTCCCATCTCATACAGGTCTATAAAAATAACATAAGAAAGCCAGATGTGGTGATGCACACCTGTCATCCCAGCACTCAGGAAGACAGAGGCAGGGGGACCTCTGTGAGTTCGAGGACAATCTGGTCTACAGAGCGAGTCCAGGACAGCCAAGGCTACACAGAGAAACCCTGTCTTGAACCCTTCCCCCCCCCCCAAAATATAACTAACTAACTAACTAACTAACTAACTAAATGACCTAAGAAGTACAGTTTCCTTAGTATTCCCCCCCTTTTTTTATTGTGGATTACCTATTGTCTTAGAATTTTTATTGCTGTATAAAGCACCATGACTAACACCAAGTTCGGAAGGAAAGAGTTTACTTTGCATATTTCTACGTAGTAGTCCATCACTGAAGGAAGTCAGGACAGGAACTCAAGCAGGACAGGAACCTGGAGGCAAGAGCTGATACAGAGGCCATAGATGAGTGCTGCTTATTGGCTTGCTCAGCCTGCTTTCTTACAGAAACCAGGACCACCAGGCCAGATGGAACCACCAGTGGACAGGGTCCGCCCCCATCAATCACTAATTAAGAAAATGCCTGACAGTCAGATCTTACAGAGAGGCATTTCCTCAATTGAGGTTCCCATTTCTTAAATGACTCTAGCCTGTGTCACAGTGAAATCAGACCACCAAGCATAACAAACCCCTTGTCAACCTGACACACAAACACATCACTATTAAACCATAACCTTTCCTTTCTTGTTCATTTTCAAGATCACATATTAATATCAACATTACAAAATAAAACACTCCAAAATTTACAAGTTCCACAGACTCTAAAAATTCAAACAGTAAAGCTGGAGAGAAGGTTCAGTGGTTGAGAGCACTGGCTGTTCTTCCAGAGGACCTGGGCTCGATTCCCACCACCTACATGGCAGCTCACAACTGTCTGCAACTCCGTTCAAGGGGATCTGGTCCCATCATGCAGACTACACAATGCACACACACACACACACAAAAAAAAATCTTAAAAAAAATCAAACAAGCCAGGCATTGGCGCATACCTTTTGGGAGGCAAAGGCAGGTGGATCTCTGTGAGTCTGAGGCCAGCCTGGTCTACCAAGCAAATCCAAGACAGCTAGGGCTACACAGAGAAACCCTGTCTTGAAAAATATTTTTAAACAGTAAAAGTCCAAAGTGTCTTTTAAGTATCAAAATTGCTCAACTGTGGGCTCCAAAAAAATAAAATAAAAAAGTTGCTTTCTTACCTTGAGGGAAGAACCAGTACACAGTCACCCTTTGAACAAAGTAAACCCAAATTCCAATAATGTAAATAATTCACTGTCCATTGTCTGGGATTCTCTCATAATCTGGGCTCCTCCAAAGGTTCAGGTCACTCACTTCTTGGGCTCTGCCCTCTGCAGCACACACAACTTGTCTTCTAGGTGCTGGCCAGCTCCACAGCTCACATCCATCTGTGCCTCTAGTTCCAGAGCTGCTGATTCTCTCACACAGACAGACATGCAGGCAAAACACCACTGCACATAACAGAAAAACAGCAACAAGAAGCCACACTAGTTAAGAGCACAGGCTGAGCTACATAACACTTTGCCCCAAAACAAAGAATAAAAAGTCTTTCCTTTTTGCCAGGGATGGACACTAAACTCAGACCCTGAACTGTTGTAGACAATTGCTCTGCCAGTAAAGGTCTCACTTCAGCATCCCCACCCCCACCCCAACCCTCTCTCTCTCTCTCTTTAGTTTTAGGGTTTTTTTGAGACAGAGTTTCTCTGTGTAGCCTTGGCTGCCTGGACTCACTCTTCAGGCCAGCATGGCTTCAAACTCAGAGATCCACCTGTTTCTGCCTCCCAAATACGGGGATTAAAGGTGTGTACCACGATGTCCAGCCTAAGGTTTTATTTTTATGTAAGTGAATGTTTTGCCTGCACATATGTGTATGTACCATGTACCCACCTGATGCTTGTAGAGGTCACAGACTGCACTGGATCCCTTGGAAGAGTTACAGCTATGTGGGTTGGGAATGGAACCCTAATCCGGTGCTGCTAACCATCCAGCAAACCCTCCTTTCCCAACGCTAGCATTTGAAGAGCAGCATGGGGCATATGTGCCACAGATGTCATGGAAGATTAAGTTCCCAGGATCGGCATTTCTATTTTACTTTTTTATGTGTTTTGAGTCAGTTTCACATCACCCAGTTTTAAACTCCGGAACCTCTTGTCTCTCCCTCCATGGTCTAGAATGACCCATATCCAACATCTGTTTTACATTTTTGAAGGGTTAACAGGTGGGAAGGACAGGGCTTCTTACAGAGACAAACAAACAAACAAACAGAAATGAAACCTTTAAAATGTTAAAGACTAGTCAGGAGAGTCAGTTTACAGGAAAGACAAATGAGAATACAGGCTGGTCTGAGCCCAGACTCTTCTCACCTCCACAGAGAGATCACTCCCTTTATCAGTCTCAGGAGCAGAGCGTCCAGGATTATTGTTTGCTAGATCATGTTATTCCTTTCCTTTGTGCTTTGAGACTGGATCTCTCATGCAGCCCAGGCTGGCCTGAACTCCCTAGGCGGCCAATGACAGCTGATTCCTCCGGCCTCCTAAGTGCTGGGACACAGGCCTTGCGTTTGGTAAGCGAGCACTCCACCAGCTGAGCTACATCCCCAGCACCCGGGCAGACCTTTCCAGTGGTTTGGAGCTTTCCCCAGCCAGGAAAAGCCCGTTTCTAGGCACTAGGTTGGCTTCTGCCTCATTCTGGGAGTTTTCTACCTTGAGCTATTTCTGATACGCCAGCTTGCACAAGCCAGTTATTTATTCATCCGCTCTGAGACCTGTCTGCTCCCAGACGTTTGGTAATCGCCAGGAAGAGGAGGAAAAAAGCTCAGGCTGGGCAATGGTGTCTAAAATGGACGGCAGTAGAGCCCAGCACCGCATTTCGAGGGCATCTCCGGGCCCTAGAGAGACCGCGGCGCGCAGGGGGCCTCAGCAGAAGCGTCCCCGCGGGGAGTCTGGGGCGTGTGACCACGTCTAAGTGTAGACTGTAACTTTTGCTCAGACAACGGCTTCTAGGTCTTTCGGCTAAGCTCAAATGTGGGGGGAAAACTCAAAACTTCGCAAGTTACTGCTCCAAGCCCCACAGCTCCCGCGCAGCCGGAGAAGGCGCAAGCAACCACAGCCCCGCCCCGCCCCGGCTCTGCCGGCGTCCCCGGGGCTAAGCCCTCCCCATCCGGAGCCGGCGCACACGGCAGAGCCCGACTCTGTCTCCGCGGACCGGAAGTTACTACACCTCTCACCTCTGCAGAAAGTTTCCTGTGAGCCAGCGGGCGCGCGCGGACTACAACTCCCAGCATGCCCCACGGCCGTCACAGTTAACCCATCAGGGCCCGGAGCTTACCTAAATCCTGTCCCCCAAACCCCTCTTCCTCGGACCTGGAAAGGTGAGTTTTGCAGGGCTGGGAGGGCCTTTTTCCTGTCTCGGGCTTTGGAGTGTAAATTAACAGAAAGGCGTGTGTTGTTTGCTGGAGAATTCCTTATTTTTCAAAAGTGGGACAATTTGCGTAAAAAGATCCTGACGCCCTTTTACAAATGCGAGGCGCACTGTCACTCTGCGAACCCCTAGGGCCTAAGTGGAATGACCAGTCTCTCAGAATGCTATCTAAATCTTTCTCCAAGTACAGAACCTCTTCCTAGCTCCTAAACATCATCCCTTTTCTTTGCCAGCGATTCCAGCAAGATCTGTGGCTCAAAGCAGAACTAAGGTTTTTATTGTGCTCCTGATTAGGGTGTGGAGTGTGAATGCCTATGAACCCCGAAGGAGATCCTGGAACCTTTTGGATTATTAGAAGGCTCGTTGTCTCCCAGAGTGCTCTCCCTTTGTCTCTCTCTGTGTGTGTTTCTCCTCCAACCTCACTGGGCATCCTAGCCTTTGTCTGACTTGGATAACACTGCTTGTTGAAAAACGATCCTTCTTCGGAATTATGTGTGACAGAGGTTAAACCTAACCCTGGTCTACACCTGAACCCCTAAGTCAGCACTGAGTGTAGGAGGCAGTGTGCAAAGCCATGCTCCAGTTGCTGTGTACAGTCGCAGGTTGGGGATCGGTGGGGGTGCAGGGACTGCAAGTTCTGAAGATACAGGAATGGCCAGAAGAGAGTAAAGACCGCCTTCTCTCACCTTCTGCCATTTCCAGAACTCATTCGGAAATTCCCCACTTGACACTAGGCTTCCTTACTTGCTAGCCCCTACCTCACCCCCAAGTTTTTCCATTGCTTGGGCCTTCTATGGCCTAAAGCTAATGCAGGTTTTTGTTTGTTTTTTGTTTAGTTTAGTTTTTCCCTCTTCTCCTGGCTCCTGTCTCAGTATTGCTCACTGGCAAACATCCTATTCTCCCCCTGGAGGTTAACAGCCCCTATTCTGAGAAGCCTCTGCTTCCCCCACTACCCTTAAAGGAAACTATTCTATTCAGCTTTAGCGGAGGGGTGGCAGGGAAGAAAACTTCAGGCCAGGAGTCCTGAATCACAGAAGGCCAGGGGAGTGAGCAGATAGGCATGACTCTCCCTCACCCTTGCCAAGGCCAACTGGCTCTCAGTCCCTGCCCCTGCCCCCGCCCCTTGACATCCCAGACTCCCTGCCTATTTAAACAGAGATGGGTGCCCCCATCGGCACACTGTCCTTTGGCCACCTGACATCATGCCTCCCAAGAAGGATGTTCCTGTGAAGAAACCAGCAGGGCCTTCCATCTCTAAGCCTGCCGCCAAGTCTACAACAGGGACCCCTCCAGCCAAGACCAAGGCTGAGCCAGCTGTCCCCCAGACCCCTGCGAAAACTCAGGAGCCTCCCACTGATCTCTCCAAAGTGGTGGTGAGTCCTGGGAAAGTATGCAGTTTGGAAGGGGTGGTTCATGGATGCAATGCAGCCTTGGGAAATCAGGGAATGTTCAGAAAGGGTAGGGAATGAATGAACACTGGAATGAGGTTGGCGTTCCCAGGCCAGGCCAGTTTCAAGGTGAAGGAGAGAGCTGCTGTCTGCCCCTGGCTCACTGTTCAACTCAAAAGGCCACATCTATGAACCCCCAGAGGGGAGACTGAAGAGGACAGGCTTGTTAGACAATCACAGCTGGGGGCAGGGGTAAATTTAGCCTTTGTTCAGCCCCCAGTTATGTGAAGGATGCAGGACTCATGGTAATGGAGGGAAGGGAACAGGTGGCATGAGATTAACCCTGCTCCCAAGAAACCCTCCCCACCATAATTCCTCTTGGGATTCTCCCAAGGCCCAGAGCTGGGAATGGGTGGCTGAGCTCCCAGGCTCATCTCTTTGGGCCCCTCCCCAGAAGTGGCTGCCAGTTGGTTGGTAGTGCTAGAGAGGGATCGAATAAGTGCTGTCATGTCTCCTCACCTGCTCTTTTTATCTCCTACAGATTGAGTTTAACAAGGACCAACTGGAGGGTAAGGAGAAGCCCATTTCCTAAGCCCCATTGTCCAATCCCAAACTCTTGGTCAAATTCTCTGTCCTAGCTACAATCTTGACCTTGAAACCTCCCACACATGGCCTGTTCTCCTCCCTTATTCTGCCCAGCTCTAGCATGTAATTTCCGAACCAAACCTCCCTTCTGTCTGGAGGTGATGGGCATCCTTGGTCACACTGCCTTCTCCTTCCATCTTAGAGTTCAGAGAGGCCTTTGAGCTGTTTGACAAAGTGGGTGATGGCAAGATCCTGTACAGCCAGTGTGGGGACCTGATGAGAGCCCTGGGCCAGAACCCCACCAACGCTGAGGTGCTCAAGGTCCTGGGGAACCCCAAGAGTGATGGTGAGAGGGACCTTGGAATACATGGGTTATCAGTTTTCTTTTTCTTGCTGTTGGAGGTTCTGCCCTTGGTCACTGGGTTCCATTTCTTTTTCTTTTAAACAAATCTTTGTTTTATGTATATGAGTGTTCTATCTGCATTTACACCTGCCAGAAGAGGGAATCAGTTCACATTATAGAGTGCTCTCCCTTTGTCTGTGTGTGTGTTTCCCCTCCAACCTTCAACCTGGTGGTTGTGAGCCACCATGTGGTTGCTGGGAATTGAACTCAGGAACCCTGGAAGAGCAGACAGTGCTCTTAACCACTGAGCCATCTCTCCAGCCCCCTGGGTTCCATTCTAGCCAGCAACTTTCTCTTCATCTTTGTGTTTTTGAGACTGGGTTTCAGTATCCCAGGCAAGAATGACCTTAATTTTTGACCCTCCTACCTCCACCTCCTGTGTACTTCTGCCCACTGGAGTGGTGGGATTACTCCAGTTTATATGGTACGGGGGCTGATTTCAGGGCGTTGGGCAAGATAGGCAAGTCGTTTATTACCCTAGCTACTCTTTTTACCTTTTGAGATAGGTTCTCACTAAGTTATTCACATTGCCTCGGAGCCTAGGGTTCTATCCCAGCTAGATATAACCCCCATTTTTCTTTCTCTTTCTTAATTGATTATTATTATGTAGATAGGGTTTCTATCATCATCATCAGACGGGGTCTCTCTACATAGCCTTGGCTAGCCTGGAACTCACTATATAGACCAAGCCAGACTCAAACTTATCTCTCTTCCTCTGCCTCTGAGTGCTGGGACTGAAGGTGTAAGCTACCATATGTGGGTAAGCAGTTTTCTCTTTCCATTTTGAGTGTGTCCTACCACGGCATTCCATGCCCAGCCCTTCCTAAGTTGCTCTGGCTGGCCTTGAGTTTGCCTGGTAGCTGTGGGTATAAGCCTGCACCACCAGGCCTGGCAATAGTCTCAGTTTTCCATGATAGACTATTGGTAAGGTGAGAGGAGGCTGAGCTGGATCTCAGGACTTCAAAAACTGTCAAAGGGCAGAAAAACACCCCGAATGCTGAAGGGGGTGAACATCATCACCGTAACAGGGATGGATGTGACTGGATCTCACACCTCAGTGACCTCTCTCTCACCTCTTTCCTATCTCCAGAGCTGAAGTCCCGACGTGTGGACTTTGAGACTTTCCTGCCTATGCTACAGGCAGTGGCCAAGAACAGGGACCAAGGCACATATGAAGACTACCTAGAGGGCCTTCGTGTGTTTGACAAAGAGGGCAATGGCAAAGTCATGGGAGCAGAGCTCAGACATGTTCTTACCACTCTCGGTGAGGAGAAGGGGGTGGACCAGAGTCAGGTAGAGCCTCGAATGAGAGCCTGCAATTATGGGCAGGAGAGTGAGAAGGCCACCTTTGTGGAGGCAGAATCTGAGGGACTCAGGGTTAGGGTTAGGGGTCATCCAGCAGTGAGCGGAGGACAAGGGATGGGATGGGAGCCTCACGCCCCTCTTTGCAAGGCGCTGTTGATGTGTGCCACAGAAAAGGAAAGGCGGGAGAGCGAACCGTCCCAGCGCGTCTGGGGCTCCGGAGGTCGGGAAGGCAGGGCCTCTAACTGTGTTTGGGTTCAGGAGAGAAGATGACTGAGGAAGAGGTAGACACTGTTCTGGCAGGCCATGAGGACAGCAATGGCTGCATCAACTATGAGGGTGAGGGGGCAGCATCGGGCCAGAGGGTGGGGAGTCTTCTGCTGGGGTGGGAGCACCCTCAGTTACCTTTCAGTTCAGAAAGGTCAGTTTCTGAAGTCCTCTTGCCTCCTTCTGCGCAGCCTTCCTCAAGCACATCCTAAGCCTCTGAGCGCCACAGGTGGTGCTCCAGCCCCCGGGGTCGAGACGGGCGAGGCGAGCGCCGGGCTGCTCTTTCCCGCTCCCTGCCCGGCGGGCTGGGGGGCCTGCCCCACCTCCCGCGGGGCTGGAAGCGCGTTCCTGCCACCAGGCGGCACTTACGGTTTGGAAATAAAATATGGTTCCTGATTTGGTCTCCAACTGTTTTCTTTTGAGGCAGGGGGAGGGCGGGAGCGGGTAGGCTTCTCTCCCGCCCAAGCTGAGTTCCCTGCTCTGTGCGCGGCTCGGATTGGAGTCGCACCTCAGCGCCGGGCTGCGTCGGGAGACCCTCCGCCCCACCGCCCCACCGCCAATGCAGTGACGTCACCGACACCGGCCCAGGCTAGCATTCCTATTGGATAAGGCTGCAGAAGGCTGACGTCACGTGCCGTGGGCGGTCCTAAGGCTAGGGCTGGGCCCGGCGTCGAAGCCATTACTGCCGGAAAGGGTCTCGCAGAGCTGAGCAGCCAAGATGGTGGGCCCCGGGACTCGGGCTGTTCGGGGGATGTGCGGCAAGAAGGGGACCGCGGGTCGGGGAGAGGGGGAAGTGGACGTGGGCAAGCCCAGGTTTTGCAAGGGCGGACGTGGGGTTAGACGGTCTAGGGCTCAGCCTGTGGAAGCGAGTCCTCCCCTTGAAATGGGAGTTTGTGAAGCCGGGATGGACGCTCGCGGGGCTGGGCTTCCGTACTGACCAATCCCTTCTTCTCCGAGCAGTGTGACTTCACCGAGGACCAGACCGCAGGTAGGCCGACTAGCAGCTGGGGTCAGCCTCACCGAGAGAGACACTCTGCTCTGGCATCTATCCTCTGATCCCAACCTGTCATCTCTTGAGCACTCCCAGGAGAGTGCCCCGTGGATTTCCTTCTCCCCCGCTCTAAATCCTCCATTTTCTTCTCTCATGCTTCCTTCCCCTTCCACTCTAGATCTGAGCCCCAAGCACTGGGTGAGTTTTAGGTGGTGTGGGTGTGCGAAACAGTTTGATTAATGCCTGCCGTGTGTGCTGTCTGTTATGCCTGTGTTCTGCTTCTAATCAGCAACTTTTGCTCTCCTGTGATTACTGTCCTCTCCTTAGGCTTGGATTGTGAAGATGGAAACTAGAGTTTCCCAAGGACGTGACTTAGCTTCAGCCTCTGGGGGACCTGTGCAGGGGAGGTGGGAAGTGGGAGGCTAGAATGACCCTAGACTCCCAGGCCACAGGACTCCTACTTCCTTATAAGGGCAGGATCTAGCCTGGGCGGTGGTGGCAAATTCCTGAGCAGTCCCGTAGTGTGGTGGTGGAGAGCCTGGCCTGCAGCTCAGGGGCTGGCGGGAAGAAGGCTGTGTGTCTGTGTGTGGGGCATTTGAGCTGCTAGAAATAGATCCCTAAGAGCAGTCTTGGGTGCACAGGATTTATCTGCTTTCCGCAGCAAACTAAAGTTGAGTTGGCAGCAGAATTGTGTAGCAAGGCCTGTGTTAATCCCCAGTGCTCTTGTTCATCTGAATCCTCAGAATTCAAGGAGGCTTTCCAGCTGTTTGACCGAACAGGTGATGGCAAAATCCTGTACAGCCAATGTGGGGACGTGATGAGGGCCCTGGGCCAGAACCCCACCAACGCCGAGGTGCTCAAGGTCCTGGGGAACCCCAAGAGTGATGGTGAGCATTTCAAGAACTTAAGTGTTCTATGGGGTTGTGGTTGTCCAGCTAAAGTCATTCCTTTATCTTCTTGGGCCCCACACTTGAGCAAGCTCTGTCTCACATAGCCAGCCCCACAGCCGTCATCAGTTTGTTTGTGCCCTGAGCACTCATTGTTTCTCTTGTCTGACACTTCCACCTCCGCCCAGCAGAAATGAACGTTAAGGTGCTGGACTTTGAGCACTTCCTGCCCATGCTGCAGACTGTGGCCAAGAACAAGGACCAGGGAACTTACGAGGACTATGTCGAAGGCCTCCGTGTATTTGACAAGGAAGGGAACGGTACCGTCATGGGTGCTGAAATCCGTCATGTCCTTGTCACACTGGGTAAGGGTCTGTGACCTTGTTCTGGAGCCAAGCTGCCACCTTGATACACTTCACCTGTCACACAGCTCTGAAGTGTTGTTTGCTCCGAAGGTGAGAAGATGACAGAGGAGGAAGTAGAGATGCTGGTGGCCGGGCATGAGGACAGCAATGGTTGTATCAATTATGAAGGTAAGGGCTGACCTGGGAATTGGGGCCTTTGAGGAAATGGTCATTTAGGGTGTGTTAAGGATAGTGCCTGGCGCATTTTAGTTCTAGGTTTGGTTCCAGAAGGGAGCCGGGAGTCAAGGAGCAAGGCCCTGTCCATCGTGGGAGGAGCTGCTGGGGACATGCCAGTAGAGGAAGGGGCAGTGCAGTATGAAGGGTGGGCTAGGAGTGGGAGGGAAAGTGTCCCCAGTGCCTGATCCCTTCCCATGTCTGTGTTGTCTTCACCATCAATGTCTCTTCCTTCTTGCAGCATTTGTCAGGCATATCCTGTCGGGGTGACGGGCCCATGGGGCGGGTACGGCTCCTCCCAGCCTCTCTTCTAGTTATTTCCCTGGTGTTTCTTTTTCTTCCCAACCTGTGCTCTCTAGCCCGTGCCCATAACCTACTACCATCTGACTTCCCCCGGCATGACTCTGCATGCAGCTGGCTTGGGAGGGGAGCGAGCTCCTCAATGAGGAAAGCAGTTTGGGGGTGTGGTACCTCCTTACTTCTCTTCTAGAATGCTCTTTGAGGTTTAACTTACAGGATCTTGGTGCTGGTGTCTGGGAACTCTCACCAGCTTGTAGAGAAGGCTTGCTTTATGGTGGCTCTTTGGCCCTGGAGCAGGGAGAGTTGGCAAAGGAGTTGGGGGTGGGCTGCCTGCCCCATTCTGCTGCTATAACTGAACAGTCCCTTCTCCATTCTCTGCTGGACAGCTTGGAGGTACCCTAACCCAAAACTGTCCTCTCCTCCCGCCAGTGGCTGATAGTAGCTATAGGTGTAGTTGAGAATTTTTCTGCCTTTGCTATGTTCTTGCTACTCAAGAGTGGGTTGGGGGCTAACAGTTGATGGGAGGGGAACCAGGGACAGAGAGAACCGGTCACTCAAGGTGGCCCTTGTGCGAACTGACCCCAGGGTCAGTTGCTGTGGGCATGTTTGCTCGCGCCACCTTCGTGGTCTTGTGGTCTCCTGGCCATGGTGTCCCCTCCCCAGCCCTCTCCTTGGCTCACCCTACCTCTCTTCTCCACAGAGCTTGTCCGGATGGTGCTGAACGGCTGAGGACACTCCTGTACCCCGAGCCTGTGCTTTTTCCGGTCTGAGCTCGCTGGAGCACCAGTGGCCTCTTATCACAGCACCTTGCCCATCTGGTCTCTTTGAAATGATGTTTGCCTTCACCAAATAAAATTTGCTCTTTGCCCTATTTTGGTTCTTTTCTTCCTGAGCAGGATATGGAGGAAAAGGTGAGATGGTAATGACACCTGTCCTGACACAAAGCTCAAAGCTGAGGGTAGGTTTAGGGAAAAGTAGATTAGGGCCTGTCGTGACCATAGCCTTATGAATGAAAGGCTCCCCTTTGTTGAATGAAGAAAGTTATAAATCCCTATAAAGTCAAAGGTAGCCATAAGTGTTTTTTTTCTCTCCCCGTGTGAGTATCCTTTTGTTTTACTCCATGTCAGGTTAAATTTCTTGGCCCTATGCCATCTTTGAACTAGGCTCCCACCTTCTCAAATACTGAACACCTTTTGTGGAAAAATCTATGAATGTTTACTTGAGCTGAATGCCAGGATACGTTAGTACTGCCAGAGCCTGTCTTGTCACTTGTGCGGGGTTGGGGAATAATAGCAACAGAAGTGGGCAAGGGCCTGCCTGCCTTCTCCCTAATACGGGAGGAAATGCAGCCACCATTGAAGGACTTGGATCCACGCTCTAGTGATGCACTTCCAATTGCTATTTTCAGAGTAGAGGAATCGGGCTCCTGCGGCCCGATTGCTGGATGGCCTCTGGCCTCCTGTGGGCCTGAGGCTTTCCAAGTGCCTCTGCAGTCCCGCTGAATGTCCAGGAAGGCTGCCCCCAGCCCAGTCTGCCCTGTGCCTAGCAGCCACAGGTAAGAGAACACAGGCATCCACAAGATGGAACTGAAAGCAAATTAATTTATAAAAAAAGAAAGAAAGAAAAGAAGAAGAAAAGAAAATTTACAGGAAACTTTGAACAGAGGAAAGGTGCCGAGATGCAGAGCAGGAAACACTGGGACAGGAAGAGCAGAGAGCCTGCTGGGGGGACCAGGCAAGCACTGGTGCAGAGCGGCTGTGTCTGCCTCCACATGAGGTGGGGAGGGACTGCAGCGGAGAGGCCCTGAAGTCCGGAGCAGAGCCATGCCGCGCTGCTCCCAAACCTTCGTCCTCATTGGGGAACTCCTAGCTATTAGCTCTGTCAGGCTTGGGAGAGGGCAGAAGGTAGCAGACTGTCCCATCGTCAGAAGTAGGCACTTGAGTGCTTTTCAGAACGTCTGGGTTTGTCAGCTCCTCACCTCTTAGAGCTCCCCTTCTCCACGCCTTTTAGGAGATACAACCAGGGAAAGAACAGCCCCCACGCGGCCCTTTCTTCCTCAATTACCTACCACAGACTCCCCGCAGAATACATTTTCCCACCAAATACACTTATGCTGACATCAACTAAGCAGGTGACTTTTAACAAACAAAAGCTGACATTCAGGAAAAGGTCATTGGCTGAGCTGGGGTGGCCTAAAACAGCAGCCATGGAGGGATTAGTGTGAATGAACTGGAACGGTGAGGGAGCTGCGTCAGCGTTGCCAAGGGGCTCAGGGAGACAGGCTTGGTGCCTGATTCCATCCCAGAGCTCGCCCCAAAACTTTTAATTCCTCTTAAAACCTACACTCCCCCCACCCCAGAAAAGTTATTTTTTTGTGGGCTCCATTTTTTTTTAACCTCCCTTTTAAAGGGCTGCATTTTTCATTTTCATGTTATCCGCTTCAAAGTGCAGTGACTGAAGGGGTCCACCCTCAGAAGAGGCTAGGACCTGTATAGACAGCTTTCCCTAGCCCTTCCTTTGAGGGCAGTTTCCCTTCTCGCCTCTCCGTCAGAAGTCCGTGGAAAGCCTGGATATAAAACTGCACACCTTTGCTTGGGCATGGTGGGGGCGGTGAAGGGGCAGGAGGAGCTTTCCTTACGCAGTGATGACCTCCAGGCTGAGGGAGGGTCCCAGTAGTGGGGGAGGGCTGTTCCTGGACCTGTGATCTCCGGGGAGTGAGGGGGAGGTGGTTGGCTGGCTCCTCACTGTGGAGGTGGCGCGGGGGTGACTGTGCCTGGGCTTGGAGCTGTGGGGTCTGGAGGCAGGGGCGTGCCTGGGTCTGTGGAGAAAAGGAAGACGAATGAGCTGCAGCAAGCAGGACGGATCCAGCTCCAGCTCCACGCAGACAGGACTGGCATGGCATGCAGTGGGTGCACAGATGAATGAGGTATCCACCATGTATAATGTCTTTTCCCAATACCCTACTCCGCCTGACACTGCAAAGATCTTCTTACACCCCAAACCATCCTCCTGTCCCCATGGTCTCTAAATAGGGCATCTGAGTGTGGTGAAACAAGCAAAGGAACGCCATCGTCATGCAAACAGGTAGCTAGTTTCCAGGGTTACAACTGAGGTCCTGTGCCAGTGGACTCCTTCATGACCCACTGTGAAAGGCCCCAATGTCATCCCAGAGGTGGCAGCTGCCAAGCAGGGAGACGGAGGATGGCCAGGGAGGCCTTTCTGCTACTCCTATTACCAAAGCCCTGAAAACTGTTGTGGAAATTCCAGTATCTCACCCTTTCCCTACCTGCCCTCCCTCCCATTATATATGGAACCCTCTCCCTCACCCTCTTCCCCTCCTGACCCCTTCTCACCTGGCAGTGGGCTGGCACTGGGCAGGAGGTTGCCCTGAACAGCTGCCACAATGGCAGGGCTCTGGGCTGCGGCGGATCCGAGCCCCGGCCCGAGAGGCAAGGAAGATGGCATGGTGGTGGTCGCCGGCAGGTTAGGATGTAGAGGGTTCGCCATGGACACAGGCAGGTTAGGTGGGGGGATAGCGCCCGGGGCAAATGGGAGATGGTGGTGATGCCCATGCAGGTTAGGAGGCGGGGGAAGGTTGACACTGATGGAGTCAGCTAGACTACCGAATGGGGTGATGGATGGAGGAGGAGGCGGCATGCCGAAAGGCAAACCCAAAGGAGCATTACCCGCCACGCCTGGGTGCCCGCTGCCTGGCACTGCCCCTGGCATCATTGAGGGAGGAGTTGGTTGGTTGGGGAACGGTGAGGGGCCTGAAAATAGAGAACAAAAGGTGAAAAGAGTAAAATCTTGCACCAGCCACTTGCTGGTGCTATCTCTCCTTTTACTGACACTAGAATAAGTGGCAAATTCTTGAATAAAACCCCAGCTCTCTGTGTTTGGGAAAATATCTCCGCTAGTTTGGGGGCATAACACAAGGAAGCCCATGTGCAGAAACTGTAACTAACTCCTGAGCCCCTCAGGCGTTCCCTTCAAAGGAATCTCTACAGTGAACAGACATTCTGAACCAACACTCACCATGGGGTCCAGGGGGGGGTACCCCTGGTGGAACTGCCCCAGGCTGGGGAGCTCCAGCTGCTTGTGGCTGCTGTGGCCCTGCAGTTGTCCCTGCCTGTTCAGAAGGGCCCAAACTTCCGGGAGGGGCCCCACTGCCAGCAGAAGCAGGGGCCACAGCGGCTGGAGGCCCGGCCAGCCCGTGGGCGGAAGGTGGCCCTGCAGCCCCAGCGGGAGGTATGGGCTGGGAACCTGGGGGCAGGGTCGGCGGCGGCGGCGGGGGCTGCTGCTGGTGCATCTGCTGGAAGTGCTGCTGCCGGGCTCTCATCTCCGCATACTTGAGCTGCTCCATGTGGAAGGCTTGCCGGTCGGCCAGGAGCTGCTGCCTCTGATATTCTAGCTGCCAGTGCCAATGGGATGGTGTTACCAAGTTCCAGAAGCCCCTCGGGCACATGCCTTGCTGCCCACTCTTTCTCTCAACCCTGTGCTTCCACTGTCCTCCGCACCCACTCCTGACAGACCCTGAGACATCCTTTCTCCTGGCTGTCCACAGGCTCCACACTGTGCACCTCATGGTTCTGGCTCATTTCCGTTCCAAAGCTCTGAACTTGTTATCACTCTGATTTGAAAATGCTTCCAGTTCCTGTCAACTCAAGTTCTTTTCTTCCTTCAAAATCAGCTAGAAACTTAATATTCTTACAGAGCCATTTCAGAGGGATTCACTGGCCTCTGAATCTTGGATTTTATTCTGAATCTCCCAGCACTTAATTTTATTTTTATTTGTTTGCTTGTTTATTGGTTTTTCGAGACTGGGTTTCTCTATGTGGACCTGGTTGTCCTCGAACTCCCTCTGTAGACCAGGCTGGCCTCACACTCACAGAGATCCACCTGCCTCTGCCTCCCAAGTGCTAGGATTAAATTTCTTACTTTATTTGAGTTTTTACTTGTTTGTCTTTTAATGAGCACTCTGTGTGCATGTCCACCTGCAGGCCAGAGGAGGGCCTCAGATCTCTTTATAGATGGTGGTGAGACAGCATGTGCTTGCTGGGAACTGAACTCCTAAGAGCTGCGCCATCTCATCAGCCTTCAACTTATTTTAAGAAGTTATTTTTAATGATGTGCACGTATGTGTGGGGAAATGTGCGTGTGAATGTGGCGCCTGTGAAAGGCCCTAGGGGCTGATGAGGGTCCTCTGGAAGAGCAGTCTCTTCTCACCTGTTAAGCCACTTTGTCCCCCAGAAAGTCTCTCAATTTAAATTTTGCAGGTAGTTAACACTGTCAATTGTTTCTGATATCTCTGTGTTGTATATCTGACATCTCTAAGAGATGTCCCTGTCTTTTATTTCTCTTTAAGCCCTTTCAAAGAAACCGAATCGATACTGTCTGTCCCATCTACTTCCCAAATTCACCTCCCTAGTCTTTTATTATCTCTTAGATCCATTCAGTTGCTCAGATTTGAGAATCCGGCAAGAGGCGAGTGGCAGCCAGACCAGCAGCTCCCCTGTGGATCTTGGCCTCTAGGTTCCCCTGCCTCCTCCCCTCTGCCGCACGTCCAGTCAGCCTCAGGACGTCTAAGCCTGGTCTTCCGGCAGAGTTCCAGGCTCCCAGTAACTGCTGACTGCATGTTACTCACTGCTTCTCGCTCCCGGTCCATTATCGTCTCCAGCTCCTCAAAATGGCGGAGTTTGATCTCTAGTTTCTTCATTTGGGTCTCCACTAGCAGGGCCACCAAAGACTTGATCTTCCTCTCCTCAACAGCAGCCAAGTGCTGGGCAAAAAGTGAGACAGGGTGTCAGCAGGAGACTCACTGCAGACACTCCAGGGAGAGAGCAGGGCAGATGCTGGCAGGCTTAAGGAAGTAACCGCCATCACCCTCAGAACAGTGTAACAGTATATATGTACATGTATGTGTAATATGTCATGTATAATGAAATACATGTATATTAATATATCACGTATATGAATATATTCATAAACATACGATATATATCATAAAAAAAGAATAGCAAGAGCTAAGACAAGTAAAATAAACTAATGGTAAGATTTAGAGGTCTGAGGAGCGGCCTCCGGCGCTCAGGACAGCGCGACAACAGCGTTGTCTGGGGAGCCCTGAGAAGAGGCTCGGCCCCTCTCGGCACCGCCCTCACCTTGGCCTTAACCGCGGCGGCGGCGAGGGCGGCAGCTGCAGCCGTGGAGAGGTTGCCTTCGCCAATGTCTCGCTCCACCTTCGTCTTCCTCTCCCCCTCCGACTCCACCACCTCCTTCAGCACTTCCTCCTGTCCTTCCTTTGGCTCCTTGTCTTTCTCAGGATCAACTGTGTCAGGACAGAGGCTGAATTACCCGCAGGCCTCTCTCTCCTGCGCCCACTCTCCAGCCGGGCGGCAGCTCACCTGGCAGGTCCCCATCACTCTTCTCTGACTCCTTCTCACTGTCACCTTCTTTCCCTTTCTCTTCATCCTTCTTGGGAGCCTCACTCGTCTCCTCCTTTGCTTCTTCTTCCACACCACTCCCTCCTTCCCGTGGTTCCTGCAGTTCCAAAAGACAGGAAGACATCAGAGGCTCACACAGGACCCAGGCTGGAGACTGCCTCGACTCTTATTTATCTCTGTGTTTGCACGTGTAGGTATTGGGACATGCACATGTCTGGGTGTGTAAGCTTATGTGTGTACATGCCAAAGCCAGAGCAGGACACTGGGTGTTTCACTGCTTTGAGACAGGTCTGCCCTCCAATGATAAAGTCTCACAGGCACATAAAACAATGCCAAACTTTTGTTTTTTTGGTTTTTCGAGGTAGGGTTTCTCTGTGTAGCCTTGGCTCTCCTGGATTTGCTTTGTAGAGTAGACTGGCCTTGAACTCACAGAGATCTATCTGCCTCTGCCTCCCTGAGTCTGGGATTACAGGCATGCACCACCGAACTTGGCTCAAACTTTTATGTGGCTGTTAGAGGTTCTAATTCAGGGTTTCGTATCTATAGAACAAGCACTCTTATCCGGTGAATCATCTCCTCAGCCCCAACTTTACCCCTCAGGAGTGATCTAGCTCCGGGACACTGTCCCTGCCCCTGAACTCCTTGTCAATACAGGGCTGTCCCCAGTAGCCTCTTCCAGACCCAGGTCATTCCCTCTATACCTTAGGCTCCTTCTTCTCATCTGTTGCCTGGCCCTCTGCCCGCGCCTCATCAGTCCCGCCTTCCTCTGGGCCCATGGAGAAGGGAAAGAATGGAGAGATGTCTGATAAGTCTCATTTATGTAACATTTCCAAGTAGCTGAAACCTCAGGGACAGGACCAGTTGGAGCCAAATTCCCCACAGAGATGTCATGAAGGAAAAGAAAGCGTCATGGATTTTCCTCTTGCCTTTGTGCTGTGACTTGTTGGTGTCAGCATGGGTAAGAACAGGTGGGAATGGCATAGGGTGGTCAGCTGGCTCTGGCTCTTGGTGAATGGGTAGAAACCTAAAAGCTTGTGCTCACCAATGCGCTCAGGTTCGTCAGAGGTGGTTCCTGCGATGCCACTGCTTTCCAGACCAAAGGCTGGGTCTGCCTTGCCTGTGACTTTGGCTGCTTCTTCTACTTTCCGCACATGGGCTTCCACCAAGGCTGTGGGCACCTCTTCCTTCATTTTGGAGAACTCTTCTGTAAAAGCCAGAGGGAAGAGGCTAAAGCAAGTGGACAGTTCTGATTTTCCCTGTGAAGCTTTCTCACAAGTCCATCTCTTCCTCTAAGACCAAAATGGAAGCTGGCATGGTGGCACACACCTATAATCAGGTGATCTCTGTGAGTTCAAGGACAGCCTGGTCTACACAGTAAATACTGGACAGCCAAGACTACACAGAGAAATCCTGTCTTCAAAAACCAAAAACCAAAACAAGCAAACAAATGTCTAGCCCTATAACAGCAAACGAAGAAGGCCAACCCCACCCCCACATTACCTAGGGCTGACTTCGCAGCAGCGGAGGCAACTCTGGGATCGACCACAGAGGCTAGGAAGGCAACAGTGCTCATAACAGGGTTGCCCGACTGACTGAAGGGGATGGGCTGGTAGGCCAGAGGGCCCAGAGAGGCTTCTGAGTCCTCCAGGTATGGATCTTCAATGGGGAGGCGAAGAAAATGCAAGATGCATTCATCCTGCGTGCGGCTTCCCACATGTTCAGACACTTTGTTCCAGTCGTCCTTGTACATTTCCAAAGCCTGGTGGTAGCAGTGTAGACACAACTCTGTTTACTTAGCCACTTTTCTCGAAGGCCAGCTTCCCCCATCCTACTAAGGGCAGCTGGCTTCAAAGCTCTCTGTGTTCTGGTATTTCTGTACTCTGCCGGATCCAAGGGGGGGGGGGAGGAGGGTGTCTCCAAGTAGCACTAAGAAAGGACATGGAATTACAGAAGGGCCTAAATCCCTGGCCTGGCACTGTTCCTGGGACAGGTATGACAGGCCCACAACGGGGAGTGACTGAGGCAAGATCACACTCTACTCAAGGCCAGACTGCACGAGCGCTCCCCCCTCAGAGGGAGATGCATCCTTCCATTCTGTCCTTAGCGGAGGTCCCCTCGATTCGCCCCACTTACTTCCAGGAGCAGCAGGGTCTCCTGCTCTGTCCACTCCCGAGCGGCGCTGGCTGCAGCTTTGCTCTGTGGGGAGACAGGGTAAGCGGCATGAAGAGATCCACGCTCTGTGGAGCTAAGGTTCTCAACTGGCTGGCTGCACCCCGTACCTTAGAGGGGACGTTCTTCTTTGTGTACATGTCTGTGCGCAGCCCAAAGTTCTGCATATCTGTTGGCTTTTCTTTGCTTTTATCAGGAAAGTTGAGCATTTGTTGGGAAGCAGAGCTCTGCTATTTGTGGAAGGAGAAAAAAAAAAAAAAGGTGAGTGTAAGTAGCCACAGGGAGCCAGGGGCAGAGAGACAGACACACACACACACACAGAGGCAGAGAAACAGAGACACACAGAGAACAACAAAGAGATGGAGACAGAGAACAGACAGAAGGAGCCCCTCCCACAGCCAGGCAGCCCTGGGCAGGATTTCCCCTCACTGCTGTAGCATCTCTGCTGTCTTGTCTCCTCTTCCCAGGTAGGGGCCCCAGTGAAGGGGCGAATAAACAGCCCAGCGGGGTCTACACCCCACCTACCAGCTCTGGTTTGCCCTTAGCCGTCTCTGGCACCAGGTCATCCAGCTCTTTGCCCTTTCTCCCAGCCTTGGTATCAGCATCAACCTGGCGGCCCTGGGGGACAGAGCTTGGCGTCATGGAAGCTGGGTAGAAAATGGGCAGGCCAAGGCCTTGGAGGCCTGAAGGCCAAATACTGGGCAGCCCATAAGCTCTGGGAACACTCATGCCACTGTTCCATGCTGCCTCCATGATTAATTAGACATGTAGTTGGCATGATACACATTTCTATTTACATGTATCTTTATAGGAGCTGGACAATAGATCCTAATCCTAGATTAGTCAGGATCTTGGGTAAGCAACATAATGTTTTCTTCTCTTTTTAAACAATGGAATGGACATGGAAAAAAATGAAAGTGATAATAATTATGAGGCAAAAAAAATATGGGAAACATGACAAAGTATAAAATCTCATACAAGCTATCATAGCCATTCTCTCTATCTGTTCTATCTACTCCATTAGCCTGAGGACAAGAAGCAGCGTCTTTCCTTCTGCAACTGCTTCCACTGAGGTGTCAGGGTAGAGAGAGCCTCCTAAACACATGTGCTGTGGCCCTTTCCAACTGTGGTAAAGGAAGAAACCCTAGAACCCTCCTGAATCATTACCCTAAAAACATAAAAATGAAAAGTAAACAGAAAAAGAAAGTCTGAAGGAGCCCAGCCTTGCCCACCCAGCCTTGCCCCCAGAGCTCCTCACCCACCTGTGGGGGCTTAGGCTGGAGAGGGACCAGCCCTGACGGTGTGTCTGCCAAGACATGGAAGTGAGAAGTTGGTGGAGGCCCCATTGGGGTTGGTCGACTCTCAGCATCTACCTGGTAGTTAATGAGACCCCACTGTTCCAGGAAGGCATGGACCCTGTGAGAGAAAATGAGGCCTTAAGGGAAAGCCAAAAAGGAGGACAGCCCTCCCATTGCCAACTCATCACTGAGTAGCAGTGGTCTCCAAGCACACGCCTCAGCCAGGACTTCTCCCCATGTCCGCACCCTAGTGATTCACTCTCTCTAGAGTTGGTAAATCCCAACTGTCTCTCAGCTGAGTCCACAGCTCTGTGCGCCCCTTTTCAACACATTTCCAATCGCCTAAGTTGTTCATTCCTTAAACCTTTTCCTGGAGGTTTCACTCCTGGTTAGTCCTTAGTTTCCTTGAAAGTATCTGTCTCTCTGCCAAGACATACACAGACAGAAATCCCCTCAAACTCGTTCTCTTCAGAAGCAGGACCCACCTCATGATAGCACAGACATCACCCGCCAAGTTCCTCCGACAGGCAGTGGATGTTAGATACTCCTGGGGATTCAGTCGGTAAGTATCAATCATGAAGTTCCGATATGCCAGGTAGCTTAGAAGAGTCAGAAAGAAAAGTAGGAGGAAGAAAATTATTGTTTGTTGAGGCCCAAGGAGAGGAAAGATGATAAAAGTGCTAATGATCTTTCTTGTGTGACTGAAATGTAAAAGAACAGATTATGTGACTCAGTCTTAACTGAGCACCAGCATGTGCTAACTGCACAGTATTCAAATGTTTCCTGCTGGGGGCTGACGAGGCATCCCAGTGGGTAAGAACACTTGCTCTTCTTGAGAAGACCCAGGTTCAGTTCGAGCACCCACATGGTGGCTCACAACCATTCCTAACTCCAGTCCCAGGGTGTCAGGTGCCTCCTGAAGCCCACGGGCACCAGGACCACATGTGGTATACACATACACAAGCAAGTGAAACACTCAAACTCAAAATAAGTAACTCTAAAATTTTTTTCTTGATGACTTTTTAAATTAAATGCACCTTACTTTTATCTGGGAATCTCAGCCTCCCAAGTGCTGAGAGTACATGCTATATCATTATGCTCATTTTACCCAACTTTTGAAAATAATAATCTAAAAGTTAAAAAAAAAGTGTTGGGCAGTGGTGGCACATGCCTTTGATCTCAGTACTCAGTAGGCCGAGGCAGAAGGATCTCTTTGAGTTTGAGGCCAGCCTGGTCTACAGAGTTCCAGAACAACCAGGGTGACGCAGAGGAACCATGTCTCAGAAAAACAAAAACAAAAAAAGAAAAAGTAATGCTCTTGTTTCCCAAATCAGAAACTAAATCAGTCTTTATGCATGCAACAATCAGCCTGAAGCCAGAGAAGGAACTTAATATTGTTTTAATTTAAATTTTTTATGTGTATGGATGTTTTGCCTACACATATGCCTGTGTACTATATGTATGCTGGTGCCCAAGGATGCCAAAGGGTTAAGTTAAGTCCCTGGAATTGGAGTTGAGGGCAGTTTTAAGTCATCATGTAGGTGCTGGGAGTCAAACCTGGGTCCTCTGCAAGAACAGCCAATGTCCTTAACTACTGAGCTTAACTATTCCTGCCTTTCAGGGTTGCTTTTATTTGGCCCTTAAAATAATGATTTATGATTTTATTTTTAACTTGTCATTTTGAGTCAGGGTCTTATGTAGTACAGGCTGGCCTTCAACATGACCTACAGCCCAATGCTATATCGCAGATGCTAGAACTATATACCACTATCCTGGCTTGCCTTTATTTATTTATTTATTTATTTGGTTTTTGTTTTGTTTTTCGAGACAGGGTTTCTCTGTGTAGCCTTGGTTGTCCTGAACTCACTTTGTAGACCAGGCTGGCCTCGAACTCACAGAGATCTGCCTGCCTCTGCTCCTGAGTGCTGGGGTTAAGAGTGTACACCACCACTGTCCTGGCTTTTAAGTCTTCATTTATTTTTATTTATTTGTTTCGAGTCAAGGCCTCATATAGCTCAAGCTGACTTTAAATTTGCTAGACAGTCAGTGATAACTTTGACCCCTAATTCTCCTGTCTCTGCCCACCAAGCACTAAGACTAGAAATATGCAACAAAACATTTTTTACGGTTAGTTTTTACATATAATAGTTTTGTTAATATACTTACATTTATCTACTCTGTGTAGTAGGCATTCACAATCTACAGCACATGTGCAGAAGTTAGCTGACAACTTTCAGGAGTTGGTTCTCTCCTTCCGGCATGTGGAATCCAGAAACCAAACTCAGATCATCTGACTTAGGGCCTGTATCTGCCGAGCCGTCCTGTACTCTCACCCACTTGACTGCGTGTGCATGAGATGAGCACCGTGACAGCATGTGGACTGTCAGGCTTGGCAACAGGGGCTTCCACACACCAGCCATCATTGGCTCTTGTTTTACGTATGTGCTTCAAGACGTGTGTGGAGGTCAGAGGACAACTTAGAAGAGCCTATACTCTCCTACCATAAGGGTTTCCAAAAGCAGTTTGGAAAAGCAGTTCATCAGTCTTGCTGCAAGCTTCCTCACCCACAAGCCATCTCACAGACACATTATTTTGCTTAAATAAATTTTTAAAAAGATGTATTTTATTTGGGGTTCTAGAGACATGGCTCAGTGGTAAAGATCACTTGTTGTGGCAGAGAACCCTGATTCAGTTCCCAGCACCAGCATGGTGGTTCACAACCAACTCTAATAACTCCAGTGCTAGGGGATCTGACATCCTCTTCTGACCTCCAATGGTACCTGGCACACACATGGTACACAGACATACATGGAGGAAAACCACTGGTACACCAAAAGAAATCTAAAACATTTTTAACGCTAGTTACATGCGTGAGTCTGTGCACTGGCATGCAGATGCCCACTAAGAGAAACTGTCAGATCCTTCTGGAGCTCAGTTGTAAGTAGCCAAAAGCCGCTTGGTGCCAGTGGGAGCTAAACTCAGGTCCTCTTAGCCACGGAGCATCTCTACACGCACACCTCTTTTCTCTTCTCTTTCTCTTTCTCTTTCTTTTCTTTTTTGAGACACAGTTTCGCTCTATCCCTGGCTGTCCTGGGACTCACTATGTAGACAGGCTGCCCTTGAACTCATCTGCCTCTGCCTCCCCAGTGCTGGGATTAAAGGTGTGCACCACCATGCCTGTGTTTTGTTTGTCTGTTTTTGCTTTTTCTTTGTTTCTTGAGACAGGATTTTACTTTGTAGTTCAGGTTAGTCTGGAACTTACTTTGTAACCCAGATTAGCCTACAATTTGGGATTCTGCCTCAGCCTCTCCAAGTGCTGGGATTATAAATGTAATTTATATTTTTAAGTTAGAAAGATCTAAATTCAGATGCCAGTCTTATCATGATGATGTTGTCAAGCTATTTGAAACCTAAAACTCATGTGTCAAACAGAAAGCTTTTGGAGAACTAGCAGTGTCTGGAATTATGGGCTGGAGCAAGGCAGATGCCAGTACCTGTACTGGCATTGGCCGTAACTCCAGTTCCAACATATTTTCTGGCATCTGGGCACGGCACTCACATGCCCATACCTACATACCCACAATAATGTAAAACATAAAATTAATCTTAATATTTTAAAATTGATTATAAAGTATATAATTAATTAAAAATTATAAGTTTGAGAATATGAGCCAGATCTGGGTTCTACTACTTACAAGCTGTGGACCTTACTCAGCTGATGTCTATAAACTGGAGACTGAGGTCAGTGCTGGGAGACGAGGGGCTCTCAGCAGATGTCAGCAGTTGCCATTTACTATTCCTCACAGCACAGCACAGCACATAGCCATGTTATCTGGTAACTCCTTTTGCTCCCTGTCATAAACCCTGGTCCTCTCAGAAAGAAACAAGACAAGGAAAGACGGCTCCACAGAGGAGGCTGAGCAGCAGGTACAAAGAAAACCCTTGGAATCCAGTCTTTCCTGCTTCACCACGCACTCGCTCTGATGCACCCTAACCAAGATTTCCAAACATAACCGAAGTCAAGAACATCAACTGAAAGTAAAACTTGAAAGCAAGTCCTTTTGGCTTGACACTACCCAAGATGGCCTTCAACTCATAATCCGCCCTCAGCTCCACAGGGCTAGGATCAGAAGCTGGCATGTGCCAGGTACCTTTAAAGACTTGTCAGAGAGCTGGGCACAGTAGTGCACGCCTATGACCCCAGCACTCAGGGAGGCAGAGGCAGGTAGATCTCTGTGAGTTTGAGGCCAGCCTGGTCTACAGAGTGAGTCCAGGACAAGGTCTAGGACAGATACGGCTACACAGAAAAACCCTGTCTTGAAAAAAAAAAAAAAGTTTGCTGAGGGCTCAAGGTGGGAGGATATGAGGGTGTCCTACATGACACACGGAAAATGCAATTATCAGATCCAACTATCAGATCCAACAAACACTAACTTAGAAGCCCGTCTGTTATTTGATGAGTTATTTTTGAGATTAGGTCTCACTGTATATCCTTGGCTGGTCTCCATCTATGTAGATGAGACTCACACTCACAGAGACTGGCATGCACAGTGGTCTAGGACAGGCCTCTTGTGCACATTAGGCAAGTGTTCTACCACAGAGCTACAACCTCAAGCCCTGATTCTGGGCTTTACAGAATGCATGCTCCATCCCATAATCCTCAGAGCTGGATGTTAATTCAGAGGAATGTAAATTCAGAACATGGCTGCTCTGACAAGAGATCACATCCAAAGACCTTCTAGGTCTGTGTGATCTGGCTGGAATACAAACAGGCTTTTAATCCAGGAGGCAGAGGCCAGCAGATCTGAGTTCAAGGCTAGCTTAGTAGAGAGCAAGTTTCAGGTAAAGAAAAGCTTAGATCCAGGTTTGGTGGTACATGCCTTTAATCCCAAACAATGAAGATAAAGTAAGTTTGTAAAAGGAAGCACCATGTTCGAAAGTGATGCCTAACTGAGTGACAAAAACAATGACAAATCAGAAAAGGACTTCACAGAATAGGATACAAGCAACTCTCCTGAGATGAGAGAGGCAATGGAAGCTATTTAAAGGGCAGTGCAGAGAGAAACAGAGAGAGGCTGAGTGAAGGCAGAACAAGCCAGAGAATGAGAAGGAGTCAGAAGAATGGAGAAGATTGCTAGAGTTAGTTTGAGACCAAGCAGAGCAATTCAGAAGCTGAGAAACAAGCCAGATTGAATCAGTCAGCTGGGAAAGGAGTTTGAGCCAGACCAGCTGAGTTGAACCAGCCAACCCAGTGCTCAGTAAGAACAAGAAAGGGTGAGCTTATTCAGCAGTAAGTCTCAGAGGCTGAAAGCATTTTAGGCCTAGGTTAGATTATACAGAGGCTAAAAAGCTTCCAGGACTAGGCCTAGGTTAGCAGACTGGCAGTTCTCCTATGAGACAACAGAAATAGAATGAAAGTTCCCTTTTACAGTTGGATCTTTTAGTTCCCTCTTCTCTTTGAGAAGGAAGCCTAGGCCTGCCTCAATTTTGAGTTCTTGCCTCAGCCTCCCAGGTGCTAGGACTACAGACATGTGTCACCAGGCTTGGTCTTATCTTGTTTCTTGTTTTGTTTTTGTTTTTTGAGACAGGGTTTCTCTGTGTAGCCCTGGCTGTCCTGAAACTCACTCCGTAGACCAGACTGACCTTGAGCTCAGAGATCCATCTGCCTCCCTAGTGCTGCGATTAAAGGTGAGCAACACCACCACCCCATTTATCTTGTTTTTCTAAGGAAATTTCTACCTAGTCATCATCATTTACATTTTAATTAAAGGTGCTGCATACATTAGGGGTGTGTGCATTTCAGATAACATGCCATTATGGACTGAAATCTCTGCATCTGTTAAGCATATGAAGCAGTGGGGGAGAACTTGTTTTATACAGAATATGCTATGGCAACCCTAAAGAACATGTCTTAAAGTTTAGGCTGTGACTATCTAGTGACATCTCTCATGTCAAGCCTAACAGAGAGCCTGGTTGGGTGTTGCTAAATCTAGAAGGGTGAAAGCAGAAAGAATAAAAGAAAATCATGAGCTGTGTTCTTACATTTCTGGAGTCTTGGACTTGTTCTTGCCGTTGAAGAACTCAGGGAGAGCCCTCCTTTCAATGGCATGAACACTGCAAGATAAATCACAATGGATTCAGGAGAAGGTATGGCGGGGGGGAGGGGGGGCAGGGGAAAGACCTGGAAGACGGGAATGGTAAGCAGCTCTAAAGTGCTGAGGGGGGGCCAGAAACTCCTGAGGACCTGGAGCTCCCTGAGAAGGAAGTGCACCCTGTCACCCACGGACTGGCTCGGGGCTGAATCGGGGAGGTACCTGTTATAGTCAAACCAGGCAGCGTAGCTAGGGATGATGATGTGGTGGGTCTGCTCAGTCACGTTGTCCTCATGCAGGTCTGGGCTCTTGGTCTGCTCCCCCTTGTTGCCCGCGCTGCTCTCGTCCTCGTCCTGTGGGTACGGAGGCTGCTGGACACCGAGTATTCCCACTCCCCAGAAACCCTCAGTTCCTCCTACACCCAGGGGCAAGGGTATTAGCAACAGGTGCTGAGGCTGAGCACCGTGGACCCTGGGCTCTAAATGGACTGGAGCTGAACAACAGCCAGAATTACTCTATGGTGGGAAAGCCCAGGGCAGAAGGAACTTTACAATCACAATCAGAGAGGTAGAGTCTCTCTAAACTGGCTCCACCTTGCCCGTGGTCTCCATGCTTTCATCCTCCTGCTCATCTGAAAGGGAAAGAAGACGTGGTTTAAGGCTTGAACCTCCAGAGGAGCAGAGGGGTCCGACTGGAAAGCCAGAAGGCCAGAGGAGGGCTTACCCAGGTCAGTCATGGTGCCTCCTTTGACTGGGGCCGACTCGGAGTCCTTCTTAGTGTTGACTGCCAGGAGAAAGAGCCGCCGGATCAGACATGTTGGCCAAAGTCAAGCCCTCACTTCTTAACTGGTAAGAGTTCTCCATATCTTGTTTTCTCGAAAAACTGTGAAACTCACTTGCTATTTTACTGCCTTACCTAATCAATGGTTTCATTTACCGTCCTCATCTATGTTATAAACTTCTTTGATTCTCCATCAGCATCCTGAGAGCCATTCTTGTCTTTGACTGGTCCTTGTTCCCCTATTTGTTTTCCCTTTATAATCTTTTAATGGACTGAATTTGAACTAGATTATTCTGTAGATAATGGTTAGATACCATCTCTTGATGCACTGGCAATTGAACCTACAGTGTTCTACCAGAGTTCCGGTCCCAGCCTCAAGACTAGTTTTTTTGAGACAGGGTTTCATGTATTCCAGGCCTCCAATTTGCTAAGTAATAAACCCTGACCCCAATTCTCTGCCTCCCCTCCTGAGTGCTGAAATTAGAGGTATGCACCACCAAGCCCAGTTACCCAGAACTCTTTTTATTTCTCCTCTTAAGTGTTTTATTTTGTTTTGGCTTTTTGAAAGAGCCTCAGTTGGAGAAATGGCTCTGCAGTTAAGAGCACTGGCTGTTCTTCCAGAGCTCTTGTGTTCAATTCCCAGCACTCACATGGTGGTTCACAAACACTGTAATTGTAGTCCCATGGAATCTGATGCCCTCTTCTGGTATGCAAATTGTACATGCAGATAAATACCCATATATATGAAATATATAAGTAACTCTTTTAAATTTATTTTTTAAGGAAAGAGACACAGATCCAAGCAGCTCAGGCTGGTTTTGAATTCAATACAGAGCTAAGACTGGCTCTGAACTCGTCAACCTGCTTTTGCCTGCTAAGGGCTAGGATTACAGGTATGGGCCACCATACTTGGCTCTTCTTTTTCTTTTAAGATGGTCTGATTAAGCTGTGTAGGCTGGCCTTTATGAGTCATTCTGCAGCCCAGTCAGGCTTTGAATTACTTACACCCTCCTACCTCAGCCTTTCAAGTAACTGGTATTATAAACCTATGCTGTACCACCAGGCCTAATGATCAGATCTCCCCTCTCCCCGACAGGGTTTCTCTGTGGAGCCTTGGCTATCCTGGACTCACTTTGTAGATCAGGCTGGCCTCAAACTCACATAGATCCACCTGCCTGTGCCTCCCCAAGTGCTGAAATTATAGGTACCACCACACCCAGCTGGTGGTATAATGTTCTTGTGGAATGTATACAATTTACCTTTGTTCATTCAAATGCTGATTTCTCTCCCCTAACTATCTGGTTTCATTCTGGACACTGTATTGTGATACTTATCCTAAGCATTACCTGTCTCAAGTTTGTGTAAACATGCCCCCATTTGTTCTCTAAATTGTTAATTAAAACATCTAGCCACAATGCTGAGCAATGGAGAGGGTAGGCTGAGACATCTTGGTTCAGAGTGGGAGGAAAGGAAGCAGGAGGAGAGGAAGGAGTAGGAGGGAGAGGGAAGAGCCAGAGGATAGGAAGGAGAGGGAGAGGGAGAAGAGGAGCAAAAGCTGGGAGAGGAGAAGCTGGAGAGAGGTCTTGGAACGATGTGGAGAAATGAACTGGACCTAAGACATCACTAAAAGCAAGTATAATGGGTGAATCTGAATAGTAGGAAACTATGAGGGCTTGGAGGTTTAGGATGAAGTAACTATTGCCCAGCATTGTGTTCTAGGTTAACAAAATAAATCCTAGTCTCTGTGTGGCTTGGTTATACAGCTGTTTAGGATTAATCGCATCATTAATAAATCAATAGGTCATCAATAGTAAATATTAATTATCTAATACAACACCCAGCCAATGTTTTTCTCTTTAAAAAATTCAAATTTATTATGATGTGTTTGAGAGTGCAGAGGTCTGCACTGGTTGTCTTCTGTCACTCTCCTCTGTTTGAGATGGTTTCCCACTGAACGTGGTGCTTATTGGTTCAGTTTGGCTGGGGCTAGGGCTCCAACCACTACACTCTGCTTCTTATGTGTGTACTGGGCATCGAATTCAGGTCCCATGATGAGTATCTCAACAGCTTTTTTTTTTTTTTTGAGCTAGGATCTCATGTACCCCAGGCTAGCCTAGAACTTGCTCTGTAGTGGAGGCTAGCTTTCAGCTCCTGGCTTTCCTGCTTCACAGGTGCCAGTGTTGCACAAGCATGAACTGTGCTGCACATGTGTGCACAAGCCACGCTGAATGTGTGGAAGCCAGAGGGTAACCTCTGAGGAGTCAGTGTTCCCCGTCCAGCTTGTTTTGAGGCAAGGCTTCTCTTGTTTCTGTTGCTGAGTATCAGTCACATGGGAGCTTTTTGGCCAATTCATATCCCATTTTGCTGTAGGAGTATTACAGCTACAGACACAAGCTATGGGCTCCAGGGTTCAGATCCAGGCCCCTAGGCTTGTGTGGCAAGCACTGCTACCCACTAAGTCATTGCATTTGCCCCCAGTGCCGTGTTGTTGTTTTCTAGTATTTATTTTAACCATGTCCATCTGTGTGGGTGTGTGACAATGCGCACGTGCGCAGGCGGAGCTGCAGTCCGGCGGAGCTGCGAGCCGCCTGGCATGGAGGCAGCGAGTGCCCTCACTTGCTGAACTGTCTCATCAGTTTCCCAACTCTGCTTAAAATGCTTTTGTCTAAAATGTTAAAATTTTCATTATTTCCTTTTTTTCTTTCTGTCTTTTTGAGACAGGGTTTCTCTGTGCAGCCTCGCTGTTCTGGAACTTGTGCTACAGCCATGAACTCACAGAGATCTGTTTGCCTCTGCCTCCCAAGTTTGGGATTAAACGCATGCACCCCCTGGTTAGATTTGTAGTATTTCTTTTTAATTTTTTTGAGATTTATTTTTACGTATATGAGTGTTTTGTTAAAATGTATGTGTGTGTGTCACTTCCTATGGAAACCAGAAGAGGGCATTGGATCCAATGGCACTGGAATTAGACAGTTGTGAACCATCATTGTGGGTGCTCAGAATCAAGCCTGGGTCCTCCAAAAGAGCAGGAATTGCTCCTAATCACTAAGCCAACAGTCCTACTTGGAGTCCACCCTACTCCATTTTTTAATGATAATGTTTGCATGTTTTCAAAATGGTTCTAAGGAAATATTTTGGTAGTGTAATTTGCATACTTTATCTTGAACTATTTTGTTGATGGGAATGTACAACCAAGAAGCTATGAGGGTAGAGAAAGTTCAGTCAGTAAAGCTCTTGCTGTACAGCATGAAGGTCTAATCAGTTCTCAGCAGCCCTGTGCAAAGCCAAGTGCAGTGGCACAAATGTAATCACAGTGCTGGGGAAGCAGAGAAATTCAGATCCCTGAGGCTTACTGGCAAGCCAGACTAGCCTAACCTTCAAGGCCTAGGTATCAAAACCCAAGGTAGAGAGTTGGCAAGACAGTGCAATGGAAAAAGGTACTTGTTGCCAATCCCTGGAACCCACAAGGTGGAAGGAGAGAACCAACTCCCACAAGTGGTCCTCCGACCTCCTCATGTGCACTGGGGCAAGTTCACTCATGCCCCCACCAATACATTAGTAAATATTAAAAGCACAAGGTACAGGCTCCTGAGGAACGGTACCTGAAGCTGACTTCTGGCCAGCACATACAGATACATACACAAGGGTTGAGAGGGCTAGGGTGTAGCTCAGTGTAGAGCATTTGCTAGCCCACAGGAGGTGCTCGAGTTGATCCTCACAGGGAAACAAAGACTGCAGACAACTGCAATCAGTTGTAGACATGTCCATGAGACATGGCTCTAAAGCAAGGGAATGTCCCAGGGTGATGATAATTTTGGAACAGAAAGCTATGTTAGATCTGGAAAATAAGCCCTTTCAGGAACTGGATGCAGCAGGGATAGGAAAGGGTGGGGGCTGGCCTGGGGATGCATTGGTGGCCCGCACCTGTTTTGGGGAGTGTCACCTCTTCTACATTTGGGACTGGAGAGGGCTCATCCATGTCCTTTGTCAGGTCTTCTTGCTCCTCTTCTCTGTGGCCTCGCTTTGACTTGGTATAAGGTGTTGAGGGTCTGGGAAGAAAGAGACATCTGAGGAAGTTAGAAGCCTATAGGGAACGAGAGAGCACTGTCAGGGCAGGGCTGGGTGGAACAGAAACTGGTACATGCAGAGTAATGGGGGCGGTGCTGCAGTCTTCTACTGGATGACTAAGCTTCCTTTCAGTTTAATGGCGACTTGTACTAAAAGCATCAAGCAAGTACATGAAGACCCCCCAATCCCTTTTAGACACCCAGCCAGGAGCCAGTGACTTCAAAAAATTGTTTCTTTCCTTTGATATGGCATCTGGAGGACAGTGCTGTGGGCCCAGTCCAAAGGCTACATACCCTTTTTTAGCATTTTTCTTCTTAGCTTCTGGGGTTGGCGAAGGCGAGGGAGAGCGCTTCCTCTTCTTATAGTTCCCACCCTTCTTGTCCCGTCTGTCTGAGTCTGGGCTGTTTACCTGCACAGCAGAGAACAGGATGAGCACCAGCCTCCACTTCCCAATGAGGCTTGTTCTTGGTTAAGAGCTAAGAGCTCTAACAACAAAAAGAATTTTCACCTCATCTGTCAATGTCTTGGCGGAAATCTTCTTTCGGCGGGAAACAGGGCTTTTGTCGTCACTGACTTCGTAGTCTTCCTCATTCATCCACTCATTGAAAGTGTCCGTGTCCAGGATCCATTTGGCATGAACCTGAAACGCAGTGGCAGATGGTGTTAGACTACGTGAAGCCCAAGTGGAGAGCCCCTGGTGTTCTTTTACGGGTGGAGGTACCAGAAGAGCTCACCTTCCTAGGCTTCTCGGGAGTGGGAGCGTCCTCCACAGCTGCTTCGATTTCACTAGCTGGGATCCATGTGTCGTAGCTGCCAGGAGAGATTCACCATGAAGTGGACAAGGGCTGGACTGTTGGGATGAAATGCAGCCCTGCACTCTTCTTTGCACAGAGATGGACCCCTGGCCTTGCATGTATTAGCTCTACCACTGGGTTAGACACACGGCCCTGCCCTTTTCCACTTACAAAACATATACAGCTGTAGAACTGTCCAATTACACTGGGATTCTTTTCACCACAAAGCAATAAAAGCATATTATAAAATATTTCAAGCTGCTGGGTGTGGCGACTTATGCATATAATCTCAGCACTCAAAGATTAAGGCAGGAAGGTCAATACAAGTTCAAGGCCAGCCTGACTTATGGAGAGAATTTAAGGCCAGCCTGGTCAGTGTAGTAAGACCTTGTCTCATAATAAAAATGTAGAAAGAGGGCTGGAGGTATCAGTGGTAGAACACTTGGTGAGCACAGGTTCCTGGACTCATGAAACTATCAACAATAAAACAGGAACAAAAACACTAAAGTCAGGCTTGGTGGTGCACACCATCTGATGCAACCTGAGCAGCAGAGTAAGATGGTCTCAAAAACCAAAACAGCAAACCTCTGAACTAACAAATAAAAACACAGAAGGAAAAAAAACTTTTGTTTTAAGTATAAAAACAATCTAGCACAGGTAACTACGAGAAGCTAAGACAGGACTCCCTTGAGTCTGAGGTCAGCCTGGATCACCTCGTAGTAAGTCCTGGGTACCTATGTCAACTCAAACCACTCCTTCAAAAAGAAAATTATATTACACTTGATGTCTTTGGTAACTTTTTAAAATCTTTTTTTTTTTCCCTGAAAGGGACATCATACTATGTCTCCCAGTAGTTCTAGGCTCAAGTGACATCCTGTACCTTCTGGGTAGCTAGAACTATAAATGCTAACCACTAATTCTCACTTACATTTGGCTATAAGCTATCCTGTTCTATCACTTTAACGGCTGCAAATAGCCCCGGGTATAAATTTGTGGAAACATTTTTCTACTATTACACTGTTTTAACTTTCATTTTGAGACATGACTTCACATAGCTCACATAGCTTAGTGTTGGTATAATGATCTTTTGAAACGTGTACACCTTGCCTTGTTCATGCAAATGCTGATTTCTCCCCCACCCATGGTTTGAATCTGGATATTGCATTGTGATACTTATTCTAGGCACCACCTGTCTCAACTTTGTGTAAACATCCAAAATAAAACAACCAACCACAATGTTGAGCAATAGAGAAGAAGGAGTAGGTCGGAGAGAGGAGGAGCCAGAGGACAGGAAAGAGGGAGGAACCAGAGGACAGGAAAAGTAGGAGGAGCCAGAGGACAGGAAAGAGGGGGGCAAAAGGGCCCGGGCAGAGCTAGGAGAGCGAGCTGGAGGACAGATCTTGGACGGACGTGGAGAATAAACCAGACCTAATATTTCACAAAAAGCAAGTATAATGGGTAAAATCTAAATTTTAGGAAACTATGAGGGCTTGGGCGTATAAGGGAGTAATTATTGCCCAGCATTGTGTTCTAGGTTAATTAAATAAACCCAGTCTCAGTGTGGTGATTTGGTTATACAGTTGTTTAGGATTAACAGCAAGCTTTACCTTAAGATAATATTAATCGATACATACAACAGCTTAGGCTAGTCCTAAACTTCCCAAAAAACTGAGAATGACTCTGAATTCATCCTCTTTCTTTGGTGTCTAAGTATTGAGATGACAGACGGGTGACTTCATGCTTCCCTTGTTTTACCATTTACATATCAAAACTTAGTGAGCACGGGCCAGCAGATGGCTCACTGGGTAAAAGAACTTGCCACAACAAGCCCTGACAACTGGAGCTAGATCTCTGGAACCCAAAGTAGGAGGAAAGCGTTGGCTCCCAATCCTGTACACATACAAGTGTGCGTGCGCACGCACACACACATACAGGAAGAAAAAGGCCAAGCGGGTAGAGCAACCCTTTAATCCCAGCGCTCAGGAGGGAGATGCTGGTGTATCTTTGTGAGTTCAAAGCTGGACAATAGAGCAAGTCAGGCTAGCCACGGCTGTAAGTGTGACCTTGTCCTAAACAAATATGTATGTACGTATATGTGCATATGTGTATGTATAATAAAAAGGAAAATGAAACTAAACCAGGGAACAACCCAGTCAGTAAGCATAAGGACCTAAATTCTACCCCCAGAACCTATATAGAAATGCCGGGCATGGGGCTAAAGAGATTGCTCAGCAGTTAAGAGCACTTGTTGCCCTGGCAAAGAACCTGGGATCAGTTCCCAGCACCCACAACCATCTGTAACTCCAGTTCAGGAGGATCTTTAGGCACCAGGCACACATATGGTACACATAGGTAAATGCAGGCAAACATTCATACACATAAAATTAAACAGACAATTCTGGGCATGGTGGCTTATGCTTGCAACCCATCGCTTCAGAGGTGCAGATGGTCGAATCTCCAAGGCTCTCTGGCCAGCCAATCTAGCCTAATTTGTGAGTTCCAGGCTAATGAGACCCTGTCTTGAAGGAGGTCAACAACATTCCTGAGGAAAACTGGAGGTTATGCCCCCTCTTTCATCCCCCTCCTCTCTCTTTCTTTTTCTCTCTCTCTCACACACAAGTAGACCAACAAATTTTTACGAAAAATTATTCTAAGCAGGAGTAGTGACATATACCTTTAATCCCAGAACTTTGGAGGCAGAGGCAAGCGAATCTCTGTTGAATTCAGTGCCAGTCTGGTCTACATGGTGAGTTCAAGTCTGGCTGAAATTACATAGTTAGACACTTGTCTCAAAACAAAATAGGCATGGTGTGCACAACTTTAATCCCAGCACTTACTCAGGGAGCAGAAGCAGGGAGATCTCTGTGAGTTTAAGGCCACAGTGTAAAAAAACAAGTTCCAGGATAGCCATGGCTGTTACATAGAGAAAGCCTGTCTCGAAAGCCAGCAAAGCAAATCCTGGGCAGTGGGCATGGTGATGCTCGTAAGCAATGTAAGTACTGAGGAGGCTAAGGAGTTCCAGACCAGCTTGATGTTTAGAGAGATGACTCAGTATCTAAGAGTAATTATTGCTCTTGTAGAGGGCCTAGGTTCAGTTCCTAGCACTTGCATGGTTCATCTGTAACTCTAGTTTCAGGTGCATACATACATGCAGGCAAAACACTCATACGTGTAAAATAAAAACATAAACTTAAAAAACTAAAACTAAGAAAAAGGGAACAAACATCCACACACAGCCAGTGCTCGCGCCTTTAGCACCAGCACTCAGGAGGCCGAGGCGGGAGGGCTGCTGCAAGTCTGAGGCCAGGCTGATCTACACAGCAAGTTCTATGCCAGCCTGGATTACATAACAAATGTCTGTATCCAAAACCCAAACAAGCAAACAACCCGACACAGCGCCTTGTTGCTCCGCACATGGCCTCCTGAGACACCCTCACCCGTCAGGACACTGACACAGCGCCTTGCTGCCCTGCGCCTCCTCACCCCTCACCCGTCAGGACACCGACAGCGCCTTGCTGCTCCTCACCCCTCACCTGTCAGGGTAGTAGCCCCAGTGCAGGAGGACCTGTTTATCCCTCTTCATGACAGGCCGGACCCATTCCTCTGCGGACAGAGAGAGGGAAGCACAAAATATGACTACACAAGGGCTCTAACTGAGCACTTTCCTGCCATATCGGGACACTCAGTAACAGGACCTAGGACCGCAAGGGACCCCAAGTCGCAAGTCGTCCTCCACCTGCCAGCCCAAGCCAGCCCAGCAGAGGCCAGGAAAACCCAAGTCTCACCTTCTTCTAGGGTCCCTGGGACCGGAAACACCACATGGGAGGCGTTGCTCTTCTCCTCAGAGATGGTTCCCTGGGTAGCACAAGGAAAAGCAGATGAATCTACTTCCTTCTAACTTACTCTCCGGTGAAAAAAAACAATTAAAATGTAACCTGCCTTTCCAAGTACATCTTTCTTGAAGTAGTATTAAAATTAGTGTGTATTTTCTAGCAACACCACCTTCACGGCAAAGAAACATGAGAATAATGATGCGTTAACACTGGAGAAAAGCGTTAAATGTCCCTATGGATAACCTTCTGTATAGATAGCCTACATATTGAAGATGTATGTGGTGCAGAAGCTGGAGGTCACCTGCAAGTGTCCAATATTACTCTCTACTTCGTAGTTTTCAGACAGTAAACCAGGAGCTTGACATTTCAGCTGGATTGGCTGGTTAAGGTGCCCCCAAGACCTACCTGTTTCTAGCTCCCAGCACACAAGATAATAGCTGCTTCTTATTAAAGAGTAGTTGCAAAGAACAGAGGTTTTATTGTGGTTATTTTAACATTATCGCTGTATGGTCCAGGTGGGCCTGAACGCAAGACCTAGCCAAGGATGACTTTGAATTCCTGGTCCTCTGCTTCTTCCCAAGTGCTAGGGTATACCCCTACACCTCACTTCAAGGTGGCCCTCATCTAAAATCAGGTCTCTCTACTTCAGTGGAAGATTCTCTCGTTCTCCCAGTCCAGTGCAGTGCCAAGGGGCAGCAATAAATCCATCAAGCCCGGGGGATGGAGCAAACAAACAGGACAACTTGTTGCTCAAAGTCTCAACTTTTGTCCTAAGCAGAAAGGGCCACAGCACAGTAGATGTAACACATCATCAGTCCCAGAGAAACAGTGCAAACCATGGTAACAATGTACAAATGGTAACAATGTATAAACAAGCCACTTGGTTGGGAAACCTCTGGCTTTCTTGCTACCCCTCCCACTCACCTGGTGTCTTTTTACAATGTCTTTTAATTTCCCTAGCAGTTTGGGCTCAATATCTGGGCACAGGAAAATGTTAGGTCGAGACAGGCAATTATTCTGTGAAGAGAAGAAGCAGGTGAGCCGAGGAAGAGCTATTTTGCATTTTTACTTAGGGGAGGGAAGTAGATGGGGGATGTGCTTGAATATTACCTGTACCAAGGATTTCTCAATGGTCATGAACATTTCCACATTGCGGTCCATGCGTGATGGATTCTGGAAATCGTAACGCCGCCTTATAAAGGGACAATAATCTAGTAAGTGACAGTTTATGTCTGAGGACATATGTCTGGGAACTTTTCCTTTTCTTTTTTTTAAGTTTATATTTTTATTTTATGTGTTGTGCTTGTATGTCTGTGCACCATGTGTGTGCAGTGCCTGTGGAGGCCAGAGGACGCCATGGGATTCCCTGGGCTTGGACTTAGAGAATGTCATGAGCAACCACGTGGCTGCTGAGAATGTGACCATGCATTCTGGAAGAACAGCCAGTGAGTGCTCTTAACGGCTAATCACTTTAGCTCCAAGGGTATATAACTTCTTAACAGGGGAAATTAGGAGGTGATCTTGTCACAAATTTTGCCCAAGTCACAGGGAAGCCAGGTGTTCTGGTCTTAAATGCACGAGTCACTATATGCATAACCCCAAAGGACAAAGCCTGAGAAGCCAGCCTGAGAATCCCCTTTGGGAGTTTCATTCCCAATTCATTCATGCGTGGAGACTATTTTGGCATGGCATCTATTTTTCCAATATAGCAAAATAAGAGACACATAGAATTTCTACATGTGTTCTCTCACTTCATAAGGGCCCCCCAAAATAAAGGGAAATTCTAAACTAAATATAAAAAGTAGAGAGAGAAGGTATCTTACCATCCCTGGTCACTCTTGAATTTGTAGGCAGCTGCAAGAATGTAGCACAGAGATCCTCCTGCTTTGAAATCTAGGAAACATTTGATCTACAAAATTGAGACAGGGAAGAAGTATGTGAAAGTTACACAGTACATTTTTTTTTCTGGCCACATAAAAATCCTTCCACAGAAATTCCACTCTAAACTCATCTCCCTCTCCAAGTAAGAAATGTCTGTTTTGTTTTTTAACACACCAAGCTGGGTTGGAATTTGTAGCAATTCCCCTGGCTCTGTCTCCCAAGTGCTGGGATTCCAGGCCTCACCACTCTCAAAACTGGGAACATTTAACCCACATGTCATTGCACATTTGACCTAGGAAAAGGAAGAAAAAAATACCAATTCATTTAAAAGTGTCACTTAGGGCCAAGCACTGTACTGGGTTACCTCATATAATACTGAAGAAACACAACAAAGTAGTTCTATTAATTTCACAGAGATTAAATTGTCAAGACTCATAAAGATTGCCTCAACAGTCATAACGTAGCACAACCAGGAATACACACAATTTTGTTCAAACCCCACTGTCCCCCTTTAGGAATTACATTCATTTACTCATTTGAGTCTCTCTTTTTCTGTGTGTACTAGTGGACATCGCCAGGTATCAGTTCTCTCCTTCCAGCAGTTCAAGGGACTAGGTCTGAGCACCTTCTTGAAGATAGAATTCAGTGCCTCTTACAGGCTAGACAAGTGCCCCTTTTCTAAAAGTTTAAGACAGGGCATGCTAAGCTTCCTGGGCTGGCTGGGATCGCGACGCCTTCTTGACACAGGCTTCTAAGCAGTGGGTGTGTCAGTTGTGTTTCACCATGACTGACCTCAGACCTTCCACTCTTTATTTGACCTTTTTAGATTTATTTATGTGTATAAGTGTTCTGCCTACATGTGAATCATATGAGTGCCCATGGATGTTTGTAAGCTACCATGTGGGTACAAGGAATCAACAGGTCCTCTGCAAACGCTCTCACCACTGAGAGCTCTTCAGCTCCCCCAATTTCACACCCTTTAAAGCAAAACCATGAGAGACACACTGAGGACTAAACCTGACATTCTCACATTAGCTGCTGCACAGAGCTTTTCTAAAATAACAGGAATGATCAACTGGGGCCTAGGTCAAACTGTAATGCCCTGCCCACTAACGGAGACAGTAAAAAATAAATCTCCCAAAACTGTGAAATCTGAAACAAAAAGGTGGGTATTATTTTTGTTTTTCTTTTGAGACAGGGTCTCATGACATAACATACATTGTCTTTTTAAAAACTTTTATTTATGCCGAGTGTTCTATCTGCATGAACACCTGCACACCAGCAGAGGACATCAGATCACATCACAGATAGTTAGGAGCCACCACGTGGTTGCTGGGAATTGAACTCAGGACCTCTGGAAGAGCAGTCAGTGCTCTTAACCTCTGAGCCCAATACACTGTCTTTGAATCACTATGTAGATGTGGATGGCTTCCAACTTTTAATTCCCCTGTCTCATCCTCCCTAATTCTGGGATTACAGGCACATAGAAAAGAAAAGAAATTTAAAGACCAAAACAAAAAACTCCCTTTCCAGTTTGGAAGATCTGTCCCCCTCCCCTAAACTCACCGGCAGTTTGGTGAGCGGCGCGTTGCTGACATGTTTGCCAAAAACCTCCTCCTGGAACTGGAGCAGCTGGACGACCAGGCTCGACAGGGACTTGTTGGTCGGCGGCTCTGCCTGTATGTACTGGGGAAGGAGGGAAAGGAAGAGAGAGACGCCACAGAAATTCTCTACCACCTCTCGTGTCTTTACCCTGAGTTCTTGGAAGCACCTGGGGCAGACAAAACTGTGCCTTTCTCCTCCAGGGCTCCAGGGCTCCTGAGTTCTCCAGCCTGCACTCTGGGGACTGGCAGCCGGGGAAGCTTTAGAGTCTTCCTTAGCGGCACCCTGACACTGGAGCTGGCCACCTCATCCCCAACCAACACTAAAAATTTGAAGGATTATGGAGTTGAAGGCAGAGAAAAAAAAAATCCCTCTGAGGCTGTAAGTGGCACACAATGTATTTCTCGGGGGAACATGATAAAAGACCAAGCTTCTGCCCATAATGGTGTCTTAAGAGAACAAGGAGGTGAGGCAGGACAAGCTGACTTAGAAACTAAGCCTGTGCATTTTGCTTCTACTGAGCCTGGGCACTGATTGGCATTGTAGGGTCTCCTCTCTAGCAAGGAGAGCAGGCTTGATAACAAGTAGCAAGACATAATCTACCCTTTTCGAGGAAACAATGACCTCAAACATTTCCTTATAATGCTACCTGGAATCCTACCTTTCTGTTCTGTTCACTGAGCCAAGAAGCTAACTTTCTCTTTACCTTTTGACCTTATTTCTTCTACACTAATCAGAGCCAGCACCTCTCGGTGGGAGGTGTAAAGAGATCCGAGGAGGGAGAAGTAAATGACAAAGAGTTAAGTATGTGAAAGCCAAACCAGGTCACAGCTGTCAATGCCCTCAGGGCTTCAGACTAAGACCCTAGCCTGATCTCCCTTCAAAAGGTCAAAGGCAGAAGAATGGGGACCAGAGCCTCCTGCTGTGGGTACTCAAAAGTCACAGACCTAACAGCTGTTTGTCAAGACTCTGACACCCACAGAGACCCCAAACAGTGTCAGGGCCAAACTCAAACCAGAACTAGTGGAGCGTTTTGAAGCTGTCCACTGTATTCTGACAGGCTGCAAAGCTGGAGTAGGGAGAGTTGGGGGTGTAAAACAAAGCTGGAAAAAGGAGTCTTTAGCTGGGGGTAGTGAGGAAGCCATATCCAGGGGAAGAAAGGAGAAAGACAGCCTAGAGACCATAAAGACACAAGAATGTTATTTGGTTAAACAAGAAAAAGAGCGAGCGCGCGCGCGCAGGAGACAGGTAGGGCGTCCTGAACCCTTTTGTTCGGCACTCTTATTATTTCCAGTTACGGAGTGGGGGTGGGGATTAGCGATACGAAGCTTATCGCAGCCTCCGGACCTCAGACCCAAGGCGACGCTAGGCTGGGCTGCAGAACGACTTCATTGTGCAAGGAAGGCTTGGGGGGCTGCTGCCCTTCAGGAGGGGAGGGGGGCTGCCTGGGGCACAGGTGACTCCCCAGGTAGAGGCCCTCTCGACGGCCCTCCCCGAGCCCGGTGACCCTCCCGCTTTTCCGCCCGTGTGAACGCACACAAAGCACCGGGGAGGCCTGGGCCGCGCCGGTACCTGGCTCGGCGGGGAGCTCGGGCGGGCGAGCGCCGCGGCCCGCGCACCGGAGAGGACAGGGCGCGCGGCCCTCGGCCGGCCGGCGTGGAGGGCGCGGGGAGCCGGCCGCCGCCCCGGCCGCGGGGGCTGCACCGGGCGGAGGGCGCGGCGGGGGCGGGGGAGGGGCGAGGCCGGGGGCGCCCCGGGAGCGCGGGCCCTTTGTCCCGGCCCCGGCCCGCCTCACCTTCTTGTAGTTCTTGCCGAGCCAGAGCCTCACGTTGTCGAACTGGCTCACGGTGTCCGCGGCCTCGTAGTACTTCACGTTGGGGCCGCCGTCCTTCTTCCGCACCGCCATCTTCTCGGGCTCGGGCCCCGCCGCCTCCCGCCGCCCGCCCCGCGCAGCTCAGCTCCCGCCTCCTCCTCCTCCGCCCGCCTCCCGCCGCCGCCGCCCGGGCCCCGGCCCGCGGAGCGCCCCCTGCTGGCGGCGGCGGCCCCGGGCGCCCGCGGGCGCCGTCCCCCCGGCTCGCCGCGGGAGCCCCGCCCGCCAGCTCGGTGGCCCCCGCCGCGCCCGCGGGCCCTCGAGCCCCGTCGCTCCGAGGAGCGGCCCGCACGCCTCCCCGGCCCCCTCCCAGCCCCAAGGGTGTCCACCCCGGGGCTCTGGTGAGGGGCCTCTTCCCTCTGACCTCCCGGTCCCGACAGCCGCCGCCCGGCGAGCTGTGTGGCCGAGGGACCGGCGGGCGGGCGGGAAGGGGCGCGGCCGCTCTGCTCACACGGCCCGCGGTGGCTGCGGACCCTTTCTGTAAGCGCGCGGCAGGGCTCGGTTTCGGGAGTCACGGTGGCCGAGTGGTTAAGGCGTTGGACTCGAAATCCAATGGGGTTTCCCCGCACAGGTTCGAATCCTGTTCGTGACGGCAGGCTTGTTTTATTTTTTTTCTTCTTCCTGAGTAAGTTGAGGGGACCCAAGCCCTCACACGGGTCTGTCTATCTAAATGAGGAAGTGAAAAGGTTGCACCACATCCCTGGGCTAGGTTGGCACAGCATACAAACTGACTTGTGCACCTGTGCTTGCTTAGGACACCAGGGTTCTGTAATGTTTCATGGGACAAGGAAGAGTTGTTCTGTTTGGGGATGTGGGTGTTGTGCAACAGTCAAACCTGAAACTTCTAAAGAGGGCATCTTTGGAATTCATGACCAGAGCTCACGCCTTGAAGTATGATGACACTTGAGACCCAAGAAATAAGCAATCTGTCATTTGGAGTTTTCTTTTTAAATTTTAGACAGGGCCTCATGTATCCAGGCTGCCCTTGAACTTGCCATGTATCAAAGAATGACCTTGAACTTGAGATCCTCCTGCCTCTGCCTCTCAAGTGCATGTTTATGTGGTGCTGGGACTGAATCCAGGGTTCAAGTCTATGCTATTTAATTGTTGTTGAGCTGTATTCCCTAGCCCTCATTTAAATTTTCCTGAGATTAACTTCGGGTTTCACAATCCTAGGAGGGGGCCTAGGGAAATTTTAACTCTGCAGATCCCAAGTCTGAGCCAATGCTGGCTAAAATCACTGTCAACTTCTCTCTTACATTACCTTGTTCTTGGTGGACACACTTTGTTCTTTTATATTTCATTTCTTGCATAGCAAGACCTGCTGCAAGGAGGATCTATGAGAATTTACGGAGCATTCTGTGTGCTCTGCCATAGCTTCCCTCTTTCTACGCTGGCTCAGGGCCTCCCCAGCATCCCTGCCACCACTCTGGCTACCCTCCATCACTCAGATCCTCTGCATTCCTTAGGCTAGCCCTCTTTAATGCACTCTGGCTAGAACCTGTCACCCTTCCCTCACCAGTCAGTGAGTTGCAGGCAAGGAGTCTTTGCTTGCTTGCTTTTGAGACAGTTTTGCTGTAGCCCAGGCTGGCTGTGACTTGACAATCCTTCTGCCTTGATGCCCGAGTGCTGAGATTACATGAGCTACCACACCCATTTTTCAAGGAATCTCTTCCACAAAAAACAAATTCTATTTATTCTACCTTCTAAATATGTTTTAAACCAAACTTGTTTCTTCAGGGATGAGTGTCAAAGCCTTTATTTGAAAAGTTGTGGTAGGCTGGGTAGAGTGGTCTATGTCTTTAATCCCAGCACTTGGGAGGTAAAGGCAGGTGGATCTCTGGGAGTCCATGGCTGACCTGTCTACTTATGAGGAGTGTTTTCAGGACGGGTAGGGCTACTTAGTGAGACCCAGTCTACCTGTGATTTCATATATGTTTGGGTGTACTAAGGAAGCCATGCACCCCCGAATCCCAAACACCTCCGTGGCTGTGTGATTCTTCTCTTAGCCATTCTAATCGAGATTTTGCTAAATTCCATCATGTGGTTATCTGGCCTTGCTTGGGCTGTTCTGTGGTTGAGCACTCTCATCCTTACCTCCTCAGGCTCCATGTAAATGTTGACTGGATATGATGTCACGTGTGTATAACCCCAGCACTTGGGAAGCTGCAGTAGGAAGATTGCTATTAGTTCAAGGTGAGGCTGATAGCTGTCCCTCTGTGAGAAAGGACTGGAGATGCAACTCAGCTGCTAGAGTACTAGGACATATGAAACCGTGGGTTCAACCCCTAGAATTGGGTGGGATGATTGCATACCTGTAACCCCAGCACTCAAGAGGTGGAAGGAGGATTGGAAATTCAAAATCATCTTGTGCTACAAGCAAGTTTGAGGCTATCCTGTGCTATGTGAGACCCTGGCTCAAAAACAAAACAAAAACCACAAAAACCGGTGGTTAGAGAGATGGCTCCGAGGTTAAGAACACTGCTCAGGGATCCAGAATTCACTTCCCAGCAACCACATGGTGGCTCACAACCATATCTAGTGAAATCTGGTGCCCTCTTCTGGCATTCAGGTGTACATGCAGGCAGAACACTGTATACGTAATAAACCTATCTTAAAATAACAAAAACCTTTCTGATGTGTTCATCCTCCACTCAGATCTTTGAATGTTGTGTGTGTCTGCAAACTAGAATCTAAGTGTCCTAGTGAGTTGGTGTTTTTGCTATTGGCATATTTTCAACAAAGCTTTAAACACAGCTATGACCAAAGATGTATATAGCAACTAATAGAATCCCTTTTCTGCTTTCTGTCTGGAAAACAAAACCAATTGACCAGCAGAGGGCAGTCAAAAGCCATGTTGTGAAGGGAAGCCCCCACTCCCACCCCCGTTTACAAAATGGAGGCTGCAAGATGGTGGCAACCCAGACTAACTTGGAGTGCAAGTACTTGAATATCATTCCTTCCAATCTTAGATGCTTCGCTCCGAACTTTTAGGTGTGAGACACCAGCGTCTGTGTCTGACAGAGACTTTGCATTTCTAGTTAGGCATACTGGTACATCCTTGTGGTCCCAGCAAGGACAAGGCAGAGGCAGGAGGACTGTGAGTTAAGTGTCAACTTGGGCCACACACTGAATTCAAGGCCAGTCTGGACTGTGAGGAGCGCCTGCCTCAAAAGGCAGTGTAAAAGATTACTCTACCATCCTAGGCTTACTTTAGCTCCTTTCTTTCTCACCTGTCTTCCACCCCAGGAGACTTCATCTGTCCTTTTGACTTCCTGTTGCATAAGCTAACCTCTCTCTGCCCCAGTTGGTGCTTTACTTCTCCCCGATTTACCTTCACTGAGGTTTACAATCCTGCTCATTCTTCTGTAATCTTACATCTTTGTCTTAGTGTCTCTATTGCGGTGATGAAACACCATGACCAAAAGCAAGTTTAGGAGAAAACGGTTTATTTTGCTTATACTTCCACACCATAGTCCATCACTGAAGGAAGTCAAGGATCAAACAGGGCAGGAACCTGGAGGCAGGAGCTGGTGCAGAGGCCACGGAGGGTGCTGCTTGTTCAGCCTGCTTTCTTATAGAACCGAGGACCGCCAGCCCCGGGATGGCGCCACCCACAACCTTCTGGGCCCTTCCCCATAATCACTAATTAAGAAAATGTCCTATGTACTTGCCTATAGCCCTGTCTTGTGGAGGCATGTTCTCATTTAAGGCTTCCTCCTCTAAGATGACCCCAGCCTGTGCCACGCTGACATAAACTTAGCCAGCACCACCTTGAACTGCTCCACTGGGTCAGCACTTCATGGACTCAGAACAAAGACACACACTTTCATATGACAACTCCAAATCAGAATATAATGAAAATAAGAATTTTCTTATTCTATACAGGGTCTTTTGTTTGAGACAGTGTTTCTCTGTGTAGCTCTGGCTGCCCTGGAACTTGCTCTGTAGCCCAGGTTGGCTAGATAGTATCTTACTATGTAGCCCAGCTTAGTCAAAGCTATTATTTTCTTCTCTCAGCCTCTTCAGTGTTGGAATTATAGACAAGCACCATCGTTCCTTGTTTTTTTCAAGATGGGGTTTTTCTTTGTTGCCCTGGCTGTCCTAGAATTCTCTATGTAGACCATGCTGGCCATGAACTCAGAGAACCACCTGCCTCTGTCTCCTGAGTGCTGATATTTAAGGTGAGCACTACCATGTCCAGCCTGTTTTGGTTTACGAGGTCTTACTACAGTCCAGGCTGGCCTAGAACTTGCTGGGTAGTCTAAAATGGGTGCTAACTCCTGCCCCTTCTTGGTGCTGGGGATTGAACCTGGGACCCTGGCATGCAAGTCTACGCACATCCCTCCTTAGCATGGACTTGAATTCTCAGTCTTCTTGCTTCAGCCTTCTGCAACTTGGAGTACAGAGATGTAACTGTCACATTCAGGGAACAGAGAAATGACAAATATGCATGGACAGAAACACTGAGAAATGTTGGGATTAAGTAGACAGGGCTTTGTGATGGGAGCTCAGTGTCGTTGTTATATTTATTTGAACAGAGAAGACACAGGGGGTTGCACACATCTGAATAAAGAGCCAGGATTATTATACACAGCTGAACAAGGAGGTAGGTTTAGTTAATCTCAGTAGAAGACACTGTAGAGGAATGCTCCTCAGGCCATAAATATCATGGAGGAGGGAGAAAGCTATGGTGGACAGTTTCCACACACTATCAACATCTGCACATGGATAAGAGGAAGACTTTGCTACCCTTCTGAGCGCCATGGTGTGGGAAGCTTTGTATTTCCCATGGGTCTGAGATTATGGTACTTTACATGTGCCTGTGGAGGTGAGGGGACATTCTTTTTATTATTAATTATAATTTATTCACTTTGTATCCCAGCTATAGCCCCTTCTTCCCTCTTCCCCTCCCCAAGGGGGCAGCTTTCAGGAGTCCTCCCACACGCGGCCTCAGGGAACACTCACAGCTCCAATCCTGGAGCACTTACCTTTCACTTGGTGAAACACTGTGCTGCTACTAGTTTTTATTTTACCAAGTAAAGTGTTTGTCCTTCTGCCTCGAGCTTCCTACTATCTATATACCTTTTGGTCTGGCTAAATTTATTAATTTAAATTTTATATATATACTGTGAACTATACATTTGAATATATCGATATTAGCACACACAAAATTGTACTATATTTACATTTCCTCCCTTTTTTCTGCCAATCCATCTCACATTATCCCCCAAATTAATGCCTTTTTTTTTTTTTTTTTTTCTTTTTGAGGCATGGTTTCACTATGCAACCCAAGCTGGCCTTGAATCTACAGAAATCCATTGGCCTCTATCTCCTGAGAGCTGGGATTAAAGATGTGCACCACTGTGCCCAACCCTCCTCTTTCTCACACACACACAAGTAATTATAACCTGCTGAGTCCATTTAGTGTTGTTCGTATGTACTTTTATTAGGGCTGACCACTGACTGGATAACCATTTTGGGGTTCAACCCTGAAAAGATAAAATTCTTCCTCTCTCAGCAGTCATTGCTTGGAGCTTTCCATCAGAGGTGGGCCTCCATCAATGCCCCTTATCCACACTGGCATGTCAAGTGCTGTTGCAACTGTTCAGGTCTTGTTTGGCCATATTGTTTTAAGTCTCATGGGGACAGCTCCCTGTCATATAGAAAACAGAATCTCAAAGCGCATGTCCTCATCCTCTGGCTCTTCCAATCTTTCTGCCCTCTCTTCCTCAATATTCCCTGAACATGTAGTGGTTATATTGTAGATGTATCAATTGATACCAGGTGTCCTGCAGCTAGTTATTTCTGTATTTTGATCAATTGTGGGTTTCTGTAAGGGTCTCATGTCTGCTTCAAAATGAAGCTTCTCTTATGAGGGTTAAGTAGTTAGGATGCAGTAGTTGGCTACGTTTACAAGGCATGAATTCTCCCTATTTATTGGGCCTTAAATCCAATTGAACAGTTACTATTGCATGTTTAGGGTTATCTTGCCATACTGGTTGTTTTGCTTCATAGTCTGTATAGTTAAGTAGAATTATTTGTTTTCCCCTTTGGAAGCTTGCATAAGACCTCCTGGTACTATGAAAGCCTGTCCTTGGAAGAAACTTTCTGGTTAGATCCAGCTTACTTTCTCTCAGTCTGTAGGACCTGTTTCTTCCCAGGAAATATTTTACATCTCAACAGGGTAATCCTCTCCATGTGGCTGATTCCTGTTCTGCTGTTCCCATACAAGCAGCAGCAGCTAATACCACTCTCAATGACCTTCTCAACTACAAAATTGTAGCTTCTAGCCAAAATATGTTTTTGGGTTTTTGCTATTAAGACAGGGTTTCTCTGTGTAACAGGCTTGTCTGTCTTGGAACTCACTGTGTAGACCCACCTGCCTCTGCCTCCCCAAGTGCTGCCATTACGATGTGGGTCACCATGACTAGCTTTTGTGTCTTCTCAATGTGTACTTTCTTGAGACGGGTGTCATGTAGCTTCAGAACTCAGCATGTAGCAGATGACATTAATTTCCTGTCCACCTTGCACTCCCTCCCACAGACTGGGATTATAGGCACGTGTCACTACAAGTTGCTTTATCATTTATTGTTGCGATAGGGCTGGCTTGGCACTTTAATATACAGTCTGTTTGCCTTGTACACATGGAAGGCTTCTGACTTCAGTTCCTGAGTGCCAGGATTGCAGGCATGTGCCACCTCATCTGCCTCTATTCTTTTTATTTGCACTAATTCCTAGAATCCTTGATCACCTCTGGGCAAATAACTTCCAAATCCATCTTTTTTTTTAAATTATTTTCATTTGTGTGTCTGCATGTATACTACATGTAAGCAGGTGCCCAAGGAAGCCATAGACAGTAGTTCTCCTAAGCTGGTTACAGGTGGCTGTGAACTGACATGGGGTGCTTAATTCAGGTCCCTTCTGTCCACCACAAAAATCAAACTTAGGCGTGATGTCATCAGGCACCATCACCAGGTTTGAGACAGGCTCTTACCACATGGCCTTGCCTGGCCTGGAGCTCACTGTGTAGACCAGGCCAGCCTTGAACTCACAGAGATCCACTCACCCCGCCTTCCCAGCACTGGGACTAAAGGGAGACGCCATCATGCTCAGTTTATGCTTTATTTACATATTTTGGATTTTCAAATCAGTATTTCTGTTATAGACTTGGCTATATAGGGTTTCTTTGTGTAGCCTTCACTGTCCTAGAACTCACTCTGTGGACCAGGCTGGCCTCAAACTCACAGAGATCCACCTACCTTTGCCTCCTGAGTGTTGGGATTGCAGGGGTGTGCCACTATGTCTGGCTATAAAACGTTGTTGTTGTTTTTTTAAATAATCTTTTAGAAGTAAAAAATGAGCTAGAGGGGCTAGAGAGATAGCTCAGGGGTTAAGAACACTGACTGTTCTTCCAAAGGTCCTGAGTTCAATTCCTAGCAACCACATGGTGGCTCACAACGATCTATAATGAGATCTGGTGCTCAGATACACATGCAGGCAGAATGTGGTATAATTAATAAATAAATAAATCTAAAAAATGAGCTAGAGATGCCTTAGGGGTTAAGAACACTTGTTGCTTTTGCAGAGGACCTAGGTTTGACTCCCAGCACCTACACAGTGGCTCACAACCATCCACAACTCCAGTTCCAAGGAACCTGACTCCCTCTTTTGACCTCCCCATGCATCAGGCATACATGGACAGCACATAAAGGGAAAAACATTCAAAAATAAATATTAAAAATTAAAAGATAGCCAGGTATGGTGCTATACACCTTCAATCCCAGCAAAACCAAAAACCCAACCAACCAAAATTTATACATGTGTGTCTGTACATGAGTCCCCACAGAGACCAGAAGACGGTATTAGATCCTATGACGCTGTTGTTACGGGTATCAACTGCCTGATTCAGGTGGTGAGTTCTCAACTCCAGTCCTCCAAAAGAACATTATGAGCTGGGCGTGGTGGCACACGCCTGTAATCCCAGCACTCAGGGAGACAGAGGCACAGAGTTTGAGGCCAGCCTGGTCTATAAAAGTGAGAACAGGACAGCCAAAGCTACACAGAAAAACCCTGCCTCGGGGGTGGGGGAGAGAACATTATGATTTCTCTCCAGCTCTCACACAGCAATGAGTCCAGTATAGGTTGTAAGACCTGTGGTAGCTATTCTTGGTTGTCAACTTGACTAAATCTGTAATTAACTAAAACTAAAAAGGCTGGGAGAGATTTTTTTTAATTAAATAATTTGAAGTACACTTACCTTTGATCCAGATCTTTTAAGGTGGGAAAGATTCACTTTTAATCTGGGCCATGTCTCCTGGTGGCAGCCTAAGTAGAGGACATGAAGAAGGGAACCCTCTCCTTGCCTGCTTACCTGCATTCTCATTGGCAAGTCCATGACCTCACTGGCATTAGAGCCTGCTTCTTCAGGATTCCAGCATATACAGAAGACCTGCTGAGACATTCAGCCTCATGAGCTAAACAATTGCTGGGTTCTTTGACTTCCCACTGGTAGAAAGCCAGTGGGACTTGCTGGACCATAGCCTGTAAGCCACTCAAATAAATCCCCTTTATATCTACATATGCATGTATGTGTATCTATCTACACACCTACCTTTCCATTCTATAAATTGAACCCTAACAAAAAACCCTTGTCTAGGAAAAAAAAAAAAGTCGGATGGGATCTGTGCGGAGGCATCCCCAGCACTTGGATGGCACATGTCCATGCGTTTAAGGCTAGCCCAGTCTGCGAGTTTCAGGCAAGCCAGCCGAGGCTACACAGTGAGACTATCTCTAAGATTTTTCTAGCCTAAAACAAACAAATAAACAAATAAGGTACCATTGATGACAATAAAAATGAACAGCTGGGAATGGAGAGACTGTTCAATGGTTAGAGCACTGGCTCCTCTTCCAAAGGTGCATAGCCAGCCAATTCCCAGCACGCACATGGTAGCTCACAACCCTTCACAATTCCAGTCCCAGGGGATCAAATACCCTCTTCTGCATTCCTTACACAACAGGCATGCTTGTGGTACACAAACACATATGCAGGCAAAACACTTATATGCATAAATAAAAAAAAAAAGAACTGCTTCAAGGGGCAAAAAGGGTATTTCTCTGACGGAGGCACATGTCACTTCTCAGTGTTCCACATTGTGAACGCATCTCAGCAGGAAGCTCAGGCTGGCCTGAAACTCACCATGTAGAACAAATGGCCTCTGACACAACAATCCTCCTGCTTCAATCTCCAGAGTGCTAGCACTACAGGTGTGCATCTCAGCAGCTGGGTCAACACCTGATCAGGTTCTGTGCTTGAAGAGCGATGGCTCAGAGAGCTCAGCGCCCTTCCCGCCAATTTAAGGATCCCAAGAATTCCATTAGATTTGCATCAGTGCATGATAAAGGGCCAGCAAGCTCAGTGGACACTCGTGGGCTGTAGAGACGGCTCAGTAGAAGAACAGCAGCTGTCTTGCATAGCACCTAGGTTCAAACCAGTATGGTAGTTCACAACCGTCTGTGACTCCAGCTGTAGGAGATCCAATGTCCTTTTCTGGACTCTCTGGGCAACAGCCATGCATGTGGTGTACAGACATGCATGCAGGCAAAACACTTATACGCACAAATCACCCTTAAACACAAACACACAGGTGGCTTTTCATAGCAGGGATAAGGCAGTAACAAGTGTTTGGCAAGTGTGTGAGCAGGGTGTCCTGTTTGATTACTCTGTCTTAGTCCTTTAAACAGCTCTGGCTGTCCTGGAACTCATTATGTAGAGGCTGCCCCAAATTCACTGAGATCTGCCTACTGGGATGATTAAGGGCACGCTCCATACACCTGGCTGCCTTATTCCTTTGAGACACTGTATGTCACTGAACTTGGAGTGAGGACAGGGACCAGTGAGCACCAGTGCGCCTCCCACCTCTGCCCACCCACACTGTGAGGGAGTTTTTTATGCAGGGGCTGGGAATTTGAACTCAGATCCTCATGAATGTGCAGCAAGAGTTCTTACCCCCAAGCCACCTCCCTTATCAAAGACTTCTGTTTGAAGACAGTAGGAGAGCTGTTTCAGGTTTCCTCCCTACCCCCAGGAGCAGAAGCTTCCTTACTTGCAGTAGGCTTCTAGATCAAAGGTACTTGCTGAAAAGAGGTGATAAGAAGTCTTCTTAAATGTTCCCCAAATGCAGTAACATTTAGGAAAATAATTCAGACTAAAGGCAAACTATGAAGAGAATACAGTTAAGCTCACTAGAAACAGGAAGGAACAGAACACAAAGCATGTAAAGTGTATACAATGCTCAGACAGACATTCTCTTAAGGCAGAGGTCAGTCTACGGTATATCACCAAGCAAGGAAGACAGGCAATGAAAATGAAAGTCAGAGCGAGGAAGAATCCTCTCTGCAAGGGAGTGACTAAGGACTTAAGAGTTGAGGGAACAATTTATTAGTGCAGTGAACACCATGGACAGCACATACAGCACAGAGAACTGCAGACACCTCTGCAAAGGGTGGGAAGCTTCAGCCTCCTCGCTCATCTGAGAGGAAGGATGGAACAGTGTAGGCCTGGGCAAGGCAGACAGAGGCAAAGAGGAATGAAGAAATGCAACAACCAGATTAAGTATAGCAGCCTTTTCAAATTCCTGAGCTCAGTGCCCTGGAGCTGGAACATCCACCTTTTCCTTATGGTCCTAATCCCAAAGGAGCCATGACTGAACTACCCAGACCAAGAAATAGTAGGCCAGCCTGGGATGGAGCTCCCAGAAGCCACAGTGCCGTGAAGGGGAGCAATGATCTCTCCAGCCTCACGCCTACCTGTGCTTTTAAAATAATCACAGCTACTATTCCTCCTTGCTCACTCTACCGGGGAACCCAGCAATGACCTGGGACAGCCTAGAATGGACCCCAAGTCCTTAGGTAGACTTTAATTAGGCCGTGAATTCAGCCTGCTTGGAGACAAATCTAATTTGCCTGGTGAAGGTTAGAACCCACATAAACAGAAGTTTCCTCAGTAAACGGGAGAAGAGTTGCCTTCAAATGTACACCACACTTAATTCTAGGGCTTTACAAGGAGATTCTAAGGGGGTGGGAACAAACTTCTTCATTGGGCACAGGCATCAATGCTGGACTACCACAGCCAAAGCGCCTGTCTCAGGTAGGGTGATGGAGGGGAGGGTCAGAGCAGGCACCAAAGATCGTGCTGAAAAGAAAACATAGAAAACAGATCCTACCCAGCCCCACCCTACCCAGAATCCCCACAACAGGAACAGCAGAAAAAAAGGTTTTAAGTTTTGATTTTTTTTTCTCCTTTCTTTAAAAAAAAAAAAAAAAGTAAATAAATTAAATTGCCAATAATGTGGCTGTGCTGGAGAGGAGGGTAAGCACAACCAAGCCATTCTATGAAAACAGACGGGAACAGACGGGATTTGTGACTCCGCAAATATAAACAAACAACACCGAAGGAAATCAAACTAAGTACAATCAGAGGGCTGAAGAGGGGCCTGAGGAGGCACTGTGGACATGCCACAAGAGGCAGGGCCCATCCTAGATCAGCAGACGACAGCTTCCTGCCATGCATGGACCCCAGTGGTCTCAACCCCTGCCCAGCCCTGCCTTCCCCTAATTATGAAAAAATGTAGGAAAGAGTAGTTCAAATGGACATCTCAGCATCCCACCCCATGCCCCAAGCAAGGCCTGCACCTTCAAGGTGGGCTGGACAGGGGTGCACTCCACAAAGGTCTTCCCCAAGGGCTGTCAGTGATGACCACCAAGGCCCTGGCCTCACTAGTCACTGGGAGTCTGGTCACACCCTTAGCTCTTCTGCTGGGTGCCTGCTCTTCAGAACTGCTCTCTCAATGCTGCATGGAGTAAGCAAGCCTGCCTGCTCAGACTCCTTGGTTTTAGAAGAGAGGGAAAATTAGATATTCCTCACTCCACCCTGATCCTCTTGGGAAAACAAATTTCTTTGTGCTTTCTGAAACTATTTGGGAACCAGGGATCTTAGGCAGGAAAATACAGGAAGTGAGGATTTTCCCACCCAGACTGAACACTCACAGACATTGTGGGGGAGGAATATGGCAAAAGGCAGGAATTTGGGTCCATTCTCCCCAACCCCCCTCCCGGCCCATGCTGAAATGCTGAACAAAGTGCCCTAAGGTCCTTCGTGCCAGAAAAGCAGGGAGCATGTGGCTCAATTACAAGCCGTGGCGTAAGGACAGTGGAGAACTCAGGGTTCAGCTGCCAGAGCGGTGGGTTTTTCCAACTCTACCTCTTCCTGATAGCCAGCTTCGCTCTCATATCTCCTCCACACCATGCGCAAATATCATGACGAGCCCTGGCTCCTGCACCATGTCATCACCCATGTGCTGGTTGTCACAGGCCATCACTACCACAGCCTGCTTGCCAGGGATGCGCTTGGCCACATAGTTCTCATAGTAGCGCCGGTTCATCTGTCTCGTCTCTAGTGTTGCCAGACCCTGGGGCCAGCTACGTTCATGGGCATTTTCAATCAGCTCGTTGACAATAGAGGCCGGGCAGCCGCTCTCCACCAAGGAGCGCTTGATGACAGCCTGGAGCACAGCGTCAGGGGTGGAGATCATCCCTCCCCAGCGGGTCACTCTTGCGGGCTGCAGGGAGTTCACCCACCTGTTGGAAAGGGGTTGGAAGGTCACGCCAGCTCTTTTTTCCTAACAGAAATGACCACCCACTCTGTAGGCCACTCAACTTTCTTACCAGCATTGGTCCAGAAAACCCAAATCTTTCCCTAGTTGGGCCTGTATCACTCACATATTCAATTCCATGAATCTAGACTGTTGTTATTCTTTGAAATCCCAATGCAAGCACAGTGCCTAGCATGCAACAACTGCCCACTCACATTTTCCTGAAGAAATGCACCCTCTACACAGTGGCCCTCTCTCTTTGCTTTCTCTCCTTCCACACTCACATGTGGTCTGTCACATACAGACAGGTTTGGTCTTGAGCATTACAAAGCTCCTAACGTGGTTTTTACATTATGGTATTCAGCTAATTCTGGAAAAACTGCCCCTTCATCCAACCCAATGAATCACTCTGCACTAGAGTTGAGGGGCCTGTCCCTCTTCCTGGCCCCATTCTCTCTGACTCCACACTCTGAGGGACTCACTCGAGGATCTCGTTGTACTCGATTGTCTCCTCCAGATTCTGAAGGTTAGGGTTGACACTGCGGATTGCTCGCATATATGCCTTCAGCAGCTGAATGTCTCGCTTCTGTAGGGTGGAAGGAGGACCAGAGAGGACAGTTAAGCCGAAGAGCAGGTGTGAGAATGAGGCACTTGGGAGGTCTGAGGAACAGTATACTACAAGCTTCCTCAGGAGAACAGGGGAAGGACTTATCAAAGGGGCTTCCTGAAGAAGACACTCCACACGCATCAGATGCCTGAATGAAGGAATGGGATGCATGCAAGTGAGCACATCTCCAGCTGATCTCTACTAAACTGTAGGCACAAGCATCTGCTCATCTAGGCTGCTGAGCACGACACAAGGCCATGGTGTGCACATGGTGTTTGTGAGAGGGAAGAGATCATTTACAGAGGTGCATACGGGTCCCTCGATCTCTGGAACCTACCTGTTCTGCCAGCTGGTGCTTGTGTTCAGCGGATGTCTTCTCCAGCTCTGCTATTCGCGTCTGCTGCTGCTGCACCACAGAGCGCAAGTGCTTAATGCAATTATGGTTTGGCAGCTCATCTTTGGGCATCTCCAGGCTGCAGTCAGAGTGGGACAAGAGCAGAACAGGCTGTTCAATGGGACGTGAGGGCTGATGGCTTATTCTGTGACAGAAACTGCTGAGTGAGCTTTCTGTTCCTCACACTTCTAATAATCTTTTCAGGCCTTCCTCTCTTTGCTTTCTTTTTCCAAACTTGGCTCTTGCCCTTACACAGCAATTTTACCCCTCAAGACACAGTGCTGTGGAAGAGCCCACCAACAAACACCGTGAGACAAGGTCTCACGTAGCCCAGACTGGCCTCCAATCTGTGCCAAGAATGACTCTGAACTTCTGGTCTCCTTCCTGCACCTCCAGTGCCGGGGCTGTGAGTGTGATCACCGAGCGGTGGATGTGGTGCTCTGTGTCTGCCAACTGCGCTAGCACCGCCCCCCCCCTCCCCCGGCTCGTCTTATGTACTTCTAAGAACCATCTTGGTTCTTAGGACCTGTCCTAAGAGGGAAAGTGCTGCATCCTATCAGCCACTGTTACAGTCTACCTGCACACATACTCCTTCTGAGGAGTCCCACATCGCTGCTCCGGGTTATCAGGGTTGAGTCAAATACTTTCCACCTCACACAGATGGAAAATAGGGCACAGGGGAGCACGAGAAGTCAGAAACTGGAGCAGCAGCAGCGCAACAGAGAGCGCATTGGACTGAAGAGAAAAATAAAGCGCTTTGATTGCCAGCGCATCAGGTCACTGGACTGCTGTCCTCGTCTTTTAACAATGTGAGAGCAAAATGGTAACAGTTGGAAAGTGGGGATCTGTGGGCTGGGAGCCAAAAGGGTCAGGAGAGCTCCTGGGACACAGTGCAGCTGGGAAGGCCCTTATGGCCCGAGTGGAGGGAGGAGCGGAGGGAGGAGTCTCACCCACAGCCCTGCTCACAGGTCACCGGCCGCTTCGGGTTGTGCTCACAGTCACTGAGGTGGGACATGAGATTGTCAAGCCTGACAACAGCACTGCAGCCGAACACAGCGTTGTCACAGGCAATCTGCAGCTTTGACAGCATGTTCCGCATGATCCGAGGTACTGGGCGCAGGTGGGCAACTGTGACAACACTTCGGTCTACGGGACACGTTTGCTGCTGAGAGAACCACTGCGTGATGCAGGCGTTGCAGAAGGCATGCTCACAATGAGGGGCCTAGAAGGGGCAAGACGGGCAAAGCGGACACAAGGAGATCAGCAGGAGCTGAGGGCCTGGATTCGGCAACTATGAGGCTAATCAAGGCTCAGAGCAGATTCTAGGACCACAGGTCCAGGGCTCAAAGTAGATGGCAGATGTGGCTAGGGCACAGCATTTTTAGGTCAGGTTTCCTGTGCTCCAGAGTGCAAATGAGTTGTGAGACAAGATAAACAAGCAAAAGGTTATGTAACAGTAAGACACATAAATAACACCCCAGAACAATAGGGCGATGACACAAGGCAGCCAATTACTAACTGCTGACAGGACAGCATACATAACTGCCCTAAGACCAGAGGAAGTAAGTTCTTTCCAGGCAAGGCTGACGAGACCACAGCAGATTCTTACAGAGAGAGCAAGGCTTATACATAGGTCTCGAAGAATGACCCAGATGGCGCTTAGGGAAGGGCAGAGCCTCACTAAGACAGCCGAAATTAAGAGAGTAAAAGAGCTGCTTGTGGCAGTGTGGGTTGATGATTCCAGCACATGCGCTGAGGCAGAAGTCTTGTTAAGCGCCTGCCCTAGATGGCAAGACCTTGCCTCAGAAAAAAACTAACAACGTTGAGGTGACTCAACAGACAGAAGTACTTGCCACCAAACCTGGAGACCTGAGTTTGATCCCTGAGATCCACATGGTAAAAGCAGAGAACTGATTCCTGCAACTGCTGAGCCCCGTGAGTTCCATGAATTGCATATGTATTCATCAATACACACACACATTGAATAAATAGGTTAAAAAAAAATCCAGGGGTGGGTGGTGCACACCTCTGGTCCCAGCACTCAGGAGACAGAGGCAGACAGATCTCTGTAAGTTCCATGCCAGCATGGTCTACAGAGTAAGACCTTGTCTCAATTAACAAGCAAACAAACAAACTGTCCCTCCAAACCTCAAACAAACAGATGACATAGGGAGAGATGGTTCAGCAGTTAATAGCACTTGCTAGTGTTCCAGAAGACCCAAGTTCAGTTCCCAGCGCCCGCACAGCACCTCATAACAACGTCTAACGTCAGAGGATACGACAGTTCCTTTTGACCTCCCCAGAAACCTACACATGTGGCTTACACACACACACACACACACACACACACTTTTTTTTAAATTAAAAATGAAAGGAAAACAAACAAAAGACACACAAGGCAGATAGGAAAAGTCTGGAAGGTAAGAGGCTTCTGTAGACTCAAGTTCTTTCCTATGAGATCGGTGTTGGATGACCTTTCTTTCTTTCTTTTTTTTTTTTTAAAGTTTTAATATTTATACAGCATTCTGCCTGCACACCAGAAGGCGGCACCCAATCTCACCAGCCCAGATGGATGACCTCTCAATGAATTATTGCTGCTACACCTGGGCTCCTTAACAGGACTAGCATTTTCTATGGAATGACAACTGTTCTCAGTCTCATAAAGATTGTGTGTGTACACATGTGAAGACGGGAAGGGAGTCTTCCAGCACTCGGAAGGCTGAACTGAGGTAGGAGGACCCCAAGTTCAAGGCTAGTTGGATTACATAACCATTCCCTGTTTCAAAAACCAAATCAACCTCTCCCTCACTGACCCCCCCCCCAACATATAAAAATGTTGTTTATTGCTTTGAGAAGGTTCTCTGGTCCCTGTGAATCCAGCGATGGGCAACAGTCTCAGCCAGGTTAACTTTTGATTTACTGTGGCCTATAACTGGGAGTGTGAACGAGCGCTCACGTACTTGGCACAGGCTCGGAGGCCAGCTCTCCCCTTCCACTGTGGGTCCCAGAGCCCGAACAAGTCATCGGGCTTGGGCATCACACTAGCTCAAAGTTCACTGTTTAGAAACTCACAGTGGGTTGGGGCAACAGCTCAGCAGATAAAGGTGCAGAGAACCAACTCCCACAGTGTCCTCCGACCTCCACACGTGTCAAAGCACACTCATGCCCAGACCACACACATCCTCACAATAATAAGTGGTAAGTGTAATTTAAAGTGTTAACTAAGAGGATATCAAGTAAACTAATTAAAAAGCTAACTATGAACAAATATAATAAAAAATCCTCAACACATGAATCTTCTCAAAACTTTCCCCCATATGTATGTATGTGATTTTTTGTTTGATTTTGTTTTTTCAAGACAACGTGTAGCTTTGGCTGTCCTTGACTCACTTTATAGACCAGGCTGGTTTCCAACTCACAGAGATCCACCTGCCTCTGCTTCCCTGAGTGCTGGGATTAAAGAAGTGCACGACAACCCCCACCCCCCCAACCTCCCCATCTTTTTAATAACAAAGTTACAAGTAGGCCATCCTGTCCTTGAAGTAGCTATGTAGGGAAGGCTTACTCTGAACCAGAGAACTGGGCTTATAGTTAGGTGTCACCACACTTGGGTCATCTTAAAGCATAAACACGCTAAGAAAAAAATTCCTGACTCTGTTTTCTTTTCTCCGTCTCTATTGCTTCTAACCATTTTAAGCTCCTACTGTATCATCTCTTACCTAATTTGTCAAGTATGCCTTCCAACTGGTTTCTCTTGCCTCTATTATCAGCCTATCAGTCAGAACGATCACTTCAAAGTACAAACTAGGGCTGAGGTGATAGCTCAGCGTAGAAAACCTGCTTAGCAAGAACAAGGCCCTGGGTTCCATTTCTAGTACCAAAAAAGAAAGAAGACGTGAGTTAGTGCCCTTCCTTCCCTCTACTTACTTGCATCCCTCTACAAGGCAGTAAGGAGGAAGGAGCTGGTGAGCTCTCTCACAGGACAAGGATACTTGCTGCCAAGCTGTTGACCTGTGGTCAACACCCAGGACTCATGCTGTATAAAGAGAACTGGTTTCCGTAGGTTGTCCTCTGAGCTGTGTGTGCATGTGTTTATTAAGTTTATTAAAGGTAAACTTAATAAGGACGCTCACTAAAGGGATACCAAGTGAACTAATGAAAGATGGATAGCCACAGGCTGGGCATGGCAGCATGCATGTACAATCCTCAAGCTAGAGAGGCTGTCAGGAGGAGGACTTCGAGAGCTGAGCTGACATAGAACACAGTGTGGAAGGAGAGGAGTGACTCCCTCAAGGGGCGCTCCCTTCCACAAACACACCACGGCACATGCACACACACACAAAGATATTCTTTAAATTTATCTTAAAAAATATTATTGTGTGCATGGGGGGGGGTCACAAAATGGAGGAGTGGTACAGGGGGACAGGCAGGTGCCACGGGATCCAAGATTGAACTCAGATCACGTGTGCTTGCCAAGAGCTTGTACCCACTTAGCCATCTCGCCAGCACACAAAGGTGAGTCCTTAGACGTGAGATCCTCTCGCTTCTGTCTCTCAACATGTTTAACTAGACTGACTTTTAAAAATCTCATTTATTTTTATTTTATGTGCACGAGTGTTTTGCCAGCAAGTTACAACTCTGTGTGTGCGCCTCAGAGGCCAGAAGAGGGCACTGGTCTACGAGGGCTGGGGCGGCAGCGCTGCCTCTAGATGCTGGGCTGCGGCCCCATCCTCTCAGCCAGCCGCCAAACCACTGAGCCCTCCAGCTTGGCTCCTGGTCTTTTTATTTTTATTACAATTTTTTTTCATACAAGATTCTGAGACGCCACAACTGCAGAGAGTTAGAGACCTTGGAACACTCCCTTTTAAAAGGATGTCTTGATCAAACCCCTCCACTCAGAGCCTAGAGAACATTGCAGAAGAGGAGGTGAAAAACTTTAAGCGCCAGTGGAGATGGAAGACACCAAAGAATCAAGGCCATCTAGACACAGCAGGACTGAGGCACACATGAGCTCACAGACTCTGGCAGAAAGCATAGGTCGAAGCCAGACTCCAGCACTTCATAGGGAAAAGTGGACCTGAGTCCATCCCTAACCCAGATGCTATCTCCAATTGGTAACCACTACAGAAGAAAAATTAGTTTTTCCCATAACCTTTAAAAATGTATTTTTATTATTTTTAATTATATATGGTGTACACATGAATGTACCTGTGTGTACATGTGTGGCCTGAAGAGGCCAGAGGTTCCAAATCTCCTTAAAGCTAGAGTTATAGACAATTGAAAACCACCAGACATGGTTGCTGCAAATTAACCTTGGGTTCTCTGGGCATCAGAAAATGCTCTTAACCCAAGAGCCCCCTCTCCAGCTGCAGCTTCATTTTTTAATCATTTCAATGTATTTCCCATTTGTAAGTAAATAGTTCGGTGGTCGGACAAGCGCACACAGGCCCCTGAAAATGTGCCAACTATCACCAGGCCGCCTGCCTACTCCCTGAGGAGGGCTAATGTTGGAGGTGGGGGAGGAGGGGTTTCCTGACATGGGCTCAATGGCAACCATTCATCTCTCAGCAAGTGACTTGCATCAAATGACAGCGGCAGAAAGCGGACAACCCCTGGGCCAGGCAGGAGGGACAGGATGCAGCCTTGACCTCCCCACCTCCCCACCCCGCGAGACAGGGTTTCTTTGTGCCCTGGCTGCCCTGGACTCAATTTGTAGACCAGGCTGGCCTCGAACTCACAGAGATCCGCCTGCCTCTGCCTCCCTGAGTGCTGGGATTACAGGTGTGCGCTACTGCTCCTGGCTTACCTTACGACCTCTTGACACCACCAGATACTTGCATCATACCCATCTAATATGCCTTTAACAGAAAAAGACTACAAAAAACATAGAAAAGTTCCAGGAATGACAGTTACTGGAGTAGAGTTTGAACTTGAGTCTGCTTAAATCTTGCTCCTTTTGGTGGCCAAATACTGGAGAGAAAAAAAAAAAATCAACTCAAAAGTCTCAAAGGAAGCCCATGAATTGTCTAGAAGTAGCAGATGAGTTGACTTCAACAAGCATCCTGATTTGGAAAACTGTATCATCTCAATTGGCCAAGTAGTAAAAAGTAACTGGTATTTGCAATAATGCTCATAAAGGATGATGTCCCATGAATGTGATTGCCAGTGATTTACCTCACCACTTGCCTGGCTACCCATAGAGTCTCAAACTTGTCCCAGGAGAAAAAAATTACTCTGGGCCTGGTCCAATCAGTAGAGGAAATGACCTATTGACCTAGCAGCTTTCACATGAAATGCAATGTGCATCTACACCAAACCTTTTCAATAGATCCTGGGAAGAAAGCAGAGCCCCATCTGCTGTATGTTAGACTACGGGCAGGCGAGGGAGAGCGCCAATTACAGCAGCACCACACTCTTCAAGTGCAATGAGAACTGACCAAGCAAGTCTAGGTCAGTCATGGACAGAACAGAGACCTTAGAGTTCCTGTAGAAGCAACTACCATGCCACTGTGGGAAGAAACAAGCAGCTGACCATCCAACACCACAAACAGTGGTGACCTCAGGACATCTGGACCCAACTCTACACAGACTCCAGAATATCATCATTTTTCTTGTAACCACAAAGTCTCTGTACCAAAGGTCTATTGGGGGTAGGAATGGGAGTAGAACACAGGGACTTCCTAGGAGTGTATTCCTCCAGAACTTTTTGGTGGTTCTACTGCCATCTATCCACAAACCTGCGCTCAGACCCACTCACCTGGACAGGCTCCTCCAAGACTCCACTGCATATAGGGCAGATAAGGTCCTCGTCAACATCCCCCTGGAAACGGGTTACATCATACCCCATGTCTCATCACTGAAACCCAGGTCCTGAAATGAGTTGTAGGAAAAAGAGGTCACTTCAGAAAAAGCCACATCTATGTGGTCAAGGCATGGGCTGCTTACTGCCAAAATCCATTCATTTATCTAACATATTCACTGAGAACCTAGTTATATGAGGAATAAATCCAGCAGAAACAGACATTACATAAGCACACATAAATTACAACATAAGTTTAAATGGAGGTTTATAAGGAGAGGACTCCTAACCCAGGCTGAAAGAAGGGTAGTTCTGATAACGTGTCCTGTGGGACAGGACAGCTAGGTAGGTAGAGAACCGGGACAGAGCATAAGGCCCAGACAGGCTCAGAGAAAAGCTGGCCTGAGGGTACAATCAACTGCTAAGACACAAGTCTGAACAGGCAAGCAATGACTCGGCCATCAAGAGTCCTGTGTAGAATCTGGACTTGTCACTGACACCATTTCTCCCCTAAGATCACTGTGTTGCTGGGGAAGCAGCTCGGTGGTGGAATACGGTACTACTATGCAGGAGTCCCTGGGTCCAACCTTCAGGGTCAAAAACAAATGAGCAAACTCCAAACTTGGTGTTGTGATGTATACCTTTGACCCCAGCTCTGAGAAGGCAGACAGGTTCAAGGCCAGCCTGGTCTATAGAGTGACTTGTAGGATAACCAGGGCTATATAGTAAGATCCTGTCTCAAACAAAAATAAAAATAGAACAACCTAATAAAACCTCCCCCCGTGTCAACAGAGGAGAGACTGGAGACAAGAACTCTAACCCTGAACTGTAGGCAGGAGACAAACGGTGAGAATCTGAACTGAGTGGTTGTGACGGGGAGACAGAGACTCAGGAGAACAAGGACCAGAGAACAGCACTGCTGCTGTGCCCTGTCTTTGCTGCCGTCGGTCAGACCCAAAGGAGTCAGTGAGCCATGCATAAGGCCTCTCTGTATTCGTCCAACTGGTGAGCTAATTGATACAGGCACAGCCAATCCATTAACCCATGACATTCTTAAAGACAGTTAGTTCTCAGGAATTTAGAATCAGACCATCCAGTTGTATTTTTCTTAATCATTTATTATTACTGTGTGTAAGATGGGGGCATGTATGTCACAGTAGGTACATGCAAGTCTATAGTGGTTTGAATGAGCAATGTGACCCCTAGCTTCAGACATTTGAACACTTAGTACCCAGTTGGTAATCTTTGGGGATGTTATAGTCCCACCCTGTTTCCTGCTGTTTTCTCTGAGTGAGGATGAATTCTGCCTGTTCCTACTCCTAAACATTATGGACTCTAGCAACAGAAAAATAACTGGACAGTTATGCTTTGGTAGTTTACATGCTCCTGAAGCTTTTGTTTTTTTTAAATATTCATTTATTTTAGGTAAATGAGTACCCTATCTGCATGTATGCCTTCATGCCAGAAGAGGGCATCAGATCCCTCTATAGATGCTTGTGAGCCACCATGTGGTTGCTGGAAACTGAACTCAAGACCTTTGGAAGAGCAGACAGTGTTCTTAACTGCTGAGCCATCTCTCCAGCCCCCAACTCCTGAAGTTTTAAAAAGTTTATATATAAGCAAAAGTAACATCTCAGCATTACCTAGGAGTCTGTAAGGGAAGAATGAAGTGTGGTGCACGACACTGCACTGCACACCTGCAGTCTCAGCACTCGGAAGATACAGGCACATGGATGTCAAGCTGGAGGTCAGCCTGTCCCAGAGTTCCAAGCTACATAGTAAGACTCTATCTCAAAAAACAAAAACAAACAAAAAAACAAATCAAGAGGGTGGAGAGATGGCTTAGGAGAACCCCTGGGGCTTGCTGGCCAGCCAATCTAGCCAAAACAACGAGCTTCAAGTCTCAAAATATGAAGGAACTGGGGCAACACTCAACACCAACCTCTGGTCTCCACAAACATGCTCAAGTGCATGTGCACACAGTCAAGGTTCATATCCGGCTCCACAGAGTATCTGTTGGGCTCATGTGTGCCTGGTCTTTCCTTCCTTCCATCCTTCTCTTTTTTCTTGTTTTTTTTTTTTTAGTAAGGGTTTTTCTGTGTAGCCCGAGCCATCCTGTAATTTACTACTTAGACCAGGCTAGCCTCAAACTCAGAGATTCACCAGCCTCTGCCTCTGGATTAAAGGCGTGCATCACCACTGCCCAGCTTACATGTGTGCCTGTTCAAGCCTCAGCATCACAAAAATAAACAAATGATCAAAAACTTAACAGTTTAGTAAAACAACCTTTCTAGGTGCAGGCTGCAGGTATACTCAGTGGTAGACTGTTGGCCCAGAATGCATAAAGCCCTGGACTCAACCCATGGTATCGCAAAAATAAAAATGAAAAATCTTTCTAGCTAGTGTAGGGAGAAAAGCCTTTATTCCGAGCACTAGAAAGGCTTGATGGAAGTGGCCTGCCACAAGTTCAAGGCCATCCTGAGCTACAGACTAGGCTAGACCCCTTTCTAACCTACAGCACACACACTTGATAACATCTCCTAGCTTCCCTGAAGTCATTGATGGAGTCAACACAGGAAAATGGATGCCTGAGAGAAATGTCCTATACAAATAACTTTATAACATGTTTCTTAGCCTCAGCAACACAGCAATTTAGATCCATAAATTCTTCTTTGTGGTGGCTTCTTGTACAATACTGAATGTTAAACACTTTTTTGTTGTTTTTTGAGACAAGGTTTCTCTATGTAGCCATGCTGTCCTGCACTCAACTTTGTAGACAAGGCTGGCCTTGAATTCAGAAATCTGCCTGCCTCTGCCTCCCAGAGTCCTGGGATTACAGATGAGCGCCTGGCTATGTTAGGCACTTCTGATCTCTCCACAGTACAAGTATCATTCCCCAAAGCGACAACTAAACACCTTTCTATGGAGCGAAAAGAGAGAAAGAGAGAAAAGGAAGGAAGGAAGGAAGGAAGGAAGGAAGGAAGGAAGGAAAGAAAGGAAGGAAGGAAAAAAGAAAGAAAGGAAGGAAAAAAGATAGAAGGATAGGAAAGAAAAAAGGAAGGACGGAAGATCGATCGATCCCTGGTTGAGGACCACTGGGTTAGGAAAACAGTGAGTCAGTATCAAGGAGCAGGATACAGAGCTTCTGACATAGATAAAAGAACAATAAGCAAAACATAGAGCAACCTGTACTGCGACCCAGTCCAGTGACCGAGTGCTTGCCCAGCATGCATTCGGCCCTGGGTTCAATCCCCAGTTCTGCTCAAAATAACAAAGCAAGAAATCAAACCCAGCTTAGTGTATCATGCACACACTCGTGAAATGGAGGCACGTGGGCCATGAGTGAGGCCAGCCTAGGCATCACCGTGCTGGCAGGGGTGGTGCTGCCTTTAATCAGAGTCTCTGAGTTGGAGTGGCTTACATGTTTACAGCTAAGACAGGGCTATACAGAGAAACCCTGTCCTGAAAGACCAGAGATAAGCAAATATGTTAAACAGAAAAGAAATTCCAAGATGCCAGCACTTGTGTACAGTATGCTGGGGGAAGAGCCGAGGAAGTGTGCAAGTGCTGGAGGCTCTGGGTCTGCCTCAGAGGAGCCCAGTGCTTTGCTGCTCTGTGCTGGTGAGAGTCAGCCAACACTGGAACTGTAAGACATTAGCACAGCCCTATGCAAAGATTTGTGAAGTGCTTTTCATATTTATTTTATTGTATATGTGGATATGCACATGTGTATGGAGGCCAGAGGTCAATATCAGGGTCTTTGTTGACCACTTTGCTCCCTGTTATTTTAATTACTTTGTCTTCATGTGTACCAGTGTCTTACCTGCATGTCTGTCTGTGTACTACATACCGGTACTACCTACTGAGGCCAGGAGGTGCTGGATCCCCTGGAACTGACCACACAGATAGCAGTAATTGAGAAACTGGCCCAGCTTTTATCTGCTGAGCTGTTGATTCAGCCCTTATGTTTTAAGAGAAATTCTCACTCAACCTAGATTTCAGATGGGACACACTGACTGGCCAGAGCTCTCTTGGGATCTACCTGTCTTTCCCCGTGGGCATTAGGGCAACAGGCACAAGTTCTGTGATAATACCTGGCCTTGACATGGGTACGAGAGACCTGAACTCACATCCTCATGATTGACTGCTGGGGCCTTAATGACTATGCCGTCTCCCCTGCCCCACATTTGGAAGATTAGTCTTTTTATTACATTTTATTTATTTATTTTTATGTGTGTGCATATATGCAGGCCATAGCTTGTGTGTGGAGGATAGAAGAAAACCTATGGAAGGTGATTCTCTCCTTCGACCACCTGAGTCCTGGAAATTGAACTCAGAATGATCAGAAAGTACCTTTACACACAAAGCTATTTCACTAGCACCAAGACTTTTAATTTTACTGGCTGGAGTGGCATAGAGTCAGGGAGGCAGAGGCAGGCAGATCACTGTGAGTTTGAGGCTAGCCTGGTCTACAAAGTGAGTCCAGGAGGCCAAAGCTACACGGAGAAACCCTGTCTTGGAAAAACAACAACAAAAAATGTAAAGTATTCAGGGATAGAGATGTAGCTCAGTTGGCAGAACACTTGATCAGCACGAATCAAGTTTGATCACCAATACTACATAAACCAGGTATAATGGCACACTCAGGTAATGGAAACAGGAAGATTAGATATTCAAGGTCATTCTCAGCTACACAGAGTTTTGAGGCCACCCTGTACTTCCTAAGATGCATTCTTAAATAAACATAAAAGGGGGAGGGAGGCTGGAGAGATGGTTCACTGGGTAACAGCACTGAGTGTTCTTCCTAGAGGACTCAGGTTCAAATCCCAGCACCTACATGGCAGCTCACAACTGCAACTGTCTGTAAATCAAAGACCTGACACCCTCACACAGATAAAGGCAGATGTAGACACTAAACATTAATACACACAAAAGGTTAAAACAAACAAACAAACAAAAGGCTACATGCCTTCAATTCCAGCACTCAGGAAGTAGACCTCTGAATTTGAAGCTATTTGATCTACATAGCATTGACACCCTACCTGTAAACAAACAAACAAAAATAAGATAAATAAACAATAATTGGGACTGGAGAGAGAGCTCAGCATCTCATCTGGCTCTCACAGACATCCAGAGTTCCCAGGACCAAGAGCAGGTGACTCCCAGTTCCTTCTAGCTCCGGCTTCAGGGTATCGCGCACCCTCTTCTGGCATCCATGTACCTGTTCATATCCACATACACACAAGTAAAAGAAGTTTGAGTGTGCGGTGCCACGACAACGGCTCAACAGTAGTTAAGAGCACTTGCTACTCTTGTAGAGAATCCATGTTGATTTTTGTTTTTGTTTTGAGACAGGGTTTCTCTGTGTAGCCTTCGCTGTACTGGACTTACTGCCTTGCCTTGATCACAGAGATCCATCTGTCTCTGCCTCCCAGAGTACTGGAATGACAGGCATGAGCCACCATGCCCAGCTTGAGGACCCAAGTTTTATTCCTAGCACCCACACTGTGGCTCACAACCACCTGGAACTCCAGTTTCAGGGTCCGATGCCCTCTTCTTTCACCGGCATTGTGTATGCCCAGAAAAAGCGCATACACATCACATTAAATAAATCTTTACTATGTATTTCATATTACACATAATGATAATAAAATTTTAAAACATTTATTTTCTTCAATACCTTTCTTACAGCAATTATGGTTTGAGGTTGTTGTTTTGTTTTGTTTGGGGGATATTTCTGGAGGGAGGGGAAGGGTCCCAGAGATCACACAGTGTGCTCATGATTTATACAGATGGATGATGAAGCCAGCATTTATTGAACTTTGCTAGATGCCTGTCATGATTTTAAGCATCCTAGATTATTAACTAAGCCCAGAATGACCGTCATTATTAACATTTTACAGATGAATAACAGAGGCACAGACTTAAAAAGCTTGTCCAAGGTCACTCAGCAAACTAGTGGTCAAGCCAGATTCAAACCCAGGGAGACCTGCTCCAGAGCTCAACGTTAACCACCATGCCCTGGTGCCTCCTAGTATGAAAGATGCAAGCTAAAATAGTACGTGCATCTTTTCTATAAGATGAATCCATCTTATAGAGATCATCTTTAAAAGTAACATGTACAGGGCTGTGAGAGGCTGTGAAGGTGTGTGCTGATAGCCTCATGGCCTGAGCTTCATCCTCGGAACAAACACTGTGAAGACAGAAAACTGATTCCTACACATTGTCCTCTGACTTCACCCTGCACCACGACATGTGAATACATGCGCACACGAATGCACATTTTTACACATCCCCCCTCTCCCCCCCCCCCCAAGACAGAGTTTCTTTGTGTAGCCTTGGCTGTACCAGAATTCACTCTGTAGACCAGGCTGGCTTCAAACTCAAGGAGATCGCCTGCCTCTGCCTCCTGAGGGCTAGGATTAAGAGCTTGTACCACCACCACTGTCCAGCAACATTTTTTAAATATAATAAGAAACAAACACAGTCTTAAAAGAAATCTAGAAGTTAAAATTATGGTTTTTTGCTCAAGAGTTACAAGATTTATTTAACTATTATCTTTTTCTGTCTTGTTCTTTTCCCCCATGTGTGTATGTATTTGTTGTGTCTATGTGTGTTTGCATGGGTACATGAATTTGTATGATCAGAAGAGGCTGTAAGGTTGAAAACAGTCTTCCTTGGCCAAAGTCCAGTTCTCACAGCCATGGCTTGTGAACTGAATGGTTTACACACTGAGCCGTCTCTTTCACGTCTTTAAATGGCAGCATAGACAGTGGCTCATCCCTGTAACACTAGCACATGAGAGGCAGAAAGGCAGGAAAAAGAATTCTAAGTTTAAGCTAACTTAGGCTGCAGAACAAATTCCAAGGCATCCAGACTACACATTAAGAGGACCTTCCCTCCCAACACCCCCAAAAACAAGTATGGTGGCTCACACTTTTAATCAAGCACTCAGGAGGCAAAAACTAGAGGACCTCTGTAAGTTGAGAACAGCTGGTCTACAGAGCAAGTTCTAGGACAGCTGGGACTACAGAGAGAAACTGTTTGAAAAACAAACCCCAAAACCCAAAATCAAATAAAGAAACAAAAACATGCCTATAAAACTGTACTATATTTCTCTTGTTTGCTCATTGTCTGTCATGAGACAGTCCACAGCTGAGGTGCCCTATATAGTCAGTAGCCATAGATGACTTTGAACTTCTGATCCTCCTGCCTGTTCCTCCTGTGTGCTGAGATTATAGATATTACCACCAAGTCTGGTTTTATATGGTTCTGAGTATCAAATTTGGGGCATCATGCATGCTAGATATGTACTCTACAACTGAGCTTGACTCCCAGTCTGCTGGCTTTGTATTCTCATTTTAAATCACTGCTGGCCTAGGATGCAGCTCAATGGTAGAACACTGACCTACTGTGTGTAAAGCTCTGGGTTCAATCCCTAATGAAGAAACATACAAGGACAGAAGGAATTAAGAGAGAGGGAGGGAAGAAATAACATATTTTTAAAAGACTTATTTATTAATGTATTATGTATATGGTGCTCTATCTACATGTATACTTGCATGGCAGAAGAGGGCACCAGATCTCATTATAGATGGTTGTGAGCCATTATGTGGTTGCTGGGAATTGAACCCGGGACCTTTGGAAGAGCAGCCAGTGCTCTTAACCTCTGAGCCATCTCTCCAGGCCAGAATAACATCTTAAAGCTCTAATTACATGAGATTCCCATGCCTCCAAAATAAATAGCATGGAATGTCCTCTGTCAATAAGCAGATGGCCCAGGGGAACAGCACACTTCTAATGGCTAAGGATTTTACAGTCCTCTCATGTCAGAGTTTATGACACTCTATAGATATGCCAGGTGAGGGGCCTGGAATGTCAGTCAGTGGTAAGGACTTGTCTAGCATGCTCTTTGTCTTAGGTCTAAAACTGAGCAGCAAAGCCAGGAATGTCGGTGCACACTTTTAATCTCAGGCAGGGTGGATCTTCTGTAAGTTTGAGGCTAGCCTGGTCTATGTAAGAAGTTCCAGGACAACGGGGCTACATAAGAGAGGTCCTATCTAAAACAAAACAAACAAAAAGAGCCGGTAACTTGAAACAGCTAGAGTTATCAGAGGAGAGGGAGCCTCAGTTGAGAAAATGCCCCAGTTAAGACTCTGTTAGGTGCCTTGCAGGGCATTTTCTTAATTACGGACTGAGGTGGTAGGGCCCAGCCCACTGTGGGTGGTACCATCCCTGGACTGGTGGTCCTGGGGTTCTATAAGGCAGGCTGAGGAAGCCATGGGGAGCAAGCCAGGTTCCTGCCCTGCTTGAGTCCCTGTCCTGACTTCCTTCATTGATGAACAGTGATATTGAAGCATAAACCAAACAGAGCAAAACCTTTCCTCCCGAACTTGCTTTTGGTCATGTTATTTCATCACAGCAATATTAACCCTAACCAAGACTGAAATAGGTATCAGGAGTAAGGGGTATGACCATGTTGTTTTGGAGGACTGGGACTTTGGAATTTTGGACTAGAAAAGCCATCGAGTGTTCAAAGCTTGGTGAACTGTTGTACCAAAGCTTGGAGGATATAAGTGTTGAGAGAAATACAGATGACAGAGGCCTGTCTTATTAAGCTCTAGAGGGAAGTCTGAGAGTCACTTAGACTCTATCAGGGTTATTACATACTTGAGTTTAGAATCTGTGATTCTGGTCAGCTGGGTGGGGCTGAAAAATTGGCTGAGATTAACAAGAGGCCAGAACCACTAAAGTAAAACCTTTGCTTTACTGGAACAATTGATGCTGGTTATCTGGAGCTGAGAAATCAGCAATGATTAAGAAGAGACTAGCATCACTGAGGTTAAATAGATCAGGCTGCCCTTGAACTTACAAAAATTACTTGCTTCTGTCTCTTAAGTGCTGGGATTAAAGGTATGTGTCCTGCACAAATATGTAAAGCATACACATCCATTCTTGCATGCACACATGCTAAGAGACGCATCAGATCAGCCACTTAAATCATGGTTTATATTTTGAGGTAAATGGGCATGCTGCCACCATTCTTGACAAATGGATAAGGGCAAGTCAGGGGTAGGTGTTATGGTCTCTCTCCTCTACACCCTCCATACAGGCCAGGCTCAATTACTACAGAAAGATCACACAGCAAATGGCTCTAAAACCTGCCTCCACTTAAGGAGACAGACAGCTCAAAGCCAAACTCTTTTACTCATGAATTTTAAGTATATGAACACTCTGTCTTCATGAACATCAGAAGAGGGAATGGATCCCATTAGAAATGGTTGAGTCACCATATGGATGCTGGAAACTGAACTCAGGACCTATGGAAGAGAAGTTGGGGGCTCTTAACCGCTGAGCCACCTCTCCAGCCTCAAAGCCAAACTCCTGGGCTTACCCACCAAAACTCTTAAAATAAGGCTAGTGAGATGGCTCAGCACATTAAAGGTGCTTGCTGTACAATCCTGGCAACCTAGAGCCCACATAATGGAGGAAAGTAAGAAGCAACCCCACAGTTGTCCTCTGCCTGACACACGTGCACCCAGGCACAGCCCACCACATAATGCACATACAAGCTAACAAAATAAAAATTAAAACAATTCTGAGTTTGAACCTTAGCTCTAACACTGTCCCTGACCAAATCTGCTCTCTGGGCCTGGGCTTCTCACACAGTGTGACATGAACATCCTTGCTATATAATTTCCAAAGGTCTCTATGATTTCTCTGATCCTATGATTGAGAATATAAAACAAATATCAAGCAGCAGTTATACTTACAGAAGGTACCTAGCTCTCCTACAGACAAGCCTCCCTCTACCCAGCAACTCTCCTGAAAGTGCTTTCCTCTTTTGACAGGAAAATCCTTAAACTGAAACTTCTCCTAAAACTGTTTCCCTCCCTTAGAGTTCTGTTTAGCCCTAGAGTGCTAGAATCTCTATTTACCAGGGTATTTCTTTATCTAGCTGTTTTGTTTTTGATGTTGTTGTTTTTTCTTTTCAGATAGGGCCTTGAACTCACCTCCACTTGCCTTTGCCTCCAAAATGCTGAAATTAAAGATGTGTGTCATTACACCTGGCTCAGAGGACCTTTAAGGTTGAGTTTCTTTAGTATATTTAATTTGAAATTCTTTCTTTCGTATGTGTGAGTGGTGTATGGGCATTTGTGTGCTGGTGACACTGTGGGATCCACCTGTCTTTAAGCCCCAATGCTTGGTTTACATGGTTGATGGGGATCTGAACGCGGGTCCTCTTGCTTTCAAAGCAAGAGCCTTATGCACCGAACCATCTTTTTGGCTCTAATTTAAATTTCCTGAAGAACAATTCAGAGGACCTATAGTTCTCTAAAAACTCATCTAATGCCAGGCAGTGATTGCTACCACCTTTACCAACTCCTTTAATCTCAGCACTAAGAAAGCAGAAGTAGATGGAGCTCTGAATTGGAGGCCAGCCTGGTCTACAGAGTGAGTTCAAGGATAGCCAAGGGCTACACAGAGAAACCCTATCTTGAAAAACAAACAAGAACTCATCTAATGCCTAATATAAGACCAGCTGGACTTCAAAGGGCAGCAGGGACTCCCAGCTCCACCAGCGCTATTTATGTGATTAACCTGAATCTCCTCTTTATCCTAAATATATAATCTTCTTGCCAACAAAGACTTGCAGAAGAAAGAGTAAATGCAATCAATGTCTTCAAGCTAAGGCACAGGTATAGTCCAGTGACTGTGCAAGATTTAAAAAAACAACAACAAACAACTAGAAGCTAGGCAGTAGTGGTGCACACCTTTAACCCAGCACTTGGGAGGCAGAGGCAGGCAGATCTCTGTGAGTTCGAAGCCAGCCTGGTCTACAGAGTGAGTTCCAGGACAGTCAGGGCTCTGTTACACAGAGAAACCCTGTCTCGGAAAGAGAGAGAGAGAGAGAAGAAAAAAACATGAAACTTAGTATCAACAAGATAGAGACATAAACAGGACAGCATGCATTAATTGTAGAAAGCTTCAAGGTACCAGGTGTTCAAGGTCAGAAGGAACCTTGACAAGAGAAGAGGCGAGTCCAAAAGGAGATTTCCAAATGGGGCTCTTTACCTTCTAAGTGGTGGGGGCAGGTTCCCTGTTTAAAAGGTTCCAGCCCCCTGATGTCTCCACTCAGTGCCACACAGGACATGCTCCAAGTACCCCATCTTGTTGGTTATTCTCCAATTGAGTCTTTCTTCCTAGTGACACGTTTCATGCCAAGGGAACGGTGTGATGTCACAATCAGGAGCATTCTATTAACAGGAACAAGGAAGAAAAAAGTAAGTCAGGGCAACTACCTTCATTAGCAGTGACGGTGGACAGACTTGGAGCTGGTGGGTGGGGCATCCAGGTAGAGAGGATGAAAAGTCCTTTCAGGACCACAGGTTTCTGCATTATCCTACAAACTGGAGGGGCATTCCGTCTAGTAGACTCAGACATAGCTGAAGAGGGGAGGAAAAAGCAAAGGTGGAGAACAGACCTATTAGAGACAAGATCTGTTAGCAAATCTATAAAAAAGAAAACAGAGAGCTGAGGTTGTAGCTCAGTGGTCCAGTGCTTGCCCAGCATCTACAAAGTCCTGAATTTAATCCTAGCAGCACATACACTAGGAGGGATGGGATATATGCCTACAATCTTAGTACCCAAGAGACATCAGCAAGAGGACCAAAGTTCAAAGCCAGCCTGGGGTACATAGGATCCTGTTTCAAAAACCAAATGTGTGTGTGCTATAAATACATACATTAATTTTTCAAATTATTTTGACCTCATACATATAGCTGTACAGCCTGCATATACGTCTGTACATTTGTGTCTAGTGCCAGAGGAGGCCTGAGTGGATTCCCTGGTACTGGAGTTACAGGTAGTTGTGAACTGCCTATGGATGTTTGGAATCGAATCCCGGTTGCTGTAAGGGCAGTCAGTGCTCAGCCATCTCTCCAGCCCCTGTGTATGTGTGTGTGTGTGTATGTACATACATATATCTTTATCAGCACATATAACTATAAACAATGTTGAAAATTCCAAATTGGTACTCCACAATATATGAATCCATAATACTTTACCTGTACTATCCTTTAATGTTTCCAAAGTGCTTTCAATTACATTATTTCATATAAAAAGAATTCTGGAGGCCAGGGTTAGTAGCCCATGCCTGTAATCCCAGCATTTAGTAGGTGTAGTAGGAGAATTCTTAGTTCGAGGCCAGCTTGGGCTACGTAGCCAAGTTCCAAACCTTGTCTCAAACAAACAAAAAACTGGGCTGGGGTGCAGCTCAGCAATGGATCACTTACAAGGCACTGAGACCCAGTCCTCAGCACATACATGATGGCACAAGCCTGTAAGGCTGGGACTTGAGTCAAAAGAGTTTCAAGCCAGCCTGGACTACACGGAGAGACCCTGTGTAGATAAATCATTAAGAAAAACCTCAAACATCCAGGTTCCACTTTCCATGTGGAAAACATTATTTCACACAGAGACACCCAAGAAAGTTGCTATAGGTGCAAAGTGGGAAATACCTCAGAAGGGAAGAAGGCTTTAAAAAGAGAGAAGAGGGGTGGAGGCTGGGAAAGCAGGCGGTACTCAGAAACAAAAACAAAGCATTAGGTACTGTAGCTCATCTGCAGTCCCAACACCTGGGAGGCTAGACAGGAGGGTCACTGCAAATTCAAGGTCTGCAGGGGCTACTGTGTGAAACTCTTATTAAACAATTAGAAAAAAAAGGTGGTGTTGTTCCAAGGTGGGCAACTGGGTAAATTAGAAAGCAGTAAAACAGGGCTGACTAGACTCACGCCTGCAGAGATGAAGCTAAGACCAAATTCCAAGTCCCTGAGAATCCAGAGTCAGTGATACACAGGACAACTAATCAAACTCCTTGCCTCATTGTTAAATGCGCATGAATAGTTCAAGGGCTCTCCTGGGATAAATTAGCTTAGTGATAACTTTTATGCAGAATGCAAAGGCTGGCTCACCGCCTGAATATGGGACAGTTCTCACCAGTTTGTTGTGCTCATCACCTACATGCGGCATGTATTCTTGAACGGATGAAAAATGATGGTATGAAACCTGGCATTCCTCTTCACTGTGGTCCAGAGAGGAGTGACAGCTAATGTTTCACCACACTACTTGACTCCCCCAATAACTCAGAATGCTTCCTTCCTTTGAACAACACCCCATTTCCCAACAATCTGGCACACACACCTGAACTTCAAAAAAAGCTTCCAGGAGCTGGTACTAGTGGCTATGCTTGGTCTCCTAGGGACAAGTTTCAGACACAGAAACCAAAAAGCTTCCCACAGAGAAAATTAACCTTTCATAAAATGAACCAGGTGTTGTAAGCTAAGCACAGAGTCAGGAGAGGTGAGAAAGGTCTGGGATCCTGGTCCTAGCCACCCACCAATGCAACAACTTCAAACAAGCCATGTAACCTTTCTGTAGTTCTTAGCTTTTCCAACTGTCAAATTGAGAGGATGACACTTGCCTTATCTAACATATTGTCCTGCAAATCAAATGAGATAATAAATATGAAAGCATACTTAAGACTCTTATTAGTTGTAGCAACAGAATGGCAAAATTCACAATGAGAGCCAGGGGAAATGTTTGAAATTGCTTGTTCCTTCCCTTCAATTACTGGGAAGTAGGCCCTCCACAAGGTCCACTGGCGACAAATAACAACACCATTGCACGCCTCACCTTCCCTTGTAGTAGCCCACCCCATTCTTTCTTGAGAGACACTAGTAGCCAGTAACCCTGTTATTAGCTAAAACTATTGTATAAGAAGTACTGCCAAGATTCTCACGGGTCAGTCTCCAAGAACAGTGGCCTTGGTAACTGCTCATTTGCTACTAGTTCAAGTTAGTTTGTTAATAGGAAACTTAAGGTGATCCAAAACACCCTCATCCTTCTTTCTCAGGTCTCTCTCCTGACCCTAAGCTCTCTACCTCCCGCTGGGGTGTGCTTTCCAGGGCATACACTGAGTGGATGGATCCTTCAGGCGCCACAGCGGGCTGCAAATCATTCAGGGGCAAAGAATGTAAGAGGGTGGGAGGGGAGAGGAGCCGCGAAGGAATACAAGAGAAAGACAGGGCTGCCAAACACAAGGCATGGGAAAGAAGCCAAGCTTCTTGGAGGGCAGAGGTTTGGGTTCCGCGGTCCCTGCCAAGGATAGCCCCCGGAACGTTCCCTCCTCGCCTCCAGGCCTGTCAATCATTGCCTTTTAAACTCCATGTCGTCCCCCCCGCCTGAGCGGTCTACTCCTCCCGGGTCCTTAGGCCGACGCAAGGCCACTCCCGCCCTTCCCAAGGCTTTCCAGGGCTTCCCGAGCTCCAGAGCCCCCAGCTCGGCTCCCGACTCCTCCCAGCGGAGCTCCCTTCCTCCATTTTCCTCCTCCGCTCCACCCTTCCTCGGGAAGCCCTCACCTCCGACCCGGCGCCGATCCACTGGGACCTCGCCCCCTCCGCTCCCCTCCCTCGCCCTCGCTTAGAAGCTCGCTCAGGCGCACTACGCACCGCCCTGACCCGGTCCGGGTGCTCCTGACGAGGGGCCTGTCTGAACCCGAGGCCACGGTGGCCGGCCCTCAGTCTTTCCCCGGAGGGGAAGGGGAGGACGGGGAAGAGAGTGCCGACCACTCCTCGCTGGCTGGGACTCACCCTTTGCCACGCCCACTGCTGCTACGCAACCGGGCGGAAGCGCGTCGCCGAGCCCCGCCCCTTCCTTTAACTCGGCCGCGACCGGACGCTCCCAGCGCGGGCCTACGCGAGTCCGAGGCTATAGCCTCCGCTTTGGGCCGGAAGTCAGGGCAGGCCCCGGCTGGGACTCCGCGGCCGGTGGGGAGGGAGTGCTCGGTGCTCCTCAGATGCGCGGCTCTGGGGCGACCCTGCTGTCCCGCCCTGCAGTCAGTCCGTGCTGGACGCTGCTCGTCTAGGCGTCTAGAGCTGATGCAGCGCTGGGGCGAGAGCGCCGCGGGGCAGCTGGTCTGCAGCGTGACCTGCTGTCCTCCCAGCCTCATTTTCCAGAGCTGTGGTCAGAATCCTGGAGCCTCGCGATCTTGTGACTCACAGTCACAAGAATGGTTACTGCAGTTGACTTAGAAGGACGCAGGCGGGGAGGGAGGGAGGGTTTCACCGCAAAGCTTTGATCTAGAGGTCCTCCGCCTCCCAACCACACACTCTTGCGGTATCCACGATGGCTCTTTAAAAAAAAAATCAGAGTGCCCTGAAATACTGAAGGGTTTGGTTTCCTAAGGTTGCAACGCTGCGGGTGGGAGGGAACCCGGGCCCTGAGGAGAGTTACGGAGGAGCTTAAAGCGCTCTGTGGTAGGTAGGCAGTTAAGGAAGATAAAGAATGCAACCGCGTTACCTCTTAGGCTAGTCTGGTGTCGAATAGCATTTATTATAGACACTCTCTTTTAAAAGGGCAGTTCACATTAGTACGTATACAACTGGTTTACTCATAAGAACACAGAGCTTTGAAAACAATCTGACAAGGTCCTGGGCGCTTTCATGCTAGGGCAGACTGAGATCCAGGGGAATAGGGAATAGGAACAGGACGTGCCTTGTGCACCAAGTGAGACTTCCTCTCCGCCCCCTCCCAACTGCAGTCATTCTCTTTGTTACCCTGGCTCTGTAGGCGGGCTGGCCTCGGACTCAGAGACCCCTGCCCGTGCCTCCGGCGTGCATCGCTATCACCCGCCGAGACTTGCTGTGTCCTGGTTCAACTTCTTCCAAAAGAGGCTGAGTTTGCCTCTTGTCGATCTACAGTGTAAATGCCACTTGTCCAAAAACCTGGGCCGAACTGTTTGGTGTATTAAAGGTGAAGTCTCTGCATGTGTAAATTCCTGCCACGTCGTAGACGTCGGATTTTACCTTCCTTCCCATTTTTATGTGTAAAATGGAATTGCATGTTTAAGAATTACCGAGAAAGGAAGCGAAGAGACAGGCTGGAATTCAAACTTTTAACCGGTCCGCTGCATCCCAAAGCCCTTGGATCTTTTTTCCATTGTGCCACTACTGGAGAATTGAAAGAGAGCGAGAGGGAGAGCCTGAAGAGCTTTCTGGGCGCGGACGGGAAGCGCGGTGCCTGGGGCGCCCCCTGGCGGTCCGCCCGCCTTTCCCCTGCTGAACCAGCTTTCTGCGGGGCTCCTTTAAAGCCTGAGACCGGCCCCGTCGAGGCCAGCAGTGCCAGGGCCTGATTGGACGGGCGGCGGCCGGGGGCGAGGCGCCCTGAGCGGCACCCCGGCTCCATTGGCTGGAGGAGATAGGGCACTTCCGGGAGTGACCGCGCTCCCGCGCTCCGCTCCGCAGCATCCGGCGGCGGCCAGCCCCCTGGCTCCCCCTGCGGGCGGCTCGGTGGTGTGCACGGTCCGGCCTGCTGGCTGGGTGGGTGGTGGGTCGGGCGGGGAGGGGACCGCCCGAGGTCTGGGTTGTGGGGATGAGGGGTCCCGAAGATCCGCCGAGTAGGAGTCTGCTCCCCGGCGCTGCGCCCGGCTCCCTGCGAGTCTCCTTCAGCCTCCCCGCTTCGGAGCGTGAGACAGAGCATCCTGACAGGGGGCCTGCCAGCCCCTGAGCATCTTATCCAGAGAGCTCTAACTCCTGATTTTGAAGTACGAGGCCCCCGGGGAAGTTCGTCTCTGACCTCCTAGGAGGGCTAGCGCGGGCCGAGGCCGCCAGAGCCCCGCCTGGTGTGCTGGGTAGGCCAGGCGGGAGCATGGGGGCAGAGGATCCCAGCCTTGAGCCTTCATCTCCCGTTTCCGCTTCCAGCGGGGTGCCACGGCTCGCGAAGCATGACGACCGAGACCTTCGTGAAGGATATCAAGCCCGGGCTCAAGAATTTGAACCTTATCTTCATTGTACTGGAGACAGGTGGCTATGCGTGTGCAGTGGACTCGCGGGAGGGAAAGGGGAGGAGCGTGGCGAGTGGGGGGCGCATGGGACCACCGCCTGCGTTCTTAACTTGTTGCCTGAACGAGGAGGAGGCTCCCCAAGGCCCTGCCTCGCCCCACTCTCTCTTAGACCGCTGGCGCGGGGAGCTGCCTTCGGGTGTAAAGTAGATAAAACGCTGCCTCACGCGCCACTCGGGCCTCTTAGTCCTCCCACTCAGGGCTCTCTCCATGGTGCTGGACCCTCCACTAGCAGCCCACACACCCACGCACAACCTCCTGCCCTCCTGGAGGCCTATGGGCTTCGCTTCTACGCTTTTACCCCAGCCAATACCCAGAGTCTTACTGCCACCACCCTTGTGTGGCTTACTTCCACTCCCACGTTATTTCTTCCTTTAAAGGCCGAGTGACCAAGACAAAGGACGGGCACGAGGTTCGGACCTGTAAAGTGGCAGACAAAACGGGCAGCATCAATATCTCTGTGTGGGACGACGTAGGCAACCTAATTCAGCCGGGGGACATTATCCGACTCACCAAAGGGTAAGACAGGGCTCCCAGCAGCAGGAGCGGGAGGGTGTGGTTGAGAGGCACTACAGCTGTGCCGAGGCTGAGCCCTGCTTGCCCTCCCCGCACCCCGCAGGTATGCCTCAGTGTTCAAGGGCTGTCTGACACTCTACACTGGTCGTGGGGGCGACCTGCAGAAGATCGGAGAGTAAGTTGTCTTGCGAACTGAGTTAAGCACCTGCAGCCCCAAGTGGGAAAGTTTACAAGGAAGCCACACAAGCCTGTGCAGTCCATGCCCCTAGGCTGGACTTGTCTGCAGCCGGAAGGATGGGTCCAAGGCTTTGGCTTTTTTCTTTGCAGATTCTGTATGGTTTATTCGGAAGTTCCTAATTTCAGCGAGCCCAATCCTGAGTATAACGCTCAGCAGGCGCCCAACAAATCGGTGAGTCTGCGGGCCTGACAGTAGAGAAAAACGGCAGATCACACCAAGCAGCATGGGCTCGAGAGGGTCTGAGTATCTAACCTGTGCCTCCAGGTGCAGAACGAAGGCAGCCCTGCTGCTCCCCAAGCTGCCACTGGACCCCCTGCCGCCTCTCCAGGTAGGAGAATCCATGTCTTTCCCTCTGCTTTCTCCATTAAGTTCCCCATTCTCCACAGCCTGGAAAGATGCATTTCCCTTGTCTTTTTACAAGTGTCTGTTCTTTCAAGATGTCCCCTCTACCCAGTCCTTCCTGCTCCTTCGTTTTTGTACCTTCTGCAAGTCTGAGTAGTTCCAGCCACTGACAGAGCGGAGCACAGACAGACGTGTTCCCACATGAGGCAGACGACTGCTAGAGCAGACAGGATTGTGTGCACCATACTTAAAATATCACTGTAAATTCCTTGTAATCAGTCCATTTATATACACATATATGTATGTGTATGTGTGTGTTTGTTATATACAACAAAGCAAGGGGCTGGAGAGATGGCTTGGTGCTTGAGAGCACTGGCTGCTCTTCCAGAGGGCCTAGGTTTGCTCCTCAGCACCCACATGGCAGCTCACAGCTATCTGTAATTCCAGTTCCAGGGGCTCTGACACCTTCACACCAATGCACATGAAATAAAATTAAATAAATTATATGGTTTTTTAAAAAGTAAAAAAAAAAATCACTAAGTGTTGAAAATATATTCTGAGAAATAGGTACATATACACCCCTGAATTGGGGCTTACTTCATCCCCAAGTTATGTGGTATAACCTATATTTTTCTTTTTAATTTCTTTTATTTATTTTTTCTTTTGTTTCTTTCTTTCTCCCCACCAACCTGGCTTTCTTTTGTTTTGATACAGTGTCTCACTATGTAGGCCAGGCTGGCCCCAAGCTCACAGAGATCCTCCTGCTTAGGCCTGACTAGTTCTGAAGTTAAAGGTACATGCTGGGCTGGAGAGAGCTTTGAGGTTTAGGAGCACTGGCTGCTCTTTTGCAGTTCCTGAGTTCAATTCCCACCACATGGTGGCTCCTCACCATCTACAATGAGATCTGGTGCCCTCTTCTGGCCTATAGGTGTATATGCAGGCAGAAAACTATAATATATATATTTTTAAAGCATATGCTACAATTTTTAAAATAATTTTATTGTTGCCTAATTTTTCACAATTGTAGTCCCAGCCCTGGAGGAGATGGGGCAAAAGAATTGTCACAAGTTCCTGTCTAGTCTAAGATTTAAAGTGAGACCTTGTCTCAAACAAACTAGAAAACCAACACCAAATTTTGATTTCTTTAAGTAGAAGGACTAATACTGTTTGATAATAATAGCAAATATGTTCTAGCAGGGTGTACTAGTACACATTCCAGTACTAGGAGGTAAACACAGGAGAATCACTGTAAGTTTGAGGCCAGCCCTGTCTGCATAGCAAATTCCAGGCCATATACATAGCCAAACCGTGTCTCAAAAAAACAAAAAGAAAGAATTATAAATACTTAAGCTAATAATATATGACCACATGGCCATTTACTATGAGCTGCGATGGTGTACATGAGTGTGTCCCGTGCCTTTCTAAGGCTCACAGCTCCCCCAGCTGGCCCACACCAGCATCGCCACCAACACAGCTGACCTGCACTGCAACTGCGGCCGCCCTGTCACTAGACAGTGGGAAGCTTCTTTATTTTTTTGTAGTCATTTAAAAGTTATATTTTGAAGCTTTATCTACTTTTACATAATATGTATGTTGTGTCTACATGTATGATTACCACATGTGTACGGTGCCTTTTAGGAGGCTGGAAGAGGGTAGCAGATTCTCCAGAATTAGAGTTTCAGATGATTGTTACTGCAGTGTGGGTGCTGGGAGCCAAACCTGGGTTAGCTAGAAGAACAGCCAGTGCTTTTAAACACGGAGCCATCCCCCAAAGCCCTTTGTCTGCTGGCTGAAACCACTGCAGGACCTGTGCCCATTGCTGACTGAAAGTGCCGGTCACACCCGTAGCCACCAGCAGGGCTGAGTTCACTCTTGCTCACACGCTTGTTGGCTGGTGCTCATCCCAGATTCTTCACTCTTAGAATGTGTCACTGGAGCTTGGCACAGCAATGCACACTGTTGATCCCAGCACTTGGGAGTCATTGACAGAATTCTGTGAGTTCCAGGACAGTCAGGACTACTACATAGATAGACTCTGTCTCAAAACAAAACAAATAAACAAATAGAATGAGCCACCTACAGTGGGCTGGTTTTCCCACATAATTAAGATAATTACAGCTCCCAACAGCCATGCCCACAGCTAACAAATGTAGACAACCCTCACATATATGACTGCATATATCCTATAGGTTCTGGCTTTGTGGAGAACCTCCAATGAGATAATCAAAATTGATACCATTTAATTCCACAATAGAAACTGGCATGTGTTTTCAGTTATGACTTAAGGGCTGGAGAGATGGTTTGGTGGTTAAGAGCAGCGGCTGCTCTTGCAGAGAACCTGGTTTGGGTCTCAGCACCCTCATGGTGGCTCACGACAATATGCAAGTCCATTCTAGAGGATCCAGGGCTCTTTGACTTCACATGCCCGCTTCAGGCAATATAAAATGACTTGATGCTGGGTAGGATGCCTCATGCCTGTAATCCTCTCACTTAGGTGGCTGAAGTGGAAGAGCATTTCATGTTGGTGGCTAGCCTGAAGTATCAGGCCAGTCAGGGAGACCCTGCCTATGTACATACATACATACATACATACATGAAGAAAAAAGAGGAAAAATGCAGAATAAAATAGGGTATTGTTTTTATTATTTATTTTTTTAGAGAGGTTTTCATGTAAGGCTGGCCTCAAACTTACTATGCAGCCAAACCTCTTCCTACCTCCACCTTCTAAGTGCTGGACTATAGGTGTGTTACCATCATGCCTAGCTACAAACATTTCTAATAAGGTACATTCAGGAGCCAGGCATGGTCACTGTCTAACAGTTGTACAGCAGAAGCAAGGAGGGTCATTGCAAGTTCTGAGGACACTCTGTGCTCCACAGAATGAGTTCCAGAGCAGCTTCATCTCCACAGCAAGGCCTTGTCTCAAAAAAGAAAAAAAAAGAAGGGTCACCTGCTTGTCATGGTGGCACACACCTTTAATCTCAGCATTTAGGAAGCAGAGGCAGGCCAATCTCTTGAATTTGAGGCCAGCCTGGTCTATAAAGCAAGTTCCAGAACAGCCAGGGTGACACAGAGAAATCTTGTCTCAAAAACAAACACACAAAGAATAAAAGAAAAGGTATACCTATGCCTATGACCACAGGCTCCTAAAGTTCATTCGCACATGATTTTTCACTTTGTTATCTACTAATAGAAATGAGAGGTATTTTTCTTGCTTTTTTATTTGTATTATTTTTCTTTTTTTGGTTTGTAAATCTTGTTATGTATATCTTTTCTCCGTATTTATTTATTTATTTATTCTGGGAGGAAGCGTTCGTGTTTGTGGCATGTGGCACAAGTTGTGGGAGTCAGTTCTCCTTCCTCCATGCAGACTCCAGGGATTGGAGTCATCAGGCTTGGCAGCAAGCCCTAACCTCGGAGCCACCTTCAGCCCATGTGAGAGTGTTGTTGTGGTGGAGGCTGTTTCAATAGGTCTCACGTCGCCCAAGCTGACCTCCAACAGCTGGGTAAGACCTGGAGCTCACGATCGTCTCCAGTTCTCCAGTGCCTCCGTGTCCTGTGTGATGGAAGGAGCAGCCCCAGGCTGCCGTGAGTGCCAGTTTCCCTGTTGTCTTAAGGTGTCCTGACAGCCAGGGCACCTGGAGGAAGGGTTACATGTAGCCCATCACTGCAGTGGGCAGAGCTAAAGCACACGCATCTGCACATCATGTGCGTGATCAGGAACAGAGACGATGCGTCCATGCTCACCTGTGCTGTATGCTGGGCCTCCCCACTTAGGTAATCACCACCCCCATAGTGTGCTCATGGGCTGCCAGCTTAGACAGTCCTTCCTGCCTCTTCCCAGGGTTCTTGAGGCTGTGTCACATTGACAGTTAAATGTAGCCATCACGCAGGGCCAGCACTCTGATGTGATCCCAGCCCCTAGTTATAAAAGCTGTTTTTGTTTTTTGAAACAGGGCTTCTCTGTGTAGCCCTGGCTGTCCTGGAATTCAGTCTGTGGACCAGGCTCACCTCAAACTAAGAGCTCTGCCTGCTTCTGCCTTCCCTCCCGCAGGGCTGGGACTAAAGGTGTGGGGCACTGTGGCCCCACACAAAAGCTTAAGTTTTAAAAAATGATTTTTAATAAATAAATAAATAAATGTGCACAGTGTTCTGCCTGCATGTACACCTGCATGCCAGAAGAGGGCACCAGATTATAGATGGTCATGAGCCACCATGTGGATGCTGGGAATTGAACTCAGGACCTTTGGAAGTGCTCTTAACCTCTGAGCCATCTCTCCAGCCCAAAAAATAAATTTTTTTTTTAATGTTTAGGTGCCTTGCTTATATGCATGTCTGTTCCCCACACACCTCCCTGGAAGCCATGAAGCCAGGAGAGGGTGCTGGGTCCCATGGAACTGTGCTACAGCTGCTGTGTCGATGCTGGGAACCGAACCTGGCAGTGCTCCCCACTTCCCAAAAGTTGTTTCTTTGTTTAATTTATAGCAAAAAATCTTAACATTGAGTTCCATATATTCACCTTGATCTGTCCTGAGGGAAGGACATTTCCCTACAGTCTGGGCTGCAGATGTCTTAGTTGAGAAGGGAACCAGAAACCTATAGTTGTATGTTGCTGATAGTTCACAGTGGCCTTTTAAAAAAAAATTATTTATTATGAATACACTGTTCTGTCTGCATGTATGTTAACATGCCAGAAGGTGACACCAGATCTCATTATAAATGGTTGTGAGCCACCATGTAGTTGCTGGGAATTGAACTCAGAAACTTTGGAAGAGCAGGTAGTACTCTTAACCTCTGAGCCATCTTTCCAGCCCCCACAATGTCCTTTGTACACCAGAGACAGTCCTCTGTTTTCATGTAGTAGGCACGTACAGAGCACCTACTAATGTCAAGGAACAAAACACAGCACCTGCCCTTCAGGACTTAGTCTCGAGGAACAACAGTTATACTCTGCTATGATAGATGCAGGGATTGCAACAGTGTACAGTTACCAGAGCTAAACCATCTCACATTCCCAGCTCCATTAAAATGTTTAAAACATATGGGTGTGGGGATCAATGAGATGGTTCAGCAGGAACTGGTACTTGACAGCCTGAGTTTAATTCCCAGAATATCCACGTGGTAGAAGGGGACAGACAACTCCCAACAACTGTACACATACATGCACGTGTGCACATACACACATGCACAGCTCATGCACTAAGGTAAATACAAAATATACACAGTTGTGGGGTGATGTATAACCCAAGCATCTATCCCATGGGATAGACCCAGCTCCACCTTTTCATTTAAATAAAAACTCAGAGCCCTTCTTGCTGTGCTTCTCTAGTTTTACAATCACCCTAGGCCATAGGACATTTTTTCAGAGATCTTTGAGCCTTGAACTAAACAGCTACTTCTAGGTCTGATTTCCAATGACACAGAGATAAATGAGAGAAATATAAAATACAGACAGACAGACGGACAGACAGACGGACAGACAGACATGGTTCATGTAGCAACTTCCAAAATTGTCAAGGGGTCCCACTCATACTCCCCATAGTATTTTGCACTCTAGTCAGTACCGCCTGCCTAGGGAATGGTGCTGCTCACAGGGTGCTGGGTCTTACCATGGACTTAAGTTAATTTTAACCTATGGACCCAGGCCAACCAACGTGGACAGTCCTTCCTGCCTCTCCCCAGGAGACGAGGTGTGTCAAGTTGACGATTATAAGTTGTCAGGCTCAGGCCACAGTCACACTTCTGACCCATACCTTTTACACTTACTTAGTCCACTCACTGGGGCATGGAAGTAGACTTTAAGGATGAACCCTTGCTTACCCTAACTACCTAATTCTGTTTTTTTCCCTTCCTACGACCAGCTTCTGAGAGCCAGAATGGAAATGGACTAAGCACCCAAGCGGGTCCTGTTGGTGGCCCCCATCCCTCGCACACTCCCTCACACCCCCCCAGCACCCGAATCACTCGAAGCCAGCCCAACCACACACCTTCTGGCCCTCCTGGCCCCTCCAACAACCCTGTCAGCAACGGCAAAGAAACCCGCAGAAGCAGCAAGAGATAGCAAGAAATGGGCCCTCTCTTTCCACCACATCCATGATCCGAGAAAAAGAGTCTTCCTCTGGGCTGCTGGCTTTGGGCTTGGGAGGGCGGAATAGTGTGTTTTAGCCAGTAAATTTCCCTGGAGGGGTGGTGAGCAGTGGCCTTATCCACCTCAAACCCATGCCCTCCTTGTCCTGCTGACACTGCCTGCCCTCTTTCCTCTGAAAAAGACAGTCTGTTTTTTGTGTGGGATATGAGGGTCTAACTGAAACCCCTCCTTCCTAATAAATGTTCCCACTCTATTCTGGACTCCTTTGTTTTTCGTAGGAAAAGAGGCTAGCAGGTGTGCACTTAAGGAGTGCAGTGCCCAGGCAAGGAGCAGGCAAAGCAAGCCTGCTCCTTTAAGGTAGTGTCCCTCCCCTACCCCTTCCCTGCATGTGACCCTTGTCCAGCCTGCCTGCCACAAGAAGGCCGGGTCTCCCTTCCTCCGGGTGCCCTTTGTATCTCCTGTCCTGCTCTCAGGTAATGCCAATCCCAACCCACTGGACTGACCAGGCTCATAAGACTTTGATTCCCCTGATCTTAAGCTCGGTCGGATGTCAGAGGAGAGCCCCATTCTGGCTTCTGTTCCTCAGCAGGATTTCCCCTTTCTTGTTCGTTGATTCCAGAGTGGCGATGACAGTTAATGCTTGCCGAAGGGGGAACTGCGGCACTTCTGCTTCCCAGGGCAGGGGATGCTAAGAACAGTTTCTTTCCTGGATGCATCTGGGCTGGCTGCTCATCTTCTTCCCCTACCTCCCAGTTTAGGGACACCTTGGTTCAACTTCCCAGGGAATGTGGGGATGGGGTTGGGAACAGATGAAGCTCAGTGCCAGATGTAAGGTACGTGGGAAGGGGTACATTCAGGAGAAGGCTTGAATGGTACTGAATGGGTTATAAAATATTTAAGAGGAAAAACTGAGCACAGATTTCCCACCATGTGGTTTCCTCAGGGCAGAGGGTGGCTCCTCCCCAGTGAGAGCCCAGAAGAGACTGACTTTTGACCCCCCCCATCCCAGAGACCAGTGAACCATTAACTTCTATATGAGCCTTCCCATACTTGCCCCGCCCCAAAGCAGGTGGGCTAAAGAGAAACTATCCATTTCAGCCTCTATGTGACGTGGCTTCCGCTGCAGCTGAAGGCTGACCTCTCTGACTCGTGGCCTCCCAGGAACCTGAGGTGACAGCCCTCACATTGCCAGTAGGGGTGAGGCCCTGCAAATTGAGGGGGAATATAGAGGTGGAGCGAGGTTGAGAGCTGGGTCTGGGGGATCTGAAACAGTGTCCCCTCTGGACCAGATATAGAGGAGAACTGAGTCAGGAGGCTGCTCCAGAAGGCAGAGGGGAGGGACAGAGGCAGCCCAAGGCTGTTGGTGGACTCAGATTAAGCAGTGGCAAGTGTATATGAGCATTCTCCCCAGCTCTGAGCTGAAGAGCTGACCTGACTCCCTCCTCGTTCTAGGGTATATTCCTCAGGATGCTCCAAAGGAAATAGAAGTCAGAACCAGAGCCTCTAACCCATAGCCCTAGTGATGGGCCCCCCAGTGCATCATGTGTTGGCTGGTGTGTGCATGGCGGTGGTCTTGGGCTGGGTAGGAGGCTCAGTCCCCAACCTGGGCCCAGCTGAACAGGAACAGAACCACTACCTGGCCCAGCTGTTTGGCCAGTATGGAGAGAATGGGACATTGACTACAAGGGGTTTGGCTCGCCTTCTCCACAGCCTAGGGCTGGGCCGAGTTCAGGGTCTCCGCCTGGGTCACCATGAGCCTCCAACTGGGCGGGCTGCACCCTCAAGTGGTGACAATTTCACACACAGGTATTACATTCTCTCCCAACCCCAAAATGTTATATCTCCTGGCTCCACTCTGGTTGCCCAGTGCTGGCTTCCTGGAACGAATCCCTAGAATTACAAGTCCTCCAGCACCAAGTGCTCAGCACCCTTAACGTCCTGCTTACCTCTGCTGCCTTTAATTCTCCTCCAGGTCTTTAAAGTCCTTGTTCTTAGTACTCAGGTCTCCAGCCTGACTTGGCTCCCAGTGTGGGGCTTTCCCCCCAGGCCCACAGCTACGCATACCTAGGCTCTCCTATAAATGACAGCTCTCAGATCTTCCTGGGACTGACTATGGTTGTTCCTCCTTCCCAAAAGTTCCCAGGAGACTCTCAAGGCAGGTGTCAGGAAACTTGAGTGAGTCTGACTTGCTAATCCATCTAATCTAGGCTGCAGGAACCGGAGCTGAATGTGGATGTCTGGGCAGGAATGCCTCTGGGTCCTTCAGGCTGGGATGACCTAGAGAAGTCAAATGCCCCTGACCTGCCCCATGGGCCAGGGCCCTCAGGCCTAGACCTCTTTCACAGGCTTCTGCTGCTGGACCATTCATTGGCTGACCATCTGAATGAGGATGTAAGTCTGATGGTCTCTCTAGAGGGAAGGAGCCATGACTAGAGGCTGAAGTATTTGAAGAGTCAGTAATTGAATAATTACTCAGCATTAGAATATATTATTCTAATGGTATAAAGTGTTTCCTTTGACCTTAGTACAGGCTGACCAAATTCAGGGGCTGCATTTAGCAAACATGCTTCCAGAGAATTATCTCATGGTAGGCTGTAGGAATGTCCTAGAGATGACGGTGTATCTGTCTAGAAAAACAGTCAGTTTGTTCCTTGTTCCACGTACAGCGCCACCAGACCCTGAGATCAGTCGGCCCCATCAAGAGCAGCCATCCAGCTTAGGCAGGGTCAACACGGAACGTGATGGTGCTGACAGAAGATGGATGGCATGTCAGGTTTCTTTCTCATCTAGGGTTCTATCATGAAGGACTCTAGTCTAGTTGCCCAAACAGCTCCATTGCTAAAACAAGGAAATTACCAGGGCATAAGAGGGAGATGCCAGCAATGTTCACTAGGAAATTGAGAAATTCATGTTGAGTACTTATATTGGATTGCTTACTCACCAGTAATTAACATACATTAATTATTAAGTTCCCTTGTCCCCTGTCTCTGGGGCCAGTATGAGCCAAGGAGCTCCTGAGAGAGAACTCTGGAAGAACAGGTAGAAGGTTTGGGCTGCAGTTCCCTGTGACCCCCTAACACTCAGCCCTCCCTCATCTCCAGTGTCTGAACGGTTCCCAGCTGCTGGTCAATTTTGGCCTGAGCCCTGTTGCTCCTCTGACCCCTCGTCAGTTTGCTCTCCTGTGCCCAGCCCTGCTTTACCAGATTGACAGCCGTGTCTGCATCAAAGCCCCTGCCCCAGCACCTCCAGGGGACATATTGTCTGGTCAGTGGACGAGTAGGGTGGGCAGCACTCTGCATCCTGGTAGGGAGTGGGTCTCTTGCTAAGAGGAGGGCTCACTGGGTCCAACCTCCCTCTGGGCTAGCCCTGATCTACATTAGTCCCTATTCTCCCCAGCCCTGCTTCACAGTGCCCTGGCCATCCTGCTCCTCAGCCTCCCTGCCCCGCTCTCCCTGCTGCTGCTGCGGCTCCTGGGACCTCGTCTATTGCGGCCTGTGCGAAGCCTCCTGGGGGCCCTGGCCGTGGGCACTCTTTGTGGGGATGCGCTGCTGCACCTGCTGCCACATGTATGTGAAACAGCATCTCCATACCCGTCCCTCTCAGTCAGCTCACACATCCTAGCCTGGCTTTAGCCACAGCTGTCTTCTACTGGGGATGTATGAGTAAAAGCTTGCTAACCCTCACTGGGAGACAGGGATGCTATTGGGTGTAGGGGTTTCCAGGGCCTGCCTTGATCTACTTTCTGGCAGGCACAAGGAAGGCGGCACACAGGACCTAGTGAGCAACCAGAAGAGGATCTGGGTCCAGGGCTGTCAGTGCTTGGGGGCCTCTTCCTGCTCTTCGTGCTAGAGAACATGCTGGGACTTGTGCGGAAGAGAGGGCTCAGGCCAGTGAGTGACATCTTTTCTTCTCTCCCTGTCAAGCCCAGAGTCCTAGCCAGGCCAGAAGGTGATGGGCAGCCTGTGCTTCTGGACTGTGGCAGTTTGGCCAGCTGCATATGACCTGTCTACCCCTGAGTAGGTTTGGGCCTCTTAGCATGGACCTGGTACTTTTGGCCAAATGGCTTCTTCTCTAAAGTTCCTATCAACATTAAACAGAGAGAGATGCCAACCTGAGAAAAGGGTGTTGGTCAAAAGAACATTCTCCAGGTGCTAGCAGTGGAACCAGGTGCTCATTTTCCCAGCTGCTGGCCTGGTCTCCCCTTAGCCCCTGGCCCTGCTATCTCCTCCACCAGGAGGGATACTCTCCCATTTCAGAGATTCTGCAGGAGCAAAAGGGATCTTGGAGAACCAAACCCTGACCCAGAGGATGGCAGTGGGATGGTCCTTCGACCCCTACAGGCAGCTTCAGGTGAGTGGAAGAGAAGATGAGCACAACAGCCTGTGATTCCCACTTGCAGTTCCCAGCAGTTGACCTGGTCCTTCTTGCTTCAGAGCCAGATGTTCAGGGCCAGAGGGAGAACCCATCCCCAGCAGCTCCAGGCCTTCCTGGGCACCAAGGCCACAGTCATGAGCACCAGGGTAGCAGTATGGCCTGGATGGTCCTCCTGGGAGATGGCCTGCACAACCTCACTGATGGGCTCGCATTAGGTTTGAGGGCCCAGAGGCAGGGGAGGGAAGCGGGGCTGAGCCAGCAGGGAGGTGAGCTGCCTGGAGGGCAGGAGAGATAAGAGCCCTTTGCCCCTGCTGCTGCCAGGTGCTGCCTTCTCTGACAGCTTCTCCAGTGGCCTCAGCACCACCCTAGCGGTCTTCTGCCATGAGCTGCCCCATGAACTGGGTATGAACGGTGTAGGCGGGGCCGGTGGCAGCAGACCCTCTGAGGAGCACTCAGGCGGGTGGCTCTGACCCACCTGCCCTCCACTGTGCTCTCCCCACAACAGGTGACTTTGCGATGCTGCTTCAGGCAGGGCTGTCCTTCCGGAGGCTGCTGCTGCTGAGCCTGGTTTCTGGAGCCCTGGGACTGGGGGGGGCAGCCCTGGGGGTAGGGCTCAGCTTGGGCCCTGCCCCCCTCACTCCCTGGGTGTTTGGGGTCACAGCTGGGGTCTTCCTCTATGTGGCCCTTGTGGATATGGTGAGCAGTGTGGGGTAGAACGGGCAATTCAAGGACAGTGGGTAGGCAGGTATGGAGGGAGGCGCCAGTCCACGCGGTCCAGGTCTGGAGAGTCTTGGCTCATGACCCTGCCAGGAAAAAGGCCCTAAGGTGGCGGTGGCGGGGAGCTTCGGATACTGTCCTAACCCTCTCGTGTTGAGAGGGCAGAGCATGGGGTGGGCTTGGCAGTGCACACCGCCGGCCCCACCACTCAGGACAGTGAGTTCAAGGCCAACCTGGTCTACAGTGTTGCAGGCCAACACTGCCTCAAAAGAAGTAGATAAGAAGGTTCCAGGTAAGCACAGAATCCCAATTATCTTGTTTCTTTCCAGCTGCCTGCCCTGCTCCGTGCTCCTGAGCCCCAGCCTGTGCTCCACGCGGCTCTGCAGGGGCTGGGACTGCTGCTGGGAGGCAGTCTCATGTCTGCCATAGCCTTGCTGGAGGAACAGCCCCTGCCCACAGCTCCTGATGGCTGATAGGGGCCAGAGGCAAAGGGCCCAGGCTGCCCTTCCTTCCCCCCACCGCAGGAATGGAGGCGGGACACAGGGCCAGTAGGAGCAATAGGATTTTAATAAAGAGAACCCATCCCAAAGCCATGACTACGACAGTTGTACTTGCACCAAAACAGCATAGAAAACCAGGGTGTAGTGGGAGGGCTCAAAGCAGGTTTGGGGAGGACAAGCATGGGGGGCCTAGAGGATGTGGGGTGCATCAGTCTTGAGGGATAGCATTGTGCTTTAGCCCAGGTAGGAGGGGGAGGGGCAGGGCAAATGCACCAAGGTCCCCATTTTTTTTCTGCTGCCCTCAGCACCCTGGGGATGCAGGTATCTGGGCTTTATTGTTGCCCACCAGCATTAAACACCCCTGACCCCAACACTAGCACCACAGGTGGATCCAGGATAGGGAGAAGGGCAGGAGTGGGGAAATTGCTTAGAGAAAGATTCAACTAGAATCCGGTGAATTGTGCTCAGTTCTCTTTACTTCCTACAACCGAGTACACAGGTCACAGGGTGGAGGGTGCAACAGGACATGAAGCATGCCCCACAGTACCCCAACACACCTGCACACAGGATGGTGGTGTCTGCAGCATCACAGGTCATGCAGGGCATGGGAAGGGGGGTTCACACACACATAGATGCCCACAGCGGGTACCAGACAGAGAACACCCCTGAATATACACAGCTGTACATGGGGAACCCCAGGTCCCCACCCAACCCTCTCCCCTGTCTTGCTGTCCCCAGCAGGGGAACTGTATTGCTTTGAGAGAGCCACCTGGGGCTGCTCTGCCAGGCACCCTCCCCTCCCCCCACCCTATTTTGGCACATCTGCAGGACACGCGGCAGCGGCAGCGTGAGTAGGCACCCTCCCTCCCAGGCTTCTGTGGCTTGGGAGTTGGGGAAGGGGGCAGGAGACACCATCCTCCATCTTTCCCCTAGCCCTTCCCAAACTCCTGACAGACCCACTCCAGCCAAACCCACCCCCACCCCCAAAACACACACACACACACACCCACACACACACACCCACACACACACACCACACACAGCTGAGCTATCCAGGAATACAAGTGAACAGGATTGTCCAGGATGGGAACACAGGCGTTAAGGACCGGAAGCAGAGGCCCCACCCTGGCATGGGTAAGAAGACTGGCACAACAGCTACTTTAGTGCAACTGGAGGGCACCCAGAGTGAGGGTGGGGACAGGAGGGCCCAGGGAAAGGGCCTAACAGGAGTGAGCAAGGGCCAAGGGTGGATCCTCTTGTCGCCCGCCATCCTCTGCCCTCCCAAATGCAGTGACAGTGCCCCTCACACCTGTGTGGGCCACAGCAGCCTCGGAGTCAGTACCTTCAAGTAATTCAAAGAGCAGACCGGACCCCAACTCCCTCCTGTCTCTGGGAATTTGGTCGCGTCTCTATAGGGTTTAGGTTGGGAGGAGGGAGTCCCCCAAGTCAGACCCTTCTTTCTCTACCTCCCTCTTCCCAGACCACTGGGCTTGGTCCTCAAAGGTTCCTCAGCTCTGTCCTTGCCCAGAGGGTTGGAGCCACCAGAGGGGAAGAGACTGCACTGCTCCCTGCCCCTCCTTAAAAAGAAGGGTACAAACTTGGCGGGATGGGGCCATACTGGCTTGCCCCATGAGTAGGGTTTCTGGGCTAGGGTCTGTAAGGCTATTTTCCTTTGCGGTGGGAAGGGAAGGCAGGGAATAAACATTGGATGTGGGAAGAGGGTGAGAAATGGCTGGTTGGGAAGGAGGAAGGGGCCTCCCCGCTGGAGCACAGCTACCGGAGTCATTTCAACAAAGAAACACTCATGTCCACAAGATACACAGTGCGTACTCCCAGCCCGCCAGCCTGGCCCCACCCCGCCTCTCAGGACCCCTCCCAAGATCACAGAGAGAGCTTCGGGGGTACAGTTGTAGAAGCATTCACTCAGGCCCCACCCCCTCACCCCCAGCCTCTTCTCCCCTTCTGATCCAGAAGAAGAAGGTGCTGGGTGGGCAGACAGTGGTGGAAACAGTGTTGAGTTTTCCTTTGGTTACATAGTGAAGGCAAAGGTGAGCTGGACTTTACAGTCAGAACGGACAGGGGTGAGGAGGAAAGAGGGGCTGTGGCTGGGCTGAGGGAGGCGGCCCTCCGTAGCCCCTCCATCCCAAGGAACACATGTCTCCCCCCCCACAGCACCGAACAAAAGGAGAAGCCCCTCCCCCCAGGGGCTACTCCCACCCCAACCTGGGCTGTACATTCAGTGGTTTTCAGCAGTCCTATGGCTCAGGGGGCCACGGGTGGGGAGGTTGCCCGTCAGTCTCAGAGTCTCAGTTGGACAGTGGCAGTGACCCGGGTCTGTCGGTCCATCCTGGGACCCACAGTTTGTGCCATTTGTTTTTCTGAAGTACACATCCCTACCAAAGCCACCGTACAATCAGAAACGGCCCCCCATCAGAAACTAAAAACTGGCTCTTTTCACGTCACCCTCTGATTCACACGTCTGTTTCCCTGTCTCCTAGGTAGCCCTCGCTCTGTCTCCTTTGCTGGGACCTAGGGCTGTTCCCAGGGTCCTCACTTAAAATAGGCCTTTTCACAAAAGTGCTTATTACTTGAAGCAAGTGCTTTAGAGCTGTGGTGGGGAGGGGAGGGGAGAGGAAGGGGAGAGGGAAGGACATGTTCCCTCCCCACCCAACCCCCTTAAGACTGGGGGGGCATTCTGCCTGTTTTACTTCTCCACACCCGTTTAAGTCAAAGAGGTTTCTTTAAAAAAAAAATCTTAACATTAAAATAAATACGCAGTGGCCATGAGAATGGTCAAAATGCTTCAAAAACACTAGGGGCTGGGCAGCCCAGGGTGGGTGCGGGATTTCCTTTGGCATAAGGAGAGGAGGCTGCTCGCCCTCCAGGCCTCCTCACAGCCACATGAGGAGGGACAGAGGACCCCTGCCATCTTCCCAGTACTGCTGACAGTGTGCCCAGGACAGCAGGGAGCAGACAGCCACCAGAAATCTCATCTAGCAAAACAGAACAATGGGACTCCTGACAAATACTCAGATTCCTCTGTCATCACCAAGCATTGATAAAGGAGAACACGACTGATACCCCAAGTCATCTCTGGGGGAACCATTTCCCTGCTTCCCATGCCCACCACCATCTAATTCCCAGCACCAAGATGAGAGGAAGAAAATGAAATGGGAAGATTTAGGAGAGAACTGAAGTTAGGGGCAAGCTTTGCGGAACCGGAGGGGCGGGGGTAGGGGTGGGGGCGGCAGCCCTTAGAGAGGTCACACTGATTGTCGTACAGGGAAGGTACAGGGAAGGAGGGCCTGGGCAAGGATGTGGGCAAGAGGGGCATTGCAAGGCCCTTTGGCTTTGAAAAGAAAACTAAAAACTAAAAGCTGCACAATCCTTCTCACTAACAATGGTCCTTTGGAAGCCTTGAGACGGTTTAGGATCTGAAGGGCGGGGCAGCAAGACAGACAGATAAACAGGAACCATGAAAAGGAAAGATCCAGCATGAGGTATGGTGCAGGGGATCTCAGGAGGAAGGGCTTCCTGGGATGGCCCCTCTCTCCTCAGCTCACCCTCGGCAAGGGCGGCAGGACGTTCAAGGGACACAACTGAAAACGGTAAGAGTGTGGGTAAAGCAAGCTTGGGTAGGGTCCCCAGGAGAGACCCTTGCACTGTGTAAACGAAGCCCATCCAGTTCTCAGTTCTCAGGGGAATACTGACGGCGGCCAAACTGGGCGAGGATGCACTGCGGGGGGGGGGGGGCAGGACCTCTATTCAAGTTCTGAGTCTTGGCCCCTGGCTGAGGTATTGCGTGTGAGGAAGGGACACTGGGTTATGGGATTGGGTCTAACTGTGCAGAGGTTCACCAAGGACATGGAGGGACAGGGAATTAGAAGGGACCAGGGCCAGATGCAATGCTACATTTAAAGAGAACACTACCCCTCCTCATTCCAGCCCAGTTTGGCTTCTCGGGTACATTCCAGGAACCGTTCCCATGCTGGGAAGACAGGGGCTGAGCTCAGCTTCAGTGTCCATCTATGCTCCCTGACCAGTGCTCCCCCGCCCCCACTGGAGGAAACCCTGCTACCCTAACACAGTCCCTACACTGCCCTGCCCACCATCTTTGGCTTCCTATCAGGAGGACTGGGGCAGTTCTCAGACAGACGGAAGGTGGACACAGACATGGGGGACTCTGGGACTGGGGGATGCAGGAGGAAGAACATGGTCCCTACCTTCACTCACATGCAAACACATGCCTGAAACACAGAGGACATACGAGGGCTGTAGTTTTGAAATGGGCAGGATATTGATTTGTTTCTTCCCCTAAGGAATAAAATGCTTACTTAAAAGTTCATGACAAGGCTCAAAGTTCAGGGAGAAGAGAGCCAAGGAGAGATGGCCAGACTCCCTCCCCCAAAGGAAGTTAAAAGAAATAAGGAAGGTTAAAGTGCGTGGTTAGGGGACTAGGCCAGAAGTGGTGAAACAGGAGCAGACTGTGGGGGCAGAAGCAGCCCTTGGTTTGCACATGAAGAGCCACGGAGCGCAGGATCTGGGCCAGGTTCAGTAGTTGCTGCTTCAAGTGTTTGCATTTAAATTTTAGGGGTGACAGGATATGGGGGAAGCTCTAGGCCTCAGTGCTAAATACCCTCCCCCCTCATCCTCTAGCTGCCCCTGAAGGGGGAGGAGGACACCCCCAGAGTGCTCACACAGTACCAGAAATTAAGGCTTCTCACTGCTGCAGGAATGGAGGGGCCAAGCGGGTAGGCAGCGATGGGTACGGAAGAAGAGGAGGGTCTGCCTGGCAGCAGAGGTGGGGGGAGAGGGGACAGGAAGAGGAAAGTCAGAAGGAAGAGTTGGGGGAGCTGGCAGCAAACAGGGGAAACTGAGAAATGAAGTCAAAGAGGGATGAGCCAGGCATTTAGCAATCATTTTGGGACACTTAGCAGAAGGGGTTGCCCTGGGGGTACCAAGAGCCTGGGGTTCTCCCTGTGGGTCCCAGACCTCTGCCAGGCCAGGATGGTGTGGCAAAGGGGTAAGCAGCTGCTCCCCAGTGCCTCCCTGCCCAGTCGGCCCCACCACCCAGTCGTGTTCTCCTTTAAAGTGCCCTAAATGTTTAGACATTTTTTCTAAATAAATAGAATAAGATATCAAGCCACCGGCAGGGGGAGGGACACTGGAGGGGCTACTCAGAGTAGCAGCCATCTAACCCAATGGCGCTGTGCCGTTCCTGGCTGTAGGGACAGGAGGCCCCGTGAGGCAGGGCACCACAGCCACCCACCGTCTTGGCGGCTGCGATGCTGCAGTTCTTGAGCAGGCTGAAGCTGAAAGGGCTAACGGCGTCCTTGGGTGGGAAAGGCTTCATGGTGGAGAGGATCAAGGCCAGACAGTCCGCCACATCCTTGTTAGGGGCGCAGGCCAGCGCTGGGGTGTGACCTATGGGGCCAAAGGGGACAACTGTGGCCAAGGGTCCAGTATTCCAGGGTCCCCACCTACCCTCCCAGGCCCTGAGATCTATAGGCTGTGGAGGGAAACCAAGAGAGGACCACAACAAATTCTGAGTGCAGGGTAAAGGGAAGCAGAGGGACCAGGCTGCAGTGTGAAGTGGAGAGCTTCCTGACCTTGCCAGATCTACTGAGTTCCATCAGATCCTCCTGTGAGACCCAGAGTACTCTGCTGTATCCCTGCTCTCAGGTTCCCCCGGGAAGGAAATCCCATTTGTACCAAGGTTAAGAAGTCATTTCCTAAAGAATGTCCCTGACGCCACACCCAGGAGAGGTGGGGGTTCTGGACCCCACCACCCACCTTCTTCATCCATAGCCAGCACTGTGGCCCCACGACTCAGCAGGGCCTGCACCACGGAAGCGAGACCGTTCCGGGCAGCAATGTGGAGTGGCCTTGGAAGGAAAACAGTGAAAAAGGAAATCTGAACAGGATGCCAAGCTGTCTTGCCACCCCCCACAGGTGACGAGGACACTGAACAAATTCTGTGAGCTCCAGAAGAGGCCCTGGAGTATAGGTCACTTTCTTCACCCACCTGCCTCCCCCAGCCAGGAGCCCCCTTCCCCGGGCACTCACATCTGCAGCGCACTGTTGGTAGCATTGATAAGGCCAAGGTCTTGGGTTTCTGCCAGGATCATAAGGGCACATTTCTCATGGCCCTGAGGAAGAAAAACAGTTGTGGAGTAGAAGAATAGGAGGGAGGGAGACCCGCACCGCACCTTCTCCCCAGGCAGACAGGCTAGTTAGCTCTGGCTTCCTTTGCACTCAAGCCTGCAACAGGGAGCCAAGCGCTGTGCTAGTCCCCGCCTCCATAGGCACCCCCACTCTAGCAAGTACCTTGCTACAAGCCAAGTGAAGGGCAGTGTTCTTGTTTTCATCCAGCACAGTCAGGTCTGCCTTCCCTCGATACAGCAGAAATTCTATGAAAGAGACCAGACAGACACTGAAGTCTCCCTATAGAGCAGCAGCCAGTCAGTTCCCACCCTCCTGCCTGCATGTACTTTGTATCCCCTATATCCCCTGCAGGCAGGGTCAACATGCAGGGGCCCTGCAATGGTGGACCCCACACACCTACAGCAGCAGTCTGTCCGTTCTCAGCGGCCGTCATGAGCGCAGTGTGGCCAGTGTGGTCAATGGCATTCACTTCAGCTTGATGCTGCAACAGCATCCGGAGGCCAGAGACATTGTCCGCAAAGGCAGCGGCGTGGAGGGGGGTCCTGGGGCCAGAGTAGAATGAAACAGGGAACTCTTCTGCATGAGCAGAAACCAAAGCCACAGGATTTTTGTCACTCACCGCCCTTTGGCGTCTCTGCTGTTCACAATCTTGGCACCCAGAGCTCCCAGCAGCATCTCTGTGGTGCTGTCCTGGTTGTTAATTCTGGAGTGGGGGAGGAAGGGTCATCAGAAGTAGCAAAGCAGGATTCCCTGCCCTCAGCTGGGCCGTCATGCTCGAGAGCAGGCTGATGCAGCAGACACTTACACTGCACAGTGCAAAGGAGTGAAGGGGTTTCCCTCCAGGTATGAGAAAGGGCTGTGTTCAAGTAACAACTCCAGACAATCTTCATGTCCTGGGGACGAGGAAGGAAGTATGGTGAGTGTGAGAAACAGCACACCTGTTTTGTCCTGTCTTCAGCCCTCCAAAACACTTCCAGATCCCCTCCTGCAGCACACATCCCGCTAGTACCAGTGTAGGAGGCCCAGTGCATGGGCGAGTATCCGCTGTAATCGACACCAGCATCTAGGGGGTCTGTGGAGAGCGCAGCCTGCAGCAGAGTCCGCAGCACCGCAGTATGGCCACAGGCTGAGGCCAGGTGAATGGGTGTGCGACCTTTGAAGTCTCTGCACAGCACAAACGCATCGTGGTCCAGCAGGGCAGCCAGGCAGTCCTCACAGCCAGTCACTGCCTGCAGGACACACAGAGGTCAAAGTGGTGAGAAGCCACTCTTTTTCCAGTGGATAGTAGGGGGCTGGCCTAGGAGCAAGAACTACTTCCAGGAATCCATCTTTATCTCTACAATCATTCTAGTGTCAGGAATCAGCAGCTACATTTCTGACAGTCAGAATAGCCAGAGTCAATCCCAAGCTCTCAGAACAAAAGACCAGCTGGAAGGTTAGAAAACTGAAGGATGGAAATCCTATGCTTTGAAAAGCCAGGCACACCTGCAGTCTGGGCTGCTCAGGAGGTTGAGGCTGGAGGATCACTTTAGACCAAGAGTGGAGGACCAGCCTGGGTGATATAGTGAGACCCTCAAAACAAAAAGAACCGCTGGGCAGGTGGCACGGCACATGTTTAACCAGTGCTTGAAAACTCTGAGTTTGAAGACAGCTTGCCTACACAGTGAGTTCAGAGCCTGCCAGGACTCCACAGTGAGATCCTGTCTACAAGAAAGAAAGAAAGAAAGAAAGGAAAGAAAGAAAGAAAGGAAAGAAAGAAAGAAAGAAAGAAAGAAAGAAAGAAAGAAAGAAAGAAAGAAAGACAGACAGACAGACAGACAGACAGACAGACAGAGAAATAAAGAGAAAGAGAAGAAGAAAAACAAACAAGTCTTGATAGGAGAGCAGCAACAGGATACGCAGGTAGAAAGCATTGCCTGGGTGTTATGAGCAAATGGCTGACCAGGAGGGGATAGAAGGTCTTCATCCCGGAGCTAAGGCAGGCAATGTAAGACCCAGAAACAAAATCTTATCCTACTTACTAGACACTCTTGCTGCCCTGCTGCTGGTGGGCCCTGTCTCCCACCCTGAGGCAGCCTTATTCCCCAGCAGCCTACTCACCCCACGGTGGAGGGCAGTGCGGCCCCGGAGATCAGCAGCATCAGCCGTGGATCCTTTCTCTAGCAGCAGATGTACACAGTCCACATGGCCATTCATGATGGCCAGCATCAGTGGGGTTCTACAGAACAGCAGGGGAAGGATGAGGCTCATCCCTTCTCAGCTGTTTGGACCAAGTGGAGAAAGGGTGAGGGGCTGGCAGAGGGGAAACCATATCCATTCCCGGCCCACACTCACTGTCCATAGGCATCCATGACATCTGTGATGTCAGCACGCTCCCCACTGTCAATCAGCAAGTGCAGGGAATCAGTGTGGCCAGAGGCAGCTGAAAGAAAGGGAGCCTTTGTCAGGACAGCCGGGAGGATGGTTGAATCTGGGCTAAAGGACTGGAGTTCTGTGAAGGCCTGGGCAAGAAGGAAACTTTAGGTAGGAAGCTATGAATCAAAACTTGAAGTTTCCATCCTCCTTGCTCTAGCCCACTCCCAGCCTAACTGTCCAGGGTATCTGGCAGTAGCTTATAACCACTAACCAGCAGCATGTAAGGGTGTCCACTTGCGTTTACGTTCCTTGATGAGGGCAGAGGCACCATGGGCCGTGAGCACCTCTACACACTCAGTAGAGCCTCGCTCAGTGGCCAGGAAGAGCGCGGTCCGGCCCTTGTGGTCCCTTACATCCAGATTCACCAGCGTTTCAGCTAGCGTCTTCAGGGCTTCACAGTGACCATTGTAGGCCTGCAGGCAACCAAGAGGCACACAGCTAACGACATTTCTTTTCCTACTCTGCTATTTGGACCCAAGGAAACGCTCCACGTCCCACCAATTCCTTGGGCTCTTTCCAGACAACCTGCTTGCCACATCCCGGTTAGAATGCAGAAACAGGACTGGCAAGACGGCTCAGTGGATAAAGTGACCATCTGAGCACCATCCCTGGGACCCATATAAAGGTAGAAGATCAATTTCATGAAATCGTCCATAGATCTTCACACGTACATCATGGTACTCACCTGCCCATACACACAGATGTACACACAGTCATACTATAAATAAAGAAATTTAAGCTATTCTTTTAGAAGGGCAGGGTCACAGAGATAGCATGCCTGTGGGACGGTCAGGTTAGAGCAAGGCAGAGGGAAGATGCTGAACTCACAGCTAAGTGCAAAGGGCTGACTGGAACAGTGCTCTCCACATCCTCCAGGCAGTTAAAGGACATTTCTAAGAGCTGCAACGAACAGGAACGTTGAGGTTCTGGGGCTTCCAAGACACAGGCACACTCATAATCTCTTCATCTCCCAATTCAACTGTACGTGACTTTGTGATCAAAACCTGAAGGCAGACTACAGCCCTGTTCCTGCTCCCCCTGCCCATCCCCCCAGACCCGGGCCAGGTCCCCATACATACCAGTTCAAGGTTCTGTCTGTTGCCGTAGGCGGCTGCATAGTGCACAGCTGTGTAGCCCTGCCTGTCCCGCAGGGAGGGGTCTGCACCATTATCCAGTAAGAACTCCAGACAGCTGGGGAGCCAGGGACAGACTGTGAGGCAGGGACAGGCCCAGCCCAGAAAAGGTGCAGCCCCGGGAGGGGCAAGAGGGCCCTGCCGGTCTGCTGTAACCCTCAGATCCTGCCCATCTATTCTTCAGCACTAGTTCTAGCTACACCTGGGCTCTTCCTCCAGAGAACATGGGCACATGCTTGGCTACCAGCCTTGCTGGGACATGGATATGGTCATCCCTGCCTCCAAGAGACACAGTGCTCTCGTCTCTGGGCCGGGAATGGATATGGTTTCCCCTCTGCCAGCCCCTCACCCTTTCTCCACTTGGTCCAAACAGCTGAGAAGGGATGAGCCTCATCCTTCCCCTGCTGTTCTGTAGAACCCCACTGACGCTGGCCATCATGAATGGCCATGTGGACTGTGTACATCTGCTGCTAGAGACACTCTCTTGTAACCCAGGCTGGCTGTAAACTCACACTATAACAAAGAATGACTTTAAATTCCCGATCTTCGTGCTTCTATCTCCTGAGTACTAGGATTAAAACCCTGTGACACCATGGCTGACTTTGTTTTGAGACAGGCTTTCTCTGTTTAGCCTTGGATGTCCTTGGCCTCCCTTTGTAGACCAGGCTGGCCTTGAACTCACAGCAAACCACCAGCCTCTGCCTCCCTGAGTATTGGAATTACAGGTGTGTGCCACTTGTGCCTGGCTGGCTGAATTTTTTTGAAGACAGTGTCTCATTACAGAGCCATGCTGTCCTGGAATTCTTTATATCGATCAGACCTTGAACAGAGACCAGCTGCCTCTGCCTCTCAAACACTAGGGTCAAAGGTGTGTGCCATGATAACCAGCTCTTTTTAAGACAAATTTCTGGGGGCTGGAGAGATGGCTCAGTGGTTAAGAGCACTGTCTGCTCTTATGAAGGACCTGGGTTCAATTCCTAGCACCCACATGGCAGCTCATAACTGTCTCTAACACCAATTCATTCCAAGGGGTCTGACACCCTCACACTAATGCACATAAAATAAAATAAATTATTAAAAATTTTAATTTCTGTATTTTAAGAAATATCCGGGTTGAGAATATTTTCCACGTATCTCACACTCAGTCTCCCCATTACTGATGACTTGCGTTAGCGGGTATGGAGGTTCCTGTACCCATTTTCCCACAGATGATTCAGTGTTGTTTATTTCTGAAACTTAAACTTGTTTGTTCATGTGTGAGTGTATGCATGAGTGAGGGTGTGTGTGTGTTTGAGTGTGGCTCTGTGAGTGAGTGTACTTGTGAGTTTGTATGTGCGCATGTGCGCAGAAGTCAGCGGGCAATTTTCAGCGTCAGTTCTCTCCTTCTACCACATGGGTTCCAGGATGGAGCTCAGGTCACAGGCTCAGGAGTGAGCATCCTTCCCCACTGAGCTATCTGGAAGTCCTGATGATTGGTTTTAGAAAAAAACAAGTGTAATTCATCTGATGTTGAGATATGCTGTTGCTATGTATGTAGTCCAGGCAGCTTCCTAAGTACTGCTGGCAGTGGGATTTTTTACTTTATTCTGCTGTTAGAGACAGAATCTCAGCACACAGCATGAAGTGTACTGGAATTCACATCAGTCCTTCTGCTTCTGTTTCCAAGTGCTGGAGACGACTGGCATGAGTCAACACAACCAGCTACTTCATTAGTTTTTTTAAAAGGGTTTTATGTAGCACAAGCTGGCCTTCAATTCTATGGATCACGGTTGCCCTTGAATCCTGATCTCTCTTTATCCTTTGAACCTCACTTCCTATCTGGACTCCCATCAATGCTGAGCTGATGTTTCAGATATTTCAAATGAAGTCTACTGAAACACAATTTTACCCACTCATTTATGTTAGTGGCTCTCTAGGCAAATGCTGCTGAAGATGTTTTGGTTGTTTGATGTTTGGAACTGTTTTAACATTATTGCACTCTACCAGTAAAATCTCCACCACCAAAGCTCTGTTTTTGTTGTTGTTGTGGATTTTTCAAGACAGGGTTTCTCTGTGTAGCCTTGGCTGTCCTGGACTCACTTTGTAGACCAGGCTGGCCTCGAACTCACAGAGATCCACCAGCCTCTTCCCCCCTGAGTGCTGGGATTACAGGCATGCCACCGCGTCCCACTCTTTATTTGTTTTGTTCTAAGAGAGAGGGTCTGACTGGATAACCCTGGCTGACTTGTGACTCACTGTGTAGCCTATCAAGGGCTAGAATAAAGTGTGCACACTACACCCGGCTCCATTCAGCTTTCACCCTTAACAGCTGGAACATGAAGAGCAATTGCTCGGCTAGAGCTTCCAGTGTGTGCAGCTTTGCAGCCTTCTAAGACGCTCCTGTTCCCCCAGGAGAAGAGCTGGACCTCACCTTTGTCTTTCCCTCCACAGAGACTACCCTACACATTCCCCAAGCTGCTGGCTCACCTACAAGGCAGTGCTGAAGCAGCAGAGATTCAAAATGGGTGGGGGGACAAAGGCCAGGAATGGCACCGAGGGGCGGCACATCCTAGCAACCTCTTATACTCACAAGAAGGCCTCCTTCCTGCGGGATTCCTTCAGTAGCTCATCTTCTTCTGCATCATGGCTAGAAACAGTGTGAGATTCCGCTCTGGTTTAAGAGAGGAAAAGAGGTCAAAGCGGCTCGTGGAGCTGCAAGGGGTTGAGAAGAGAAAGGCCACGGCAGGGCCTCACCTCCGGTAGGTGTCCGAGGCAGCAGCGTAGTGAAGAGGAGAGCAGCCTTTACAGTCAGCCTCGTTGACGCCTGCCCCAGCGGTCACCAGAGTCACCGCACACTGGTAGCTGCCGTTGGCAGCTGCATAGTGCAGAGGGGTCCTGGGGAGCATTTCAAGGGACGGGTGAGCGACTCGGGTAGGTACAAATAACACGAGGCTTGCAGTAAAAAGGTGCATACAACGCACTTCTCACTTATGCTCTCCTCCCCCACCATCTTCTCTCGAACCCGGCAATGGCTACATGCACCCCTGCATGTTAACTTACCTTCCAAATTTGTCTCTCCTTCTTAGGTCAGCTCCACTGCTCAACAGCAAATTAAGACATTCAACATTTCTAAAGGGAAAACAAGGGCTAAGTGGGAGAGTCTGGAAGCATGACCACCAACCCAGGGACAAGAACCGAACCAACAGTCTCCGCTGTAATTACTTCATTGTTCAAAGAAGAGAGAGCTGGGCAGACAGTGAGGACCCACACCCTTGCCCAGCTCATGAGGCCTAGGAGAAGAACGCACCCTCCAGAAGCAGCAGCATGAAGACAGGTGCGGCCAAGGCTGTCAGGTGTGTTGATGTCAAACCCAGCGGAAAGCACATGCTCATTGCTGAGTGAAGACACGATACTGTACAGCTGACCTGGAGGAGCACAACAGCCAGATTGCATCCAGGAGCCCAGAGCCACCCCCCAACAGGCAGCCGGCCACCCACCACCCATCATCCAGCATGTACCTGAGGAGAGAAGCTTCCGGCAACAGTCAGAGAATCCGAAGAGAACAGCTAAGTGCAGGGGAAACATGTCGTGGATACCTCGCCTAGGGAGACGTTGATGTATCAGCCCTCAGCCAGGACAGGGCGCTTTGCTGTGGCCCAGCACCATCACCCTTGGGGTCAGGGCAACAGGACCCCCCAACCCTCCCTTTATTTAATAGGCATCTTTAGACCTTTATGTCTGATGTGAACAGCATGTACAGACCTGATGTGGTCTAGAAGTAGAATCAAGGGCCCTGACTCACCGGGCAGTATCTGCCCCATTGGTCATGAGAGTGCTGATGAGCAGCTCGTGTCCGTAGCGAGCAGCCACGTGGAGTGGCGTATTCCCAAATTTGTCAGCACAATCAATCTCGCTACCTGAGATAAGAATACAGACAGACAGACAACCAGGGCACGCCTCAGTCAGTGATCATCCAAGTGTTATTATATGTTAGACTGAACTGAGCATTCTCCATGCGTTATTTTATGTGGAAATCTTGGACTGCGAGAATGGCAGAGTTCTAAACGCCGATTCTGAGGGACAGATGAGGCAGCAGGAAGAAGGGGTTTCTAGGGATGAGTTCTTTGCAGGAAGAACCCAGAGTTTCCAAGTCCATACCGTTCTGAATGAGGATCTGGGAACGTGTGAAACGGCCATGGATGGCAGCCATGTGAAGGGGGCTCTTCCCTTCTTTACTCTGTAGAAACATGGAGGTGATCAAATGTAAAGCACCATCTTGTTCCTCCTTTTAAGAACACATCAACGAGAACAGAAATGCTAGCCACATTCTCAAGTCCCTGATAAAACCTAACCAGCCCAGAAGACCAATGGGTAATTCTCCCAGCAAAGCCACCTGGGTATGACTGGAGCCTAGAGCTATCCGTATAAACACCCTCTTAGGTACCTGATAGTTGACATCAGCCCCATTATTGACCAACAGCTCCAAGCAGAGCGCGCCATTGGTGGAGACAGCTGCCACGTGCAGTGGTGTGAAACCCTTGTCATTTGGCTGGTTGACGTTGGCTCCTGCATTCACTAGTTCAACAGCCACAGCATCCTGGCCAAGGTAGCAGGCGATGTGCAAAGCTGTGTTTCCAAAAGCGTTGGGCTCATCAATCTGGATTTGTAGGAGTGAGGGTGTGGATTATCAGTTTAAACAAAGTTGGAAGATTCCTAAAAGTCCTGCTGTGTCAGCCCCTTCAGTGTCTGACCCAAAAGAATGCTGGCACTGTTACGTAACAAAAGCCTCACTCAAACCCTTTCATACTCCTGAAAGCATTCTCCGCCTCGATTAGAGACTGGGACCTCCAGCTCCATCCTGAGCCCCCAGACCCTGTGTCACTGCTCTGACCTCAGCCCCCATCCGGAGCAAGTACTTCACCACTTCAATCTGGCCACTGGCTGCTGCTGTGTGGAGCAGCCCATAGCCCTTTCGGTCTTTACAGCTGGGGTCTGCTCCGCGTGCCACCAGCAGTTTCAGGACCTCTAAATGCCCTATGCAGAAAGAACAAAAAAAAAGAAAAAGAAAAATGCAGGTGAAAGGTGAACCCAAAGGCCCCAAACCCCTCTCCTCAAAGGCCCAAGCTCCCTATCCCTGCCCTGGGGATCCTAACAGTCAAATTCCTCCTTTTCCTATAGCATCTCTCACCTAGAAAAGCTGCCCAGTGCAATGGCTGCCGCTCCTTCTTATCACAGACGTTCAGGCTCGCTCCCTTGTTAAGGAGCAGGTTCACCATCTGTATGAGGATATGAAAGACACAGGGACAGGTTCATGTGCTCAGCCTAGGGCCGAAGCCACTGATCTGAGAGGGGAGAGGCACTGTGATTACTTTGTGTTTGCAAGGCTGGGGAGGCAGTGAGTGTCTGTTCTTGGACAGAACAACTGGAGGGCCAGCAGGGCCAGTGGGACCAGGCACCAAGGAGGGACAGTGGATAAAGGAAATGCAAGGGTTTCTTCAGGTGCTCTGCAGGCTCTCAAAAGCTCTTCTGAGTCTCTGGAAATGTGTTGGAAAACATGAATGTTCTTTTCATAAAAAGGCACATATATAAAAACATTTCCATGGAGACTCGGAGTACTCCTGAAATCTAAGTCAAGAATTTTAGGGTAAGCATTGTGGCACATGGCTGTAATACTAGGACTTGGGCAGGAAGACTGTCAGAAGTTCCAGGCTTCATCAGGCTACAGAGTAAGTTCAAGGCTGTCTCAAAATAAAAAGGAAAGCCAGGCATGGTGGCACACACCTTTACTCCCAGCACTCAGGGAGGCAAAGACAGAAGCAGGCAGATTGCTAGGAGTTCAAGGCCAGGCCGGTCTACAAAATGAGACCAGGAGAGCCAAGGCTACACAAAGAAACCCTAGCTCAAAAAACAAACAAATAAATAAATAAAAATTAAAAGAGAGGGATGTAGATAATTGAGCAGTTGAGCACCTGTCCACCATGGCCAACACTAGAAAGCAAAAGAATTTCTATTTATGGGTTGAAAGCGTAGCTAAGTGACGTAGCCCCCAAGCATGTGTAACATACTTGGTCAAAAAAACTCAACGTAAGTTGGAGTGGTAGTGAACCATTTTAAACACAGTACTCAGAAGGCAGAGGCAGGTGGATCTCAGTGAGTTAAAGTTCAAGACCAGCCTAGTAAGAACCCATCTCAAAAACAAAGAAGCAAGCAAAACCCTCAATCTAGTGCAGTCATTCCTCTGTGCTCCAGCAGTGTCCGAACAGTGGTCGGAGATTCTTCCCCCCAGAGCCCCAAAAGTGCATAATCGGTGAGTGGGAAAGGAGGGGAAGGCTGTGCTAGACCAGCATGCTCCTCACCTCAAGATGCCCACTGTGTACAGCGTGGTGCAGAGCGCTGCGCCCGCTCCTGTCAGCTACGTTGAGGCTGCTCAGCAGGGGTGCCAGAGCCTCGGCACACTTGGTGGCCCGGTTGGCAGCAGCCACATGCAGTGGTGTCTGCCACAGCTTGTCCCGGGCATTCACATCAGCTGAATGTGCCAGCAGCAGCCCCAGCACCTTCTGTGGTGGAGCAAGGGACAACAGGGAGCAGAAAGAGGGGTTGGCATGGCACACGAGGCTCAGCTTCCGAGCAGTCTGCTTTTCCCTTACACACCTAGTCTCTCCAAACCTGATGCCATTAGAGCTTCAACCTCTTTTCTTTGCTGAAGAAAACAAAGATGTCTTCCTCAAGCCACTGGTATCTCTTAGTCTCCAGCCCAGCTCCTGAAAATCTTCACCCATTCCCAGGCAACCCAGGCAAATTCACACATCCCAAGCCTACTTCCAGGAAAAGCAAATGTTCACACTACAGTAATGGCAGATAGCCTCTCCTTGACCCTTCCATAGGTACCAAGGTCATATCTATCACCCCAATAAACGTAATGGATCCTCTCCAAAATCCAGGCTAAAATGCCCCTCTTAAGCACATCCCACATCATCCCCGTTGGCCTCAAACTCTCTCTGTGTGGCTGGAGCCAAGGAACTGATGGAGGATCCAAGAAGAGGTCTTTCCAACCTCTTCAGGGTTGATGGCACCATAGCACAGGACTCCACGTAAGTTTGGACCTTTACACAGTCAACTTAAATGTTGCTCGAGGCACGAGGACACAAGAGTCACTACTCCCCAACACCCAGTCACAAGGAGAGATATCTCAGTGCCCAGAGGGGGATCATCAGACTTAAGGTGGCCCCCAGGGACGATGACTCACTCAGGCCTGGCAGCAGGGCCCCCGCAGTCTGCCAGCCCAGTGTTAAGCTGTCCCTGACGTCACATCAGCTGGCAGCACTCAGCCACCCCTTACCAGCCAGTTCTAGGGGCAGGAAGGAGGGGCCAAACTCTGGTCTCCTCCCTACATGGGGTAGAGCAGTCTGTAGGGCAGAGAACTTGAGTTTCTCCAGCCCTTCAACCCATCCTTTTTGGAAGGGTGAAATGAGCTGGCCATACCTCATTTCGGGAGGCAGCGGCACGATGAAGTGGGGTCAGCCACAGTGTGTCCTTAGCGTTGACATTAGCACCTGTGTGGACACAATTTCCTGTTTTGTTGGGATTTGAGGAGGGGGAGGGAAGGAAACCAGTAATCAGAGTGGGGAACAGAATGGACGGAGAGCCATTGCTGGACCAAGCGCCAGCAACCAATCCTTGGATAGAGCACTTCACCCCTCCCTCAGCGCCGCACCTTCCAGCTCCCCACTTTCACCTGACATCAGTAGCAACTGGAGGATGGGGACATCGCCTACGTAGGCAGCAGCATGCAATGGGGTTCGCCTCTCTTGGTCCTGGAAAGGCAGAAAAGAGAAGTAGCCGTAAAAAGAAATTACCCTAGACGCAGGTTCAAGTATGAGGACTCCAAGCCCTGCCTTTCCCCTAGGTTCTGCAGGGGCTCAAATCCCAACACGGGGATTCAAAAGCCAGCATCCTGGGAGGGTGGAGTCAGGGCCACCGACCGAGAAACCTACTCCTTCTTCCAGGAGGTGGGGGCGCTGCAGACCCCGATGGCTGAGGAGAGGACACCGTTTTTCTGGGTATCCCCAGGACCCTTGGTTCGTGCTCCATGCCTGACCAACCTTAAATGCGGAGCAGGCTCCCATTTCTGAGTAGAGAGAGCTGCAGTTTCATCAGAGCAGAGGAGAAACGGAGCCGCCCCGCTTGTGGGGAGGGGGTCCCCGAACACCGGAGGCCGGATTCCGGCTCGCCATCCTCCCCGCTCCCAACTCACCAGTACATTGATGTTTTCCTTCTGCGAGAGGAGGGAACGCACTTCCTCCACATCTCGGCTAAAGATGGCCTGGACCAGGGGCGGCTGCAGGGAGAACCAGCTTTCAGGGAGCCGGCCCAAGCCAAAGCGGAACCGGGAGGTGGGGGAGCACACGGGTGTGAGGGGGGGCGTCGCTGGAAGGGCTCCGCTACGGGGGTCCCAGCTGCAGCGGACTCCCGCGGTGCCTCCGCCGACCGCCAGGCCCCCAAGGACACCCGCCTGGCGGCGGGGAGCAGGGCGAGGGGCGCGGTAGGCGCCGCGGGAACCCGGGACTCGGGCCCAGTCTAGGCCGCACATCCCCGGGCTCGCGTGGCGGCGGCGCCCGGCCCTGGGAGGAGCAAGTGGCGAAGGGCGGGAGCGCTGACCTGGTCCGTGATGCTGAGGATCCCCATGGCCCGGCCCAGGCTCCGTCCGCATCGAGATCGCGGCGGCGGCGGCGGCGGCGGCTCCACCGGGAACTCGGGGCGGCCCAGGCGGCGGCTGCGGCGGCGGCGGCTGCGGGGAGAGGACGGCCCCGCCTACCGGGGGGCGGGCGAGCGGGCGCCTGCAGCGCTCCCTGGCGGCGAGCCTGGGACCGGCCTCGCTTGGTGCCCCGAGCCGCGCGCCCTGCGCCAGGATGGATGGCCAGGGCGGCCAGGGCGGCCAGGGTGGTCATGGTAGCCAGGATAAATGGCCAGAGCGGCCGGGGTGGCCAGGACGGACCGCTAGGGTGGGTGGCCAGGACGGCCCGGCTCTCCTGCC